>CM068980.1:12431247-13008747 GCA_035357415.1 Ophraella communa | reverse complement strand
TTATTTGAAATAACTTGGTTATTTATTAATACAATCTACAACTTAAATTGGTTTTTGTATTGAAAAACAATACATACATTTGATAAGCTGCCCTTACTTCATTTTAAAAGTAGTTGAAAAAACGAACAAAAGAATGCTGCGTGTACTGTTAGAATTTTATGTTTTGTCTTGAACTCCCAGTAGATGAAGAGTTATATTGATTGTCATCAAATAATTACATGCTCAGGAAAGTGGTCGTTAAAGAAATTTATAGTGCGCAAGCGCCTGTTTTCTTATCTATAATGACCAACTTGACTTAACATGAAGGACAACTTATTTGAAATTTATGTTTATTTGTCTCCAAGATTCACACAGGTAGGTATATTTTAATTCATCTTCTTGTACACTATTTTCTTTGGTTTATTCCATACACAAAACCTCGATATACCATTATACCTACTAGCAATTATTTCACAAAGTGTCCCATAAATTACACTCATATGCATACGGAGAGGGTATAAATTAAAGAATAAATTCATTTTTTCAAGAATAGGCAACTTTAGAGACAGATCCTGAAACATGTAAATTTTTATTTTTAAATTAATGAATTTTTTTAATCAGAATAGGGGTCATGTCGTGTCATAGCTCATTTGAAAGAGTATTCCATTTTCTATTCAGCGAAACATATCAATTATTTATACAGGGTGGCAAAAAATACCTTAAATTCATTTACACGCAACAAGAAATAATATAATTTATAAAATACCTTTTATTGCTATCAATTGATTTCCAATTTATTGTATACTTAAGCAACCCTTAAGAAAGGTAGAAGCGAAAGTTGTTATTTATTCCTTTCCTCAAATTAATAATAACTCATAACCTCAAACTTAAACTATGTTCATTCAGTCAAAAATATTTACAGGTTTTTAAATTCAACGATTTGAGTAAAAAAATATATTTTCAGGGTACAGCTTACAGGCGAAACTAAGCACTCGCGAATTTAGAAACAGCATTGGAAGCTGTTGTTTATAATAGATTGTCATTTAACCAAGCTGCAGAGGCGTATTAAGTTCCGAAAACCACTCTTTTTCGAAGGTATAGAGGACAAAACAGTGATTTACTTGGGCGACTACCTGTATTAAATAAACCTGAAGAAGACCAAATTGTAATGGCCTCAGAATTAGGGTATCCTCTTACTTCAACTGAGTTAAAGAGATTTGTCAAGCAATATTTAGATAGAAAGGGTGTACGAAGTATTTTTAGGGATAATTTGCCGGGCAACGAATGTTCAGCTACTAGCTGAAACTGAATTAGACCTTTAACGAAACCTACGAATACTTGAATCATTTTGCAATACATACCAATTAGAAGTCAATTGCACAAAAACTAAGGTTGTTGTATTTCGTAGAAGCCCTAATTTGGGCCGCCAACCTAGCTTCTTCTATAAAAATACTACTATTGATAATGTCAACACATATGAGTACTTGGGAGTTAATTTTTCATTTAATGGTGTATTTTTAAAAAATCTCAAACAGCGTGAACAAAAGGCAAGACTGGCGCAAGGTGTTCTTTGAAAACTATAAGATGCTCAAAAATCTCGTCGCTTGAGTCAATAATATTACTATATAGTAATATAATAATACCAACACTCACTTATTCAAGTGGTATATGGGGCCTTAGATATCTTGAACAGGTGGAAAATATACAAAACAGTTTTTGGAAACACATATTATTCTTACAAAGGACTACAGCTGCGTATATAATTAGAATAGAAACTGGAACATGTATGTAGGATACTGGATAATTAAACAGGCATTAGAAATGTTAATTAGATTTAAAAATAAAAATCCTAATAGATACGCTCACCGGGCTTTGGTACGCTCAATAAAATTACAAGAAGCTGCTAAAAAAAACACAAAATTTAACTGGGCAAGTCACCTTACACTACCCTATCTACATATTATTGTGATATGCAAATAGACATTAACAAAATCAACGAATATACTAAAAACACATTACTCTAGCAATACCTAAATAAAAATTTTTAGCAAGACATCAGTACACATCACGCGTACTACAAATACTTATTGCAAGACGTTTACACTGAAAAAAATTACTTGCATGGTAGATCTCCTTGGCATGTCAAAAGACTTATTGCCCAACTTCGTACAGCAAACTCTGAAAAACTTTACATCTATGTTAATGAAAATTCCTATAATGTGGATATTAATGTCAATTGTTCCATTTGCAACCTTTTTGTACCGGAAAGCCTGGAACATATATTGCTAATCTGTCCAATGTATAAAAGTATAAGAAACCATTTTATTAAGCCTTTAGGCCTTTCAGATGACTTAGACTCAATATTATCTACCACAGATTTGCTAAAGCTAACAAAAATATATTACTTTATAAGTAATGCAATGAAATTAAAGTCATTTATTATTAATGAATAAGTTTTCGGAAATGATGTTTGTTCATCCAACTCATGGTATATTAATACTCATAATAATACTTAATACTTATAAGTATAAGTTTACTGATAAGTTTGAATATATTTCTGTAATTTATAATGTAATTAGCTTTCTTTTCTTTTTTCTTCTCTTTTCTGTGTATTTTTGTAAGTTTGTTAAAACAGCCACTCACTTGTTCATGTACTTATAACTACGTGTGAACAATAAACTATTATTATTATTATTATTATTATTATTATTAGAATATTATTTTAAAATAAGGTATATTAAAATCAAACATCGAAGTGTTTTAGGATTATTTCTTAAAATTTTAGCCTGTTTAGCTAAAAATTATTTTGTTCCATACTTTACGGACACAGTGTATATAACTTGTGACATATACTTTTGTAAACTTTTACTGAAGCTATTTCAATGTGAGTAAAAGCTAGACGGTTAATTAAGATCCAATTTTTGGTATTATGTCATGTTTGGGAGCCAAATTAAACAGTTATTTAGTGGGGATATTTATTTTTTTTTATATCTTAATTTTATAAATTATATTATGGTTAGCAATTTTTCAAACAACATAATCCTTATTGCTTATATTATGCTGTAAACAAAAAGATTAGCTTAGATAATCAATCAACAGGTAATGGTATAATCAAATCATAATTATACACTAAGAACGTTTGATAAAAATTTGTCCTCGGTATTAATCAATAAATTTAATATATTTTTGACGATTTGTATGTACATTTGAATAAACATACCATTAAACAACCTTCAACAACTGAAATAAATTATTATAAAAAATAATTTCTTGGATCATTTACAAAAAAATTTAGATTTAAAAAATTATTATCGTAATACTAATAAAAAAATATGTAGGACAGTAGAGGGGAGCAATATTGATAGTTGAATAATGAATATCTTGGCAGTAATTTGAAAGATCGTGATAAATACACATATTTTCTAGTTTAGAGAATAATTTAATATTTTTATACGGAGGGCAGACAATCAGATAGAAAATATTGGTCTTGAGCTGCAGTAACAGACAACAATAAATTTAGAGAAAATACGTTGATGCCTACTTGATTAGGAAGAGAGCGAAGCGAAGAAGTTAGGGAAGGAAGACGGAAAGAGAAACTTATTATTTGTATTATTATATTTTTTGCTTGCTTATCTTGCTTATACACCCTTCAATTTGCCAATGACAAGGATGACTTGGGGTATATGGCAAGGAAACTACAGGAGGAATATAGAAGGTGAGGTTTAGAAATACATTCAAAAAAGACAAAATATTTGCCTATTGGTAACGAACCATCGATGTAAGGATGAACAAACAAATAAACTTTTAGGCCCGCGACTCAATAACACAGGTCTCCCACAGGGCTCTGTTTTAAGCCCGCTGCTTTTTAATTTATACACAGCCGATTTGCATAGGATCAGTATTGAAAATATTTCCTTTAGGATGATACAATATGCGGATGACTTTTGCGTATATACAGAATCCAAAAAGTATGATAATGGCATTAGGAAACTAGAAAAAATTCATGAACATTGTTGTAAGTGGTTCAGAAATAATGGATTTGAACTGTCGATTAGCAAATCTAATATCTGTATTTTTACTCGCCATAATATTCCTCAAATAGATCGAATTAAACTAAATATTCATGAATTTCCCCTTTGCAAGTCCATCAAATATTTAGGTATGATTCTAGATAGAAAATTAACTTGGAAACCGCATGTTGAATTTATGTTGGATAGATGTAGCAAAGCCTTAAATTTCCTAAAGTCAATCTCCAAAACATGGTGGGGCGCTGATACTGATACATGTCTTCTTTTTTTCCGCTCATATATTAGATCTATCTATGGTTGCACACTTTATGGATCGGCCAGCAACCACATTTTAAATTGTATAGATACTTTTATTAATACCGTTTTACGATGCTGCATGGGTGCTATGAGATCAACTCCTATTGATCCTCTCTATGTTGAAGCATTAGAACCACCTTTACAATTCAGAAGGCAGAAATATCTCCTCAAGCTTCGTTGTCACAATACTTCCTTATATTCATGTATCAAAAAATTAAATCTATTTGATTTGACGAATAAATACTGGAGACACAAAAATTCTCCTCCCTTGTGTAAGGCAATTCAAGATAACAACATATACAGTGAAAATACGTTCCTTAAGATTAACAACTTCCTATAGTTTGATGATTTCCTTGGCCTATTTAACAAAATACCAATCATCCAACCAAATTATAATGAGAACACCAAAATAAACCGTAATATGTTAAATAGTTTACTGGAAAAATTTTCAAGTTCTATCACTATATATACAGATACATCCAAAAATTTAGAGGGCACAGGGTGTGCTTTTCATATACCAAATGTACCTAGAGAGAAAATGTCTAAATTACCCCATCATTTTTCAATTTTCACTGCCGAAGCAGTAGCGATATATGAGGCAATAATCTATATTAAATCATTTTCATATAATTCAGCTGTAATTCTATCTGATTCCTTATCTGTTCTAAAAGCAATACAAAACCCGCAGTTACCTGGTATCACTTCTAATACATACATTTTTCTGATTAAAAAAGCATTACATGAAATTAACAAAAACACCCAAAAAATCCATCTGATGTGGATAAAAGCACACACAGGGCTCGCTCACAACGAGCATGCAGACCAGTTAGCAAAAAATTCTATTTCTCACCATGCATCAACTATGTATTTCAGATGGTGTCATTCAAACAAAAAAACAGCAAATGGAACATTGGCAAACACATTGGAAACAATTTTATAGCAAATCAAAAACGCAGTATACTTTGGTACAGACCAACATTCCAAATATTCCTTGGTATAAAAACTCGATTTGGTCATGCATGTTATCCTGCACACCTTTATAAGATACACGTTATTAATTCTAACTTATGCGAGGAATGTCAAGAAGAAAGCGGTTTGAACCACATATTTTTTGGTTGTAAAAAATATTGACAAGCCAGTAAGAATCTCTTAAAAAACGTTAAGAAAAGCAACATTTTTCTTCCAGTTAACATTTGTCACCTTTTGGCATTGCAAGAAAAAGTTATTTGGGATTCCATAATTACTTTTCTTAGTGAAACTAAATTGTGTCTGTAATCTTCCCTTTGTTA
Source organism: Ophraella communa (assembly GCA_035357415.1). Classification (NCBI taxonomy): domain Eukaryota; kingdom Metazoa; phylum Arthropoda; class Insecta; order Coleoptera; family Chrysomelidae; genus Ophraella; species Ophraella communa. Next base: position 13,003,154 of record CM068980.1, on the reverse strand, counting down.
CTTATGTTTTAACCCATTTGTTATAAACCTACTTACCGTGGCCTAGTTTTGTTTGTCTAATTGCAAAATGTGTTGATGGGTCGCTAGACAAGAAGTGTGTGTTCCTGTCTGCCCTATATTCCTTTTTTTGATTTATTGAATCTGGCAGAGTGACAATTGTCCAAGCCAAAAAAAAAACTATCGAACATCCAATTGGAAAATGAAAAAGTCCAATCATGCAGTGAGTATAAATACCTTGGAACGATCTTCGACGGGACAGGCACATATGACAGAGATACATTAAATAGAGTAATTCAGGCAAGAAGAGCTATAGGCTGCATAAACAGCATTTTATGGAATAGCGAAATTGGTAATAAAATGCGTAAGATTTCTATATATGAAACCCTTGTAAAGAGCAGTTTGTTGTATGGAGCAGAAACCTGGCGGATCACAGAGAAAAACAAAAGGAAAGTTAAAGCTGTGGAAATGGACGTATTTAGAATAACAATAGGTGTATCCAGAACAGACAGTATTCGAGACGAAGAAATACGTCGGAGAATAGGAATAGACGATAATATCTCAGTAGACATTGAAAGGCAACAACTAATATGGTACGGCACGTCCAGAGAATGGAAGATCCAAGGTTACAAAAAAAAACTATAGAATGGATACCAACAAACCGCCGAAAAATGGACGACCAAAAAAAAAACATGGAAAGAAGGAATAACGAAGGCAATGAGTGCAAGAGATCTGAGAGAATGATAGAAAGGCGTGGAAATCAGGCATTGGACAACGTCGAAAGACGTTCTAAAACCGATATATATATTTTTTTTATCGAAGTCATTAAATAGGTAAAAGATACCTAGTAAATAAAAATTCTCAATGTCCAGATTTAAACTGAACTATTAAATTACATAAAGAGTCAAAACCAATTAGACCTGTAGTTTTGTATGTTAACAGTCCTAATACTAAAGTAGCTAAAACAATTATGGTTAAACATCTAAATATTCAGTACAAAATTCTATTTTTAATGTTCTTATTTACAGTTAAAAAAGAATAAACCTTTTGTGATTATAATTTTGCTGTTTAGGTGTAATAAATACATTCAGCAAACTTTGAAATAATAACTAAATGTAAACATTAAAGTATACAATTTTAAAATACTTTAAGACATGCATTAGATGCTTTTGTTTTGATAAAAAGTTTAAAGTGATTATCCATATTTCCATGTCCCTTTTGTTTTATTAATAAAGTACATTTTAAGCATAATTTTATTTTTCGTACAACGCTTAGTTTCTATAATAAACATTGTTGTGTGGCCAGTTTAATATATATCCTCGTAAAATAAAATGCTTTATAACCGTAAGATGTTAACAATAAAATAAAACATTCTGGTGATGATTAATTTACATTACTAACATTGTAACTTAATTGTATAGTCAGTGAGAAAGGCTTTGTATTTTGCAACAAACTGTGTTTTTTATTTGGCTTTGCAAGCAAGCAGTTGCTATTAAGTATTAATACATGGGAGATCCTAGAAACCCCTTCTGTGCCGAATTATAAGAGATTTATTTGTAAAATACGGTTTAAATCTTACCACAGTTCTGTTGTTTTACCCTAAAACTGTAAACTATATTTTATTACATACCCACAAGAAGCTTACCTATCTTTCTTTTATTGCTTCTTCAACTACTTTTGAAATCCAACAGATTAACACCGAAATTAATCCACCATCCAAAGCATGATCCCAGAATGTCCATGGGTCAAGAGTAGGATATCTTCACAACATTGGGAAAAGAGAGGCTGGTGTGTGAAAGGTGTTTAGATGCGTTTAGATGCTGAAAGAATAAAGAAGTGTTGAAGAACTTGGTGGAAATAATGTTGAGAGGAGAGGGGGAATGGATGGAGGTGAGTAAAGCAGTGGAGAGTATGATTGGAAGAAGCGAATGTTTCTGAGGTGCAGAGGTCTTGAAGTATGCTAGGGTAGTGATTCCGAGACGGGGACAACGGCGAGTTTTGAGATGGTTTTGGTTGATAGGCATTATCCTAGCGGTAATGAGTTCAACACTGTTCGGGTCCAGAGGAGGATCCGTTCGAACATGAGTTAATTCATGGGAGATCTTAGAAACCCCTTCTGTACCGAATTGTAAGAGATTTTATTTGGTGAATAAGTTTTAGGTCTTACCACAGTTCTATGGTTTTAAACCCACCCTGAAAATGTAAACTATTTTTTGTTACATACCCACAAGAAGCTTTTTACCTACCTCTCTTTTATCTCTTCTTTCACGACTGATAAAACCCAACACCCAAAGCATGACCCCAGAACGTCTAAATTATGGAATAAACTCCCAGCCACTTTGGTAAAATGTTATAAAATCTCGGTGCTAAATATTGACTGCAACACAGCTTTTTCACTCGAGGTTCTTAAAGATGTGTTGCCCTTGTACCTCTTGGAGTTATGTAAAATCGGATTTACGTTTATTTTATTATAGTGATTGGGACAAAGCAGCCTAAATGCATAAATATGGTAGACATGATAAACTTTTGCATTACATTTAAATTGTTCAAGTAACAATCGTCATTGATCCCATCCCATCTAATAATTTTGTTTAATATATGTTGTTCAAATAAAGAATATCCGGAAAGTCACTAATGTATAATTTATACAATATTCTGAGTTTTATACAATGTACTGTATTTGTAAGTCACAACGCAAGTGTTTGTCGATTGTTAATCCAAGATATTTAAGGGAAGTAGTTTCATGTATTTTTTCAATGAGCTCAATATTAAGCTCTCCCATCTTGGGCTTATAATTAGGAGGTAGTAAGGTAAATATCTTGTCGTTTTAGGCTTTCCAAGAATCATTGCTGTATCAACTGCAGAACTGATGTTTTTTCCTTCTGTTTAAATTAAACAAATTAATTAATGTACACATCAAACAAAATAGGTCAAAGCACAATACCTTGTGGCACTCCATTAAGATTTACTGTTTGACTTATATCTGAGAGATAATTTCTAAATAAATTATAAGCAAGAGTCCCTCACGACATTATATGCTAATCTCTCCAGCAACTTTGAATGATATGTCAAATGACATTGGCAAATCGATGAAAATGCAGAGAGTTGGTTTTTTATTATTTAATATATCATAGATATATGATACATCGCATCTTCGATTGTACTTTAAGTAAATATGAATGATTTTACACTATGTTATGTTTTAACAATAGAATAATCAAAATAATAATAATATTAAACTTTGCTACGTGAGCTGGAAATGAGCAACAATTAATTTTTAAGCAAGTAAATGTGTTTTTTTGGTATTGGGTATGTCTTTTGGTAAAGGTGAGTTGATAGAATATTATTAACTGTTTAATTTTGAACTACATTTTTATTTTTAAATTATTTTTAATAATACTTTTAACAGTCCTTCAGGATCATATATTCTATTGTGGACATCATCGTTGGTAATTCCCTTAATTCCTGTGTGACTTTTCACCCAAATGACTAATATATTATTGTTTATGGGACAAAAATTACCATTTTATTTCTTTTTTGTTTGATTATATTTAAATTTAAACTTTTAATGACTGATAATGAAATCAATATGGCTACTACTTTATTTAAGGTATTCAAATCTATCCAATCGAAAGCTTTTTGATGATGACGTCGCCAGTTTTGACACGGTGACGTAACTGTTGTTACAGGAAAAATAAAAGTGATTTAAAGTATTTAGAGAACAGTTGTATGGTAAACGAACTACAATGTTATATTTATTACTACCTAATGTGTGATTTTAAATAACCACACATAAAAAATCCAGAGGTGTAAGATATGGAGATTTTTGGTCACATACTGAGCTTGGGGAAAACTAGTATTGCCGATTCATGTTTTTAAGTAAAAACATTTAATTTGTTTATTTAGTCAGCAGAAAATTTGATCTATACAAAAAAAAACGAAATTATTTCCTGAACGTTTTCGTATTATGATTTATGATTTATTATGAGTGCATCATCGAGGTAAGAGTGCATCGATCAAATGATTTCAACTGTTTTTCCTTACAACATAAACTGCTACACTCTAGTAAATTAGGAGTGTAGGCGAGACCATATTATTGGCAGAAAACTTTCTAGTGAATTTTTTCAAAAAATAAGAACCAATAATTGTGTTATTAATTATTCTCGCCCCAACATTCATTTCCTAATCGTGATGAGTTTTATTTTTAGCCATACCTCAGTGAAGATTATTCTTAATCTAACATCTGCAAATTGATGTTTTGGTTGAACCTTTATTAAATTTTTTTATAAAACGTGGATTGCCATTGAATTAATTCTGCAAAACTATGATCGGGATCATCTTTGTTGAGTACTTAATGTTTTGTGGAGATGGTACTTTTCGTCCTTCATAATACGTAAGACGACGTCCATCAGTTCGAATATTTTTAAAATGGTTGGTTTCTCTAAAGGTTTTTCAATTTTACTATCAGTTGATCGGCTGATAGGTCTGTTTGGAAACTTTGCATTCAAAAATCACGTTTTGAGTTTTCGTTTTTTATTCATATCCATCTTTGATTAAAATTTTTCTAAGCCTTGGATGTCACAAAATAGCCAAATTACTTTTTAAACTTTTTTACTTGAAATTTGATGGATCTGACAAAACGTCAATTGACCTTTAATTGGCAACTTGCTTTTGTAATAAAATGTTGAATCTGGAACCATCTGCGAAACTGATACCGACACCGTTTATACTACCACTACACCAACAAATACTTGTAACTGCCTGACGGTTTGACAACACGCTTAAAAATTAAAAATTAAACATGTAATATACACATATGTCCAAGAGTTTGGAATATTTAGAAATAATATTACTACGCCTATGGTTTTTTAAAAACTCTTCTTGATATTTATTTTAAAGCATTTTTAAATCAAAATACTAAATTTGATTCGTTTTTGTATTAATTTGGTCATATTTAGTTGATTTGGGTGCTTTCACATTATTCCAATTCTTGTTTAAATTTCATTTTAGCTGTTTAAAAATGCCAAGAGACATGATATCATATTTTAATAGGTCTAGAGTAATTGCTTTGTTACAACAGGGCTTTAGTCAAAGTGATATCGCGAATATTGTTGGTGTTACTCAGGGTGCTGTATCAAAAATTAAAAAAAATTTCAAGACACAAATGATGTGAAGGATCGTCCTAGAAGTGCAGATGTCGATGTACAACAGCAGCACAAGACCGGCAGATAACATTGATAGCTCGAAGAAATCGGCAGGAATCTACAAGTGGCATATCCAGAGAAATTGCTAGACTTGAAGAACTGAATATTTCAAGGCAAAGATTTACACGAAGATTAAATGCGGTAAATTTGTATCGCAGAAGACCTCTACGTGTTCCCAAACCAACCTATCAACAAAAAATTGTAAGGTTGCAATGGGATCAAGAAATGTTACACCATGGTCCTAACTGGAATTACGTGATGTTCTCTGATGAATCAAGAATTGGCTTGGTTTCTGATTTGCGAAGAACGCTAGTTTGGAGGGCCCCAGGACGACAAGCCCGATTAGAAACAGCCCAACCACGTGTTCCATTTGAAGGTGGGAGTATTATGGTTTGGAGTGGTATTATGAGGGGTACACGGACACCTCTCCTGGTTTTGGAGAAAAGTGTACATCGAGGAAGTTTTAACTCCTGTTGTGCGTCTATTCGGGGGGCGGTAGGTGATGGATTTCTGTTTATGCATGACAATGCACCTTCACATCGAACAGCTGCAGTACAAAATTTTTTGGAAGAAGAAGGAATATCCACATAAAGATGGCCATCAAATTCCCCTGACATGAACGTCATTGAACATGCCTGGGACACGCATTAAGAAGCGAATCCCTCCCCCAATTACTCTGCGAGAACTGAAAGATGCTGCTCGTGAAGAATTGGAGAAAATCCCGCAAGCCCAGCTTGACCATTTAATCGATAGCATGCCACATCGCCTACAGTCATGCATACAGGCCCATGGAGGAAATATTGATTATTAATTTTATTTAAAAACCTTTTTTTGCTTATTAATTTATTTAAAAAAAAATTTAATACATTGTACATTATTCACCTCAAAAGAATAAATCATTTTTTTTGTATGTTTATTTGACTTCGAGATTTATTTAGTATTGGTTAGAGTTGTAGCAAAATGATGTTTACTTATATCAAAAAATTATTTGTAAAAATTAATAAAAAGATGAAATATTGCATTATTCCAAACTTTTGGACATATGTGTATATAAGTATACAGGGTTATATAGTTTAAAGATATACCTTTAGGTAACTTCGGTCTCTGAAGAAGATAACTTGGTTATTGAAACTCGCGTCAGGCAAGTAAAAGTGTGTCTCGGTGTAGTGGTAGTGTAAACGGTTTTGGTATTGTTGTCTGTGTGTACTTCTTCAACTACCTGGTGGGTCTCTTAAAATATTGAAATATCATTTATAATTTTTAATAATAATAACTAATTAGCAAATTCTCAATTTGGAAAATAAAATAATTTTTTTTTCACTCCGTAGAAATAATATTCCAATTCTAAATTGTTAAGAAAATTAACAATTATGTCACCACGTCTAAAAGTTATGTCAGCATATTCCCATGTTATTTCAAATGAGAAATCCGCATTTTTGTAAAAAGTATGTTTTATAATTTCATAAATATTGAATTTGTTCCATAATTTAGCCAAACTCTAATATAATTTGATAAATCTATTTGTCAAAGATTTGAAAATTATTATATATTTCCAAAATAAATCGTGACATAAATTCATGTATATTAGCAATATTAGTACCAGCTGCAGACAGATATATTTTGTTGTTTGTAGCTGAAAAAATAAAAAAAATGTCAAGCTCACTTAATGTTTTAATTTTTTTAAACGAATAAATTTGTTAGATATGATAACATAAATGTTCTTTAAATGTGATTTTGTTGTTTGGACCTATGCAGGAAGCGATAAATACGGTCCTGAATGCAGAATGAGCATTATGAGAATACCTATCATGATCAGCTCACGGCAGTACCATCACTCATAGCCCCATGCGTCCTAAAAATGCGGCAACGGCCACAGTAAATGCTTCTTCTTGTTCTTCTTCGTCCACTTCCCTGCTTCGTCTTGTTCTCGCAGGTTCTCTTCGATATCGAGATGGACTCGAGTGATAACCGGTGTTTTCAATGCACATGTGCGGAACATATTAAAATGTCGTTGCTTTTGACTTGACCTCTAAATACCCATAACTGTCTCGGCTTCACATTATTTCAACAACGCGTATTTGCCTTCGAGGGATACTTTTTCTTCGATTTGCCTTAAATTTAAAAGCTTTCCGTATTACTCGCGTATATGTGAATGGAGATATATCAATTTGCCAAATATTTAAATGAAGCTCTATTACTTTTACTGTATCTTGATTTTGATTGATTTATACATCGAAAGACGGATAACAAAACGTGATTTTAGAAAACGGTTTAACAGTCACAGTGCCCGAGTTGCGAAAGTCGAGATACATGTACAGGGTGTAGGAAAAAATAATATAAAAATAAGTTGTTATAACTGTAAGAGGTGTAAATTTTTTAGATTAATAACAGAATTTAATTTTAAAAGAAAAAATTAATACAGTTTTTAATTTTGTGTTGCAGTTTTTGATCGCTGCTTCAATAATTCGATAGTTACCTACACAAACTTAATTATTTTGAAATTTGACTGCATGATAAAAAAATAACTCTTGGAAGATAATATACATCAGTTATGATCTTCTATATTTCAATGAAGTGAGATATTAATAATATGCAAAATTCTGTATTGATGTTATATAATGACTATATATAGATACAGGAAGAAAATCATATAAATATTGTACTAGAAGGAGAAATAATAATATTAAATTGATTGTACTAACCCTTACTTTTTGGAAGTCCATCTTATTAAGGATAATAAAAAACTCTTCGTTTTAACAAAACTTCCAATATTTATTAAAAAATTTCTTTTTTAAAGGCTCAATGACAGCTGTTTCGCTATGAAGCATCGTCAATCTGACGATGCTTCATAGCGAAACAGCTGTCATTGAGCCTTTAAAAAAGAAATTTTTTAATAAATATTGGAAGTTTTGTTAAAACGAAGAGTTTTTTATTATCCTTAAATAATAATATATTTAAATAGATAGATTAGAATGTTTTAGGTGCACTTATACGGGGATCTTTTGTACCTACCTTAATCTACTAAAACGCCAATACTTCCAACGAAATTGAGCAGCTTTTTAGAGGGCATATTCTTAATTTTATAGGAAGTCAGGCCAAGCCATTTACAGAACAATGCTAGACATTCGCATAGTATGTATTCCGCCCTATCTTTAGCGCTTTCGCAGAGACGACAGTTTTGCTCATTATTTTGAGGTGATACCCCAAAGGGCAGTGTCCAGTGAGAAGACGTACGGACAATTTTATATCTTGTTGCTCATTTCAAGAAGGCTTTTTGCTCTTTCAGGTGATATATCTACAAACCTTTTAGCTTGCCTCAGTTCTGGCGTATTCCTCCAGTGAGATCGTAGTCGATCCTCTTTCCAAGAGTCCTTCTTGGTGTGGCTTTTCGTGAGACCACAAAATGGACCAAGGAAAGGTGTATTAGCCCCTTCTTCCTCATTACCTATTATCTCTCTGTGACCTGGCACTCACATCAAGGTCACCTTGTTGGTTCTTGCCAGCTTCTTAAGGGATTGTTTACATTTCCAGACTAGATTCGGTATCATTACTACCACTCCAACCCTTTCATCTATCTTGGACCCCTGTGTGTTCCACACCAGTGAGCCCTCTTCCAGCTCTGGTTCGACTTCTTTAACCGGTTTCCTATAATCACTTCAAACGGCGTCTCCTAACGTCAAACCTAACTGGCATGGTGTCTAATGGTTGATTTAAAGATGCTAGTAGAACTTTTTCCAGGATTCTTAGATGAGCAACCAAATTACCAGGTTTTAAGTTTGTCTGTTGCATTCGTAAGACACCAGCTGCAACCTCTCTCATAATGCAATATTGCAGCGCCTCTAAGGCAGTTGTGGGGCACGTTGTCATTGCCCCTAAACAAGCTAGCCGTTGATTGTTGAATTTTGGACCACCACACTAATGAAGCATAGGTGGCCATGGACTTGATAATAACAATAAACAACAAAAAGGTTGAATTAACTTCCACTATTTATTCTTTAAATACAATGACAGCCGTTTCGCTATCGAAATAGCATCGTCAGATTGACATATCATGCTGTAAAGAAATAAAGAATCTAAGTGTTTATAAGTGTAGAAGTAATACCTAAATGTATACATAAAGGTTCAAAAGTCTACAACAATTCTCAAGTTCAAAATCTAATTCAAATCACATGTCATAGAAAACAAAAAATATTGAAACTGAGAACAATATAGTAAACTTAAATTATATATAAGGAAAATGTTTATGCTAATACAATATTTTCATTGTTTTCTTTCTTTATCTATACCTAGTTATTATATAATATCAATATATAGAATATAGAACCATAACAACTGATGTCTTCCCTGAGATATCTTTTATTTGAGCTTTTACTGACATAGAGGTGTATTGTTCATGTCATCAAAAGGGTAATGAAAAAAGAAACACAGAGGCCTCATTAGTACAATGAATAAAGTCAACACTAAGAACCAGAATTATTACAGCTAATATAGGAGGAGAATCGGTTACCGTTGCGGCAGCAAAAGGGTGTCCACAAGGAAGAGTGCTATCACCTCTGCTGTAGTCCCTAGTCGTCGACGACCCTCTATAAAAGCTGCATAACTCTGATTTTACGATTCAAGGCTATGCAGCTGACCTGATCGTAACTATTAAGGGCAATCATGATAAAGTTATCTCAAACTTAATGCAAATTGCTCTAGACATCATAGAGAAATGGTGCCTTAAGGTCAATCTAGGTAAAACAATTTTGATACCGTTTACTGTCATTGTATTTAAAGAATAAATAGTGGAAGTTAATTCAACCTTTTAGTTGTTTATTGTTATGTCAGATTGACATATGTCAATCTGACGATGCTATTTCGATAGCGAAACGGCTGTCATTGTATTTAAAGAATAAATAGTGGAAGTTAATTCAACCTTTTAGTTGTTTATTGTTCTGAATAAGATGAACTTTCACATAGTAAGGGTTAGTACCATAAATCTCAGACTGATACTAGTTGCTAACTCATAAAGGTTTGTGATTTGACCACCACATTAAAGTGATGGATGAATTATCTAAGTACTCGAAGTGAATCAAATTTTCCATAAATTTATGAACCGTTAAATACCTATATAAAAAAATTGTATTTCTGCTACTCAGCAAAATAATTTTTTATAAACTTCGTAAACTTAATTTTGCGATTTAAATGTATGCAGATATTTTTATATCTACAACATCTCAGTCTTTCTAACATGGTCCGTAATTAAGTGCGAGTTTAAGATTGACGACCTTTGCAGCTGTTGGGCATGGGACAATCAAAGTAATAGGCAAGGAAAGGGTGTAATTTAAATATTTTGCGGCTAAAAACATGTCGTCTCAAAATCACAGACATAAAATTTGCCGATCATCTAAAATATTCAAATTTGAATGTCCCAATGTAAATAATTTATTCTCAGAATGGATGCATTTGGGTATCAATACAAAAAGGTAGTGATTTTTATACAGGGTGTCCAAACATAAAAAACTTTTTATTCTAAGAAGTTACTGGAGTAACTTTAAATTTCTTCTTACTAACTATCTTAACCGGGCACAATTTAGAAAAATAAGGTTTACGAAATTTCACACATAAAAAGATTCAAATAATAATATTTTACTTGAAATAAAGACTAGCTGTAGGGCAAACTTTATTTCTACAGCACTTAAAGTTCCTTAAAAATCCCACTGTGTATAATAAATAAAGTTAGTGACAGAAAAAAAAACTGATAAAATGGGTTACAGCACGTCCTATTGCAGTGGGACGCACAGTATACATTAATAATTATGGACAGATGCGTTTAGAATATTTTTATAATTCTGTGTTATTATAGTAAAATCTGAAAAGATCCAAAATAACAACCAGCTAATGTAAAATAAATTTGATTCAAACGTGGCAACATAAACCTGTTTTTAAAGCTACCTGTATAATTAGGCAGTTTAAAAAATGCCCCCAAAACCCAATGGCATGTCCCTATTTCATTTGAGTCGAATAGTCTTTACAAGCAATTAAATTTTGACAAAATGATTAATGGCCCCAAAATCATAGCCACATGTGATAATAGTCCGCATTGTTGTAATGATAGGGATCAAAATGGTTCGTTTTATTATTTCTTCAAATTATTATTTTTATTATATAATAACAGTCCTTAAAAGTTTTTCTCTAATTTTCTGGTTGGAGTTACTGTATTTCACTAGCAAATATAAAACATTGTTTATCTTCTTTTAACGACACGTGCTAAATATGTAACAATATAATAACAATAATAATAATTTATTTACCAATAACAATAGAAATGTCGTAAAATACAGAAAGAACTATTAAAACGTTTATTATAAAGTTTATTTTTTTTTAATTGTGTAGTTTGTTGGGAGGACAGTGATAGAGTGCTCACGCTCACATTGTTATTAATAAAGTGGAAACAAAATATAAGGTAAGGCCAATTTAAAATATCGGATATGCTGTATGCTTTAATTAAATACACGATTAGTATCTAAAACTGTCATTATCAAGTTGTAAAAAAATATTATTGTGGTGTTAATTAAATTTAAAAAATCTGACGTTATGAGAACAAAATAGTATCTCTAAACATTGAAATGACACTAAATACAATAGGTGCAAATAATTATGTCATCATCAGTAACATTAATAGAATCGTTTGAATGTTTGGTTCATTATGAGTTGCCTAATTATTAAACAAGATAAATCCCAACTTATCCTCCAAAAACAGAGAACACAATGATTGGTCTCTATGGCACTCAACCAAGAATGGTGATAAGAAGATTCCAGCAGACCACGGACCAAATAGGTGTACAACAAGGAAAATCCAAATAAACGCAGACAAAACTAGCAGTCTACTCCAGGAAAACAAGAAAGAGGGCAGAAAAAAATATCCATATATGAGGAGAAGTGATTCAATGGAAAAAAAATCCCAAATACTTAAAAAGGATACTACACCAAGGAATGAACTTTAAGGAACAAGCCGAACACATCACCAAAAAAGGCAAAACAAGCAAGCGGAAGACTAGCGGAAGAAAACCCAAACCAGCGTTGAAGACAAAGTTATACGTTATAAAAGTAGTCATGCCACTGATTATGTTGTACTTCTCAGTAGCCTGAGGACACACGGCCAAAACACACAAGAAAAGGATACAAGCACAACAGAGCAGCAGCCTAAGACACTCAGCAGACGCCCCATGTTATATAATAAACCAACAATTATACAGAGAACTAGACCAAGAGAGGATAGAAGAAATCATGAAGGCCAGAGCCAGAAGAAGATTGGAAGAACTCAGGACACACCCGAATGCAGCACTAAGGGACATGCAAATTATAGAGCAGACGACTACAGGAAACATCCAAGACCAAAAAAAACAGCTGTATAACTAAAAAGAAAATAAAACCTGACAAGAAAAAAGACAGAAAAGGAACCACCTACAAAAGACCCTGCCCATCCCTAGGGAGATATGCAGGTTCCTAATTAGGGATAGCTATAACAAGTGGATCCACTCTCTAAGCTTACGTTTAGCAGCAGTTCGTCGAGTGAATTTCTTCTCGGAATGCATTGTTCCTAGAGGAATTCATTCTGAGATGGGCGGATTTGAAAAGAGTGTGTGTGACATCATCCTTAAAAGTATAAAGATATATCTGTAACCAATTTTATTAAGGTGTAACTTAAACATAAGGTGAGAACGTTTAGGTTGAAATAATTTCAATATCGTACGTTTTAACCGTATTTTAACTTTTACACTTTATTTCAATTTCAAAAGCTCATTTTTAAATATTATTAATTTTAAACAAACAATAAAACATTAAAGAATGTTTAAATTAATTTGGTGCTGCAGTGATATATTTATAACTAATTATTCAAAAATGAAAATAACCTTCTCCAAACAGTTAGAGGAAAATTTATTTACATCTTAATAAAAAGCTCTTTTTTTATATATTATTAATTTTAAACAAACAATAAAAAATTAAATTAATTTGGTGCTGCGAACCTCGCTTCGCTCGGCACGCAGTGATAGATTTATGCCTAATTATTCAAAAACGAAAATAACCTCCTCCAGACAATTATTGAAAAATTTATTCACATCTTAATAAAAAGCTCTTTTTCTTTATATATTGTTTATTTTAAATAAACAATAAAAAATTAAAGAACGTTTAAATGAATTAGAATTTTTATTTCTACGTTATAATGGGATGAAGTCATTCTAGTCTATATAATATGACGCCATCACTGTTTTTTAGCTAGAAAAATTACTTAGTTTAACAATTTTTAAATTTCAATACAGTTTGCTGCATTCGGAATGCATTTTTTGGAGATATCTCAATCAGAGTAGTAAAACTGCTTCGACAATTTGTTCAAACGCATGCAAAAGTGTGTAGATCTTCATGGGGAATATGTTAAAAAACAATAAAGTGATATTCTATTACTAATATTTGTTTTTGTTCTCTAATCCCAAAATATAAAAGGCAACCCTCGTAAATATTCGACTATCTATCCATCTCATTATTTTATTGTTTAACGTGTGTCTCTAATGTACAAACCAATGAGTTTTGACTATATAAAATTTTATTATTTTATTATACGTACGTATAAATAACTATTTTAAATAATTATTTTTATTATTTTCGCTGGGTTCTATGCCACTGAATCTGTAATCGATTGACAATGGTATTTTCCATTTTGTCTGAAATCTATACTTGATCAAATTGTTTAGGTATTTCACATGTAGTAGGGGCTCGCGTGAAAGAATGTTAACTCAGTACGTTTCAAGTATATGTTCTTAGCGAGAACTGTATTCTTGAGCGCTATCACATTTTTATTGCCGGGGCCATGTTATAATTAGTGTTAAAACAATTAAAGAAAAAAACACGAGCACGTTACTAGAATTTAATGGCACGTTTCCCCACTGTAGGACAAATCACTACACGGGTAGTTATTAACAAATAAATCCCTTTTACGAATAAAGGTTAGTTACCAGGCTGAGAATGGAACTTTCCTGAGAAATCGTGAATCAAATAATGGTAATGATTTAAATATTGTTCGTATTTGACAGCAAGAAATCGTATCATCAGTTACTTAAATTAAAACGTTTTTATTGCAGAATAAATTAATTTTTAATAACTTAATAAATGTAAAGAAAATCTCTATAAAAGTAAAAAAGACTAGGTAATTAGTTTTTTAAGTACAAATGAATATTTTGGAAATAAATCATTGAGTAAATGAGATCAATAACTTTTGGTAATTAATAATTAAATCTAATTCTAAATCATAATTTTATGAGGATTTTTTATGAACTTAAAACCTACAACATTGTAGGTCTTTATTGGCAATAAAACTAAAGACTACAAAAACATTGCGTTTATTTCTACTTCAAAATTCTTTCTCTTTTTTTAATATTATTATTACCTTTGATTTTTGTTTAATATCTTTATCAGCATTGTTAATTTTTTTGTTTTTTTATATGATAATCAAATCAACAACGTTAATTTTATCATTTTTACCTCGGCTGCTAGTTTTTATGGGTATTATGTCATCTATTTTTCAAGCAGACATACTCATTATGTGTAAGAACTTTCATAATTCCTAAAGAAACTGTCATAAAATTGATGTGGGTGTCATCCTACCATAATAGAAAATAAGGAAATTGATAGACTCGCAAAATATGGGTCAAATAAATCATTTTTGGTCCGGAGTTCTTTTGTAAATTTGTAAGACGCAACGACGAAACGGCTTGGTTTCTAATGAATGCAGCAAAGGTACTCCTCGAAATAAGCAGAGAAAAACAAAGTAAATTACAAGTTTTCTAATAAGTACTGCCCTTTCTATCAGCTTATTGACTTAAAAGAATAGACAAATCAGAAAGCTCCAAGGATTTGTAAGAAAATGGCAGAATATAAACTTACCAGCATAGACCAGCATTTCTCTGCAAAATGTTTAAATTTCTTCTAGAAAGGGTTCTCATATCGTCTACAATTAGTAGCTTTGTTAGAAGCATTGATTTTAAATTGATTAAAGTAGGCACAAATGGTTTTCCATTAACACATGCACCTTTTCTGGCTAAAATGTCCGATTTTTCGTTCCCGTCAATGCTGGTATGAGGTGTCCAAAGTAAGGTTAATTTGTTATTTTCCAATCGACGTATTAGATCCTGAAGGTATTTTCAACCTAACTTGGAGTCGATCCGATTTGATTCCAGTGACTTTAGCGCCGCCTGGCTATAGGAAATCATTTTTATGGTTTTGTTCCTGTAGTTACGCTTAAGCATCTCCTGCAGACACATCTTCATTGTAAAAACCTCTGCTTGGAAAATTGTGGATAGGTTATCCAAGTTCTGGTTCAGATCCACCTTTGGCTTCCCTCCATGTACCCCAGCTCCAACTCCTTTCTCGGTTTTAGAGCTGTCCGTGTACCAACACTGGTCAGTCACTATAATTCGAGCTATTAATCTCCCATTCGTCCCCTCCTGGGAAGGGCTCTGACACCGCTCTGCCCTGAATCCTGGCATTTCACTAGCTTTCTATATGTACCATCCATCGCCTCCATTTCCAACCCCTAGTGGCTTCTGCTGACATTTAGCCACTAGAGTGGAGCACCATACGTAATCATAGGTCTTTTTACTGTCGCCTCCTTAATAGTTTTTCCATAGAGGGCAGGCATTAGGAGTTTATCCAGTTTCTGCCTCCTGGTGAAATTGAAAATTGTTGCTTTTCTAGGGTTGACCAAGAGTTGTTCTTATATCACCAGATCGTCTGCGTAGGCTTGTACCTCTATCTCCTGGTTGTTGAGATCAGAGATCAGGTCGTCCACCAGTAGCGACCACAGGAGAGGGGAAAGTACTAACTCCTTCCTGTGAGCAGCCCTCTTTTACCTCATCTTCTCACCTTCTAGGCGAGGATCAGGCTGTTCTCTATTATCTTATACATATTGTATAGGATATCCCTCTAGATGCAGCTGCATTAGGTAATACATTATTGAATACTCCTTCTTTATAAAGGAAAGTAGTAAAAGCAACCTCTCCATTGATCACGGAGTGTTTGATTTTGTGAACTACTTCGTTCAGCGCAGTTTTTGCTGATTTTTCTCTCTGATATGCATGTTGGTAGGTACTATGAGGATGCTCCTTCAGTGATCCTTCCCTAATATGCCTATCAAGAATTTTTTTAAGTGTTCTCAACAGAAATGAAGTGAAACTAATTGGCCGGAAGAATTTAGGTAGTTTTAGGATTTCTCTCTGCCTGGTTTTTAAATAAATGATCATCAAAATTCCGCTTTAAGTGTAAGATAAAATTTGGTGTAAAAGTTTATGTTAATGAACTGCACAAATGGTTAATGTAATGTACAGTTGTATATAGAATGATCAACAACGGCGATGCCCGGTTAAAATCCGGAGACTTTTTTTACTGAGATTGAGGCAAGCACAAGATCTCTTTTGGTTATAGTTTCCAAGAAGTATCTTAGCCTGTCTCGGACCTTCCAGCTAATTACAGTACTTGGATTTATCTTTTCTTTTCTTAGTTTTCCTAAGATTGCGCTGCTGCTGAAACCACAGGATGGTTCCCGTCCAAGATGTGGGGTTTCGGCTCCTTTTTTTGCCAGCTCATCTGCTGTTTCGTTCCTTTCTATTCCTAAGTGTCTCGGTACCCATAGGAGGGTGACATTGTTCTTATGGCCTAGTTCATTTAGCTTGCCTAGGCATTCCCAAACCATCATCTTCGAACTGATTATATTTGAGCTCAGTGCTTTGATGACTGCTTACTTGAATGATTACTTGTCTGCGGTAGTTTCTTTCTATAAGATTTGTGTTAAGAAATTCCAATTAAATTTTTACGGCTTGTAGTATTATAATTACAACATAATTACAACAGAATACAATGGAAGGTAAGAATCACAGCCATGGTTATTTAGTTACTGGATATGGGGCATAGTGGGGTCCATTTATATGGGACAAACTGGGGAACAGTTGTTTCCCCCTTTTTGGTCTCCACTATGCCCTATATTTATTGTACACATTTTTTGCTTACTACAGAACGATGGTTTCTGGAACCAAACAATTTCACGGATGTAGATTTTGCACTTACTGAAGAAACCAATATTCCTGAAAATTCAAAGGATAAATCTTAGCAAGTGACTACTGTACCGGTTCTTGGATCAAATTCTACACAATCTGAAAATTCAGAAATATACTTTCAAAATTTTAAGAATAATAAAAAACTCTTCAATTGAAAGTAACTTCCAAGTTTATTTAAAAAATTATGTTTTAAATAAACTTGGAAGAGTTTTTTATTATTCTTAATAAGATGGAATTCCAACAAGTAAGGGTTGGTACAATAAATTTAATTCAAAATTTTACCTTAAATAATGGAATGGGCAAAAGATCCGCAAAGATCAACCTTTCCACAACCTGGATGTTTGGGAAGTATCATTATAGCAAAAAGATCTGCCTTAAGAGTATCACCTGACGTCATATTGCCCTTAGATGATGAAAGTGCAGTCGTTGAGCACACTGCTCCTGTGCTGATCAAGAAGATGAAGTTACAGAAAATAATATATTTTATTGATTACTCCAGAATTTAGCGTTAAAACTATGATGGCAAATGATTGAAAAAATGTCAGTGAGCAATCTCAATATTTAAAACATTTTTTTAACAATGTTATGCCCCTTTACAAGCCGATTCACTTTCCACTATACCCCGGTCTCCCCTAAAACCAGCAAGTGGTATTATTAATTTATGATTAAAACTTAAAATATTTATGAAAAATAGTGTCGGTTATTATTTTATTGTATTTCTTATATTATCATATTTTATTATTAGTCCACAACTTATGATTTTTAAACATAAATCATGTCTGAAATTATGGGTTCGATAACTTTTAAAATATCTTTTCTTTTAAAAGTTTCATTTATACCCCTCTTTTTGTTTCAATGACGGCTGATAACCTCCCTAATTTGATTTTGGTAAAAGCCAACGACAAGCCCTAAGCAAAATTAAAATTTATAGGGATCTTGATTAACAAGTAATTGGTAAAAATGCTCAAAATCACAGCCCATAAAAAGTTTTTAACTTAAGACGTCTCTGTTAATATAGGGACAGTTTCAGTTCCCTGTCGCTGTCATTATTAGCTTCTTATTTTCCGCATCAGGGGTAGATATGCTAAAACTGTCATATATATTTACATGTAAGACTTACAGCCGGGGTAACTTCTTTTTTGAATTATGAATCATGGGCCTCGGCGATATTAAAGTCCCCGATGAAATTTACTTACGTCTTCTATAAAAAATGTTCATCTTGCGAGACGCTAGCCCTAATTTTTATTGCTCTTCATAAGGCAACAAATCTATTAAATTCTATTAGAGTCTAAATGACTATCACTATACCTATTTAATTTTTTTGTTATGAGAAACGGCTTTGTAAAACCATTGTTAGTACTTACCGTATGTACCGTTAATTATAACGTTATGAACTAGTATAATTAAAAATAGGTAATATTTTGTTCTATTAGTAAAGTACTTCGAGAAAGAGCATTAATAAACATTCGCCAAGATAACATAAGGAAACTGGGTATAAAATATATAAAATTGTATCCTAGATCCTTTTAAATATTAAAAATTTATAGAAATATTGACAGATATACTCTTCTTACTATTTTAACGTCAGGTTGCATAAACGTCTGTTAAAGCTCTGTTATTTAACGACGTGTTGTCTTTTGACAAGTGTATAGTCGGTGCAAAACAAAATTTGATACACGTCATCATAGTTTTACGTCGACACGTATAGACAGTGTTGCCGGACTTTTATAAGTTTACAAGATTTAAAGATCGATTCCAATAAAACTATCCAAAACAACTTATTTGAAGTGACATCAAACAAAGTACCAACATAATTTTTATATTTTTTTCCTTTTGTGTTTAATAAAATAAAGAGTATAATAATATTTGCTTTTATTCGGTATAATTAGATTCATCACTACTAGTTTCAGTTTCTTATTTGGGATTTATAATTATAGGTGCAATCTCTAGTGTATCCAACAATCTCTCTCTATCAAACCATTTAAAAATTTCCTCTTCAGTATGATGGATAGTTTTTTTCCAAATTTCTGGTTTAAAGAGCTTCAGACCACATATTTAAACTGTTTCAGTGGTTCCGTCTCTGCCAATGTGTCTGTTATAATATTTTTTTGATGTACCCCATATCAGTTCTATGGGATTAAAAATACAATGATATGGGGGTAAATGTAGCACTTTGTGTCCATATTGCTAAATATTGCAATATTGCTAAATGTTCAGACATATATATATATGACTGGTGGTTTATTTCTTAAAATTAAATGATTATCCCAAGGAAATTTCCAAAGTTAAGCTTAAAATTCAAAGTATTACTTTCATTTCTTACCTATTAACAATTTTGAGAAGTCTACTTTTAGCATATTTTCAGTGAAATCAAGGTTTTTAATAGTCAACCATTCTTTAATTTGTGGTTTGTTTCAACTTGTATTTTAGTGTATTTTAGGTGTTTTATGGAGTATTGTCCATAACAATTATGCTGGGTTCTGTGAGATTAATTAACAGCTGGTTCTCAAACCACTTTAAAAAATTATCCTGATTCATTTCACCATGGTAATCGCTTAATTTGGTTTTTGAGAAACATTTAAAATTACCATGTAAATAGGTACAGAGACATATACTATTAATTATACTAAATTAACCGGAGAGTTTAACTTTTACCATCAACTTTAGTCGTTTTGACACTCCTTTTATCATTATTTTGCCATGAACGGTTTATGCTACCATTTTGAAACATCAACATCAATAAAAACAAATTTATATAGACCTGCTTCTTTTTCTTTAACATTTATAAATTAATGGACTTTTACTGCCAAAATCTATAAATAATAAATGATTCTCTTGTTATGATGGTAATCTGTGATTTTAATTTTTTTCCGTTATTTAAATTATATATTTAGTCAATTTTAAAATTTCTTATTTTAATGGTAACCTTTACCAATTTAACATAGACTTAACACGTTGTTAACTAACAGAGATTTGAAAAGTGTTTATGCAACCGGCCCTTAAATCTAATAACTTTTGACATTTATTGTTGAAAATCGTTACAGGCATATTTCAGGAGCAAAAAAATTAAAAAGGTAATATATTTGTATTTTGTATGGAAAATATAAGGAAGTTTTGTATCCGCCTATGAATACATGCCTACCGATATTTGGATGTTGTGCATAGTGAAGGCACGAACTTGAATTATTTATATCTGCAAATCTTTATGGTGTCCTCACGTTTGTATTGTGTCACTTTTACGAAATAAAATATCTTTTACACCATGATTAACCTATTTACATGAGCAAAAGACACAAAACACTCTTAATTGCGCATATCATAACATTTAATGGTCTGGCACTGACACCCTAATACATACATTCATGACACTCTTCATTCCATTTAGACCGGTTAAACTAAACCTACGTTACTTTCTAAATAGTGCTGCAAAATTAAATGAATGTCTGTGTCAACTTGACTATAATAAATAATATGTTTTAAACGCAACCAAAACGTGAAAATTACATGTTTTAAATTTCACTCCCAAACGCCAAATCTAGTCTAAAGACTTCTATGACTTGTAATACTTGAGTTATATTTAAGGAAGTTTTATCTTGTATTATGTGAAAAAGTTTGATTTTGAGGTTAAGTAATACTAGTTTAATTTTTTTTTCATCTTAAAACAAAACTCAAACCATTCATTAACCACAATAATGTGCCTATATAGCACTATAATGTCTCAAAAACTTTACAAAAATAAGAGAATGCACAATAAAAAAAATTTCAATAGGAAAACGTTTGTTTGGATAAAGTGCTATGACCTATCTCAAGTAATGGCGACAGTGACTCACAGTAATGTGGCGTATTATAATTTTTGAATTTTTTATAAACATTTAAATTTTGATGCAATATACTAAATAATGTGCTATCTGGAAAACATAAATATAACAACGTCAACAGCACATTTCCAAACTTTTTAAAAAATTGGATTTGTCGATATGTTTGTTTCACGGAAAAATTGATTTATTGTAGAATTTACATCCCTATAGACTCCTCTGAAAATATAAAATATTCACTTTAACTTATTTCAGATCTACCTTTATCTGTCTTGTTCAAATTAATGGCTCTAATAGGTATGTAATTTCTCCAAAGCATTTGAAACTGTATTGAGGCGTGTTATTTACAAGCATGTTTGTAAAAAGATTAGAGTTAATCAATATTGATCTAATGTGACAATCTCTGTGCCGTCGTACATCGCCTATTCCAATAAGATTGCAACAGATGTTCTATATACAAATATCATATTCATATAATGGTCCAAGTTTTACGGGGGAGCCGATTTGTAATTTAAATATTGCATTTTCATAATACATTCCTAAGTTATTTACTTAGTCTGTTGAATTTGACTGAGTTTGACTGGTCTATAGATGTTATCAATGACTGAAAACTATTTTATTCCAAGTACCTCACGAACTTCGATATATCTTTGTCCCCTTGAAAAATGAATTAATAACTATTACGTAATCCGATCTCGACAAAGTAAATTTGTAAATAATACATAATAGAACATGACAGACAAAATGAACTGGTTATAAAATATTAACAGTATAATTCAAATGTAATAACGAATTAAAGGATGTCAGAAATAATCGACCAAAAAAATTCTATGTCTGTATTAACGATAGTACTTAAATGTTTTAAAACAGTATAAATTTTGTTTGATCTTATTTGGCCAAATAAGAATAGAATATTTACGTGTGGCAAAGTTATTTATATATGTAAAGATTAAAATTATTATTATCATTGATAGTTATGGTATAATCTACATGTGAAAGATATTTTTGCTATAGTTGACAGTTGACAAATAAGAAAACAGTATAAATGTTTGCGCTATGCTAAAATAGTAAATACAGCTTTTCTTTCAGGAGTTTATATTTTTAAAAATTTTCTATTATTAATAGATTTGCTGATTTGTGGAATTAAAAATAAAATTTGAATTACGTTTCATTACACTACAATATAAAAGAAAAAAAGCGTCCAAATATATAGCAGTGGCGACTAATGACTAATGTCCGTTATAATAGCCGTTGTGGGTGGATATAGTTCCAACATTAGTTTGAAAAACGCCTCTACCTAGACGTGCATGTGTTCTGTTGTAATTTATGCGTTCGACGATACGACTATGATGCCTGTGAAATACCTTGTTTCGTTTTCTATTATTTATTTGCCCAAGTACGTTACGAAACTAGAATGAATATTCTATTCAGAATGTTTATTTGAAATCGTCAAGTGTTACTTTATTTGTTTCTTCAGCAAATGTTGACATACAGTTAAAATTATGTACGTCATCGTTTATTTAATGGCATCTATGGACATTTCACAGATTTCAGTCGTATTTTATACAAGAGTCTTTTTAAATTCGTTAAAGTATTTCTGTTATATCTAGTTATACTAGACATGGTTTAAATTGAAATAATTTAAAGGTGAATTGAACTGATGATTTATAAACTTTAATACAAGACAGAAATTGAAATTGATGCGGTTTATCTATTTAGAAAATCTTGCCATCTGTAATCTGTACTCCAGGTTCCACTTATTTCAGAATTAGTTTTTTCCTTGTGGATCCACCTATATGATAATTATTTGATAGTCATTTTTTTAATGTATTTCTTAATTAGTATATCACAAGTTCAAGCCAGTTTAAGGGAATACTACCTCATAATAAAAGCACTATGTGATTTCCAGAACAGCACAAAATACTATCAACATTATGCAGTCACGAACGATTCAGTTTACCATCAGCTTGTCCTGGAAATTCAATGAACCATACATTTAAAAAATAATCATTTCCCAGGTTGGACCTACAGGTTTACCTTTACTTACAGAGGCTGGACAAAAAATATTCTGCTTCGACTGAGATCATCTCAAGGCAAAATGAATGTCAAAGACACAACCTTCAAGGGCAAGTGTCGACGCAGTTTCTCTCGATAAGAAGAAAAAGTCGCGCGCCTACATTGAGAGGACAGGCTAACCAGGAAAATAGTTTTTTATTCAAAAAAGTTAATAATCAAAAGGGGAATGAACAAAGATTTGTTTTTAAATACAAGTTATGGCCATAAAATTCATATCTATTATTTAAAAACCTACTTTATATGATATTTAACGTGTAGAAGAATTATTAAAAAAAAACGAATTAATGCAAGAAAGAACTTTCGACTGAAAAAAAAATTAAATAAAATAGATTACTGATCATTGTATAGTATTTCCAATATTAATTGCTAAAAACATTTAAAAGTGTTATACAGAGTGAGTTAGTTTATTAGGCTTCAAAGTAGAAAGAATGGCATGAAAACATCTTATTTGTCCCGTTAAACATCAACTCTGTATCGTCGGAACCCAAGCTCTCTCTAGACTGGTAGTTGTACAGCGCGAAAACAAGTGGAGTACGCACGCGACTTGTTGACGGCTTTTAATGGTCCGCTGTATTCTGTTGCGTGCAGGGGTCTGGGGGTTATTTTTTTGTGGCAGTTTTTATATAACTCATAAAGTCGGTGTCTAGTGCCGAGGCGGAGAGTCCAGATTTTTATTTGGGGCAGTTAAGTATTAACTTTAGATATATCTTTGTTTCGGTAATTCATTTTTAATAATTGGTTTACGTATTGTAATTTTTGCCCATATTAATTGATAACCTTAAATTAGTTACCTACATATATATTATAGCAGCGTTTTGGTGACCTTTTGAATCAGAAAATGGAAATCCAGATCAAAATTAAAATTCAGAAGATATGATATCGCTAACAGGTGAGTTTAGTAGCGAATTTTGCAATAAAGATTTACACATTCAGTTTATTTTAAATATGTATCGGTGTTTGAAAAATGAAAATAATAAAAAATCAGATGCGGTTATAATAAAGCGAATTTATACGTTAACTAAAATTTCTATTTACACTATTTCTCGGGTTATTAAGCGCGGTGACGTTATAGATCATTCGCAGGTGCGGAAAAACAAAAAAACAAAATTTGCAAATGTTGACGATGCTACAAAAGATGTTATAAAGCGAACGGTTTATAATTTATATCAAGAAAATATTGTACCGACTGGAAATCGTTCAAGAGAAATTACAAGATAAAATTAGGTTTTTAATTACAATGACGGCTGTTTCGCTAGATTGACATATTGAAGTTACATTTTGACAAAATTGATAATTTTTAAAACATCGGAAGAATAATTTATATTGATATCCTAAATAGGATAATAGTATATTAGACAACGCATTTAATATGACTTTCTGTTATGATGACACGAATCTCGAAGCGATGAGTTTTTTAAAGAACGAGTGTCACAACAGCCATATGAAATAAGTTGTTTATAATATTTTTTTATATTTTGCCAATTTATCATTTTTTAAATGAATTTATCATTTGTATGTAAATTACGAAAATTTTGATTTTAAAAATTATGTTGGTAGCACTGTGTAATTTATAACATTTGACAGTTTTGAAATTTAAGTGATCAATTATTAATGTTTTAAAATGAATAAAAACCGTCAGAATGTAATGGTGTTTTGTATATCGTTAAAGTAAATGTTTAGTATAGTAGAATTTTAATTAAACATGCTGAACTCCATAGAAGTAACTAATTTAATGATACTATTTAATTATTTAACCAGGATGCAGACCATCGGACCATAACTTATGCAAATGACCGATTTCTCGAATAAAACCAATGGCATTTAAACATTCATAGTTCCACTCTTACTTAAATAAAGATTTTCTTTATTAGTTTGTCATATATTATCATCAATAAAAGAAGAAATGTCTTTAAAAGGACATGATCATACTTTGATTATTTTTAAGTGGCGTAGAAATAACGGAATCTACACTGTCAGAAAAGCACGGCATACAAAATGCATTTAAAACATTTTTTTTTAATTTACTGTTATAAAATGAAGAAAAAATAAAAAAAACCATCATTTCATACAGTTTTTTAGATATTTAGGCTACACACCGAGGAAAATGATTCCATGAGAATGTATTACTACTAACAAGTTTACTATATGGCTGAAAATATTTGAACTGCCATTATTGGATTATCTAACAAATATTCCTAATGCTTGGTCAAAAGTTCTTTTCAGAATGCTACACAAAAAGGGACCTGCAGATGACCCTTCCAACTACCGAAACATAGCATTAATTAACTGCACCCTAAAAATTTTTACCCAAATTATATTAAATCGATTAATGTCTTGGTCTGACGATTGCAACATTTTATCGGAATGTCAGGCTGGGTTTAGACCTACCAGGGGATGTATAGATAACGTCTACACCCTAAGCTCTGTTATTCACTATCATATTCGACATCGAATGATAAATTTTTTTTGCCATTTTTGTTGATTTCAGACGAGCCTTCGATTCCATTAATCACTGTATGCTTTGGAATAAACTTTTCAGCTTAGGAGTCAGTTCAACGATATTATCTATTATAGGAAATGTATATAAAGACTGTTCCTTTAAAGTAAACTCAAGAAATGGTTTCACCAAATCATTTGATGTTACTTCAGGAGTATTGCAGGGAGAATCCCTTTACCTTTTTCTTTGTTTATAGCAGATATCGAATCCTCCTTTTTTAATCGAGAAGCACAAGGTGTAAACATAGGCAATATGATTGAAATTTTGCTGCTCTTATACGCCGACGACTTACTTATTCTCGCCCACTCTGAAGTTGACGTGTGTAGAAAATTAAAAATGCTTGAAGAATACTGCAACCTGAATAATTTAATTTTTTGAATCGCTTGCTCTAAGCACGCTATCCAATTGCATACCAGTCTGGGGTCTCCGATATCACGATATTTTGGAGCGTGTGCAGACTAACTTCCAAAAACGAGTACTTATGCTACCCAGAAATACATCTGATTATGCTCTTAGATTAGAAACAGGACGTGTTAAATATTTATATAACATATTAAAAATGACCCTGAATTGGATAGGCAAAATTGTTGCTATGGAAGATAACAGATTTTCCAAAATATGTTTTAAGCAACAAAGACAGTTGGTCTCTTGTGACGAAAGATATAACTGGGCCTTACAAGTCAGAAACCTGTTCTATTTTATTGAGGCAGCTGAGGTCTGGGAAAGTCTTTCGCTTAATACTTTAAAACAATGCATAAAAAGCTCTTGGCAAGCCTTTATGACAAACTTTTCGCTACAGACAGCGAAGCTGTCGCACGCTCTAGTTTTTACTGCCTATATACAAACTTTGCTTTCTCTAAATACCCTAAAAACTATTTGTCCTTAAAACTTAATAACTACTTAATTCCATCCAATGAGGAAAGACTAATTTTTGAGCTGGAAAACCTTAATTTCAACTTCGGCAAAAAGCATTTCGCTTTATGTATGGAGCATTTTAAAATTAAGAGCATTTATTTTAAACTAATACTTTTTTTTCTTGTTTAGATTACAGTGTCTTAATACACATTGCTTTTGTTTTTTCTACTGGAAATATATTGTTTTTTTTAGCAATTAAGGTTTTTTTAGCTTTGCAATATATATTTATTATTACTATTACCTTATTTATTGTATGTAATCAAATATTTTTGTGTGTCGTTTGTACTTATATTAATAATTTATATTTCTTTCTTTTTTATAAAGAGCACTAGGCTCTCCAAACCCTTGCTGTAAAAACTGCTGTTTTTTAAGCAATAAAGATTATTATTATTATTATATTATTATTATCTAACAACAACTGTTAGCCGTACTACTAGAACTGTAAGATATATTTTACCGTATAAATTTTTACTGTGACAGTCATATTTTTTACTGCAACAGCTAGAAATCAAATAATTAATATTTATATTACCATAGCAGTAAACCTTTATCACTGCATCAGTAATTTTTATTGCTATTACCTAACCATCTCTTTAAAAAACGCGAAATAGTAATATCTTTCGAACTATGATGGTGGTCTAATAGTTTTGCAAAATATCCTACGAATCCTTACCATTAATGCCGAAATTGGTCCGGCCACGCTAAATGGAAAAAAGTTATTGTCTTTTATGGTGTGATTCAGTTGAGAAGAGGCATATCGTATCCATATTTTTTCGCATTGTGCACGTGCAGTACAAATATTATTGTTTACTGGCAGTTTTGGTGGTTTTATTAAGACCGGAATGACGTTTCAACCATTTAAATAATTGGGTTCAGGAGATTTAGTGAATACATTCCTGAGAGGTGGCAACATACTGTTATATGTAAAAATATTTTAAAAAAGATTTTGACGAACACTCTGGACACAGGAAATTAGGGTTTATATTTCACAATTACGTAAATATGTTACACTGGTTACACTTAGAAGCAAATTCAGCTAGTGTATACGTTACAGTATTTTTATTTTATTTTGTGATTTGAAAACTCAATCAATTCTCCAGTCATAAAATGTTCATATAAATGTTAATGTGGACCAATAAGCCGATCTCTCGGCTATATATCAGAAAATCAGAATAACTTTAGGAGGAAAAATTTCTTTGTAAAATTGGCCAGGAGAAATCGTTGGAAATAACTTTCCAGTTTCTAGGTTAACCGCTAGGGGGCGTAACCTGTGAAGAAAAATTTGAAACCCAGTTTTTATGAAATAATACCAAGTGATAAATAAGAAAACTAGAAAGAGGCCTAAATTCCACAGTTGTTCAAGTACTTTTTTGTATTTTTTCAAATAAAGGGTGGGGGAAGAGTGGGAAAGTATTTGTGGATAAATACCTATAACTTAGGTTTGGATAAACCGATTTTAACGAAATTAGGGTCATTAGAAAGAGTGTGGATGAATTAATTACAACTACTATAAAACAATTGCATTTAATTTTAAATGTCGTAGATAGAGGGTATTTTCCTCAGAGTAATAAGTAAACATAGAGATGCCACAACAACACAATAACATACAATAACATAGTCAATAGCAATGAAACTATAATTGAGAGAGATGGAAAATAAAATTGACATGTAGAGGTGTAGGTAAACACAGCCGTACAGTGGCGTGTAATTGGTTAGAGTATCACCGTAATATATAAATGTTAGTTAAATAATTTACATACATTAAAAATAATTCTTTTAATTAAATGAAAGAAAAAAACAAAAAGAAGGAAATCTAAAAGGATATGTATTTCATTATTAATTTGATTTTCTTATTTGTACTAAATTTTAATCAAAATTGCTAATTCTACGCCAATGAAGTGAATAACTTACCGGTGATAGGTTAGATTATCATTTTGCGAAGTACCACAAATTATACAGGCTTTTCGGGTTTTCACCATTTTCAATATTTAAAATAAATAAAAACACTTTATAAAGTTCACTTAAATACACAAAAATTCAGGAAAAATCGAACAAAGCTCTAATCACCTCTAGACAATAACAACAAATTGGCAGCGATGCCAAATTTTCGGTGTGGGTATTTGATACAATTGGTGCAGAGCTTTTTTATCAGTATTATTGAAAGGTAAGAACGTGAATATTAAGATGTATTAAAGAATATTTTCACTGACTAAAAATCTCCTCTTAAAAGTAAAATTAAATTGTTGTAAATTATACTATTACGTTTTTGTTTCCTACTTTGTACTTACAAAACACAACGTCTGGCAATGCTCTGCTGGTAAACAAATCTGTGTCGACGACAAGTAGTAGGGAATATGCCTGTTTGCTTATTATTACTCTGAGGTACTTTCGAATAGAAAAAAATAAAACTTGTTTTTCTTCAAAATGTTTAATGGAAGCACCTAATTATTGTAAATAATAATGGAATTGGATTAAATTCGTAACAAAATGGAGCAAACTGCATGTTGATAGCTTTTGTCGAATTTGAGATATGAATAAAAAGGCATAAACATAAGTAAGTATAGTATTGACACCATATTTTATAACATAAAATTAAATATGTGAAAGAAAGATCATAGAAATATCTCTATCATTAAAACTTAATGTCCAATTAAATGTTCAAATTGTTTTCCATCGTTGTCCACACAAAGATGTGCGCCACTTGTAAACGTTTTTGTTTTTATAGTGTAGTTGGTAAATCTTTCGCGAGGTCACATAGCGATATCGGTGACATTATTTGGATTTTTATTGTGAACTGCCGATAAACCGTTTCTGTAAAGTCGTAAACCGGCAGTCGATAATATTGCATTACTAGCTCCTTAATTAATAACGTAAACCATTGCTTTGTCGGCATCGACGCTACCGAGTTGCAGATTAAACTATGTCACCAAAGTATGCAAAATTCTGCTTCTTATGTATATCGTAATACGTCAGTGACATCTTCGAAAGATATTTCATCGCCGATTACGGCATGTGCTTCAAAATTGTCGCATATCTTCAGATTTATCTTCATCGAGGAATGTTGACAAATACCTACCTCAAGATTGGAAATCTTATCAACATTACCAGTGCGAAACCAATATTTTAGTTTCACGCAAGTTTGACCTTAAATTATATCCTATCATCAATAAAGCTGGCTGTTTTTCCGGCTAATTAAAAATTATTTGATTTTATATAAAATGACATAAGTATTATGCACACTGTAACTGTAAATATTTTTAACGTATTCTATTCAAAGTATTTAATGTTAAATTCAAAGTAAAAAAGAAACTACTTCTACTTTTTGCCAGAACTATCCTCTGAAATCATCTTGTTTGAGTGCAAAGTAAACAGATATCTTTAACTTTTAAATCATACCCAAGTAATTCTCGATCTTACTATAGTGTGTACATAAAAGTGATTTATTTAGGTAGTTTTAACTTTTCTATGTATGGCGCAATTGAGGATATTTGATTTTTTATTTGTAAGTTTTGTTTTTTGTACTATTTTTTTAATATTGGTAATGTTATAGGTATGACATTGTTGATAAAAAGGTTTAGTTGTTCTAAAACCCCATAAAATTAAGTGAAATTCAAGTTTTTCAAAACCTGCTTTATTTTATAGTTACTTTTATGTAAATTCTTATGAATTTTTACACACATGATTACTTAAAAGATTAAAATTGAAGCAAACTATTTCCATCACATGAGCATTACAATCTCATTAAGCAACTGTCTTTAACAAATAAATAGAAAAAAAACAACTTTAAGAGAACAATACTGGTTTTATTTATGACTTTTACAAATTAGTATATATAGTTCCTCTTTAAACTATGGTTCTACTCAACAAGAATTTTATATATAAAAAAGTAAAGGATCTCATTGGTGAAAAGAAAAGGATACATTTTAAAGAAAATATGAAGGAAGATAGCCGGAGGAAGAAATAAAAAAAACACAATATGTTTAATACAGCAACTTTAGAAGGCGATAAATGATAATGAAAATAAATATTTTTAATAAATGTAAGCAGCTAAAATAGTCTAAAAAGTCAGTTAAATACCAAATATATAACAGAAGTTAACGTCGAACTACGAGGACATGAGGAAGCAATATGTTTAAAAGTAGATATTTCAGTGGATAAGTAGATATATAGCAAGTAGTTAAAAACACATATTTCTGATTTAGATGGAGAAGAAATTACCCTACCAAAGATTAGATTACATTGTCTTAGGTTCTTTAAGTCAGTTAGATTTCTCTGCACTACTTTTAACGAAGTGGAACAGCTTTCTAGAGGGCATATTCTTAATTTGATATGTTTGTAGAAAATTACTAAGCATTTGTATACTTATGTGTTCCGCTGTTTCTTGTGGCTTTTTGTGATGCCATAAAAGGGCTTCAGACCTTGCACCTTCTTTCGCTATCAGTTTCCTCATTGCCTATTATCCCTTTGTGACCTAGCACCCACATCAAGGTAACCTTGTTGTTTCTTATTTTGAGGTGATACCTCAAAGGGCAGTGCTCACTGAGAAGACTTACGGTCAATTTAATATATTTTTTGCTCATTTCAAGAAGGCTTTTTGCTCTTTCATATGATATATCTACAAACCTTTTAGCTTGTTTCAGTCCTGGCATATTCATCCAGTGAGATCGTAGTCGATCCTCTTTCCAGGAACGGAGTCCTTTTTGGTGCGGCTTTTCGTGAGTCCACAAAAGGGAATGTGTATTAGCCCTTTCTTAACGGATTGCTTACATTCCCAGACTAGTTTTAACTCATAAGTAAAATAACTCATAGCCTTTAAAGAGGCTTGGCTGTCTGTCCTCTACAGAGACTCTTCTGGACACTAACTCTTATAGGTTGAATCTCCGCTTAAAATAGTTGGGGAGATAGCGATTTGGAAAATCTAAAACTCGGTCCTATCGCTTCCACACTAGTGAGCCCTCTTCCAGATCTGGTTCAACCACGTCAAATGGTGTGCCAAAGTCAAACTTAATTGGCAGAGTGTCCAATGGTTGCTTCAAGGATGCTAGTGTAATTTTTCCCAGGATCCTTAGATGACCAACCAAATCACCAGGTTTGTATCTGTTTAAGTGTTGTAAGGCCCAGGTGCCGCCTCTTTCGTTATGCAATATTTTAACAGGGAGAGGCCCAGCATCTCTTCTAGGGCTACTGTGGCGCACGTTGTCATTATCCATTTTATTTCTAGACAATCCAGCCGTTGTAATTTTTGCCGTTTATTGTTGAAGTTTTAACAGCCATACAAGTGAAGCATAGGTAACCATAGGTAAGTCTAGCTTGCCACTAAGGTTTTGGTTAAGATTTTTTCTAAATCAGTCAGCTTTTGATCTAGGATCACTTCTAGATATTTTACTCGTTGGAGCGTCTCCTGATGAATAGAATCAAAATTGTTTTAGGGTAATTTGCATTAACTTTGAAATAAATGTATTATGGATAATCTTGGATCGTAAAATCTTAATAATGTACCTTTGATAGAAGATCGTCGACTGCTAAGAATTACAGTAAGTGCAATAGCACTCCTAACCAAGGTTACTCAATAATCTTACGAAAAGCACCATAATTATTTGGTTAAAATTTGTCATACTTTATCATTACAAGAAGAACAAATCATTGGTTCCCCAGTATTTATCTTCTTTCACTGAAACTAAGGTGTGTCTATAAAGATTTGGTGGAGATTTGATAGGTTTTATTGCTGGTTGGATTTTAAGGGATTAAAGGATAAGAGCTCAGATTTAGGATTTAAGATCCTCTGCAGGGCTGAGATGGCGTTGTTTGTTGAGTGGGAGTCGTATTGCCCGTGGTGGGATATTTGGGGAGATTGTGATTTGTGGTTACGTGATGCGAGAGAATGGCTCTAAGCGACAGATGAGTCTCTGTTGGGGGGTAGCGAGGTCTGTTGGACGGAAAGTAGAAGAATTCGCAGGCACCGGGCTTAAATTTTGCGGTGAGTAGAACTTCGTGGGGATTAAGGTAAATATATGTTATTTCATTTATTATAAACCTTCATACTGCAGATTAGTTACAATGCTCTTCACATGTCTTTTCTGTTTTCTAAAAATACATTTTTTTATAATATGGGATTCAATGGGTCAGAAAATTCCTCCGTATTGTTCATAAAATAGATTCTTATAACAAAAATAATTTAAATGCATGCTCATTTCAGTTAATTTTTAGAACCACGTATAATTCTACATGACAAAGATAATTTAATTTAATTTAAATTGTATACAATAACATTTAATTATATTGATGTGGTGCCGGTCTTCGCGTATCAGTTGAAGTGGTCATGGACACTGGGTCTGGTCATATCAGCCTGGACTCGGACTGTCGAGCCTTAAGCGATTGGCACCGTGTGAACCGGTGAAAGTGTAAAACGACGATGACAGTCGCGAATCGATCCAATGCACGATATTGCAGGTTCTACATAATATATCCATACCTAGATAATATCGTTATTATAAGGCCAAAGACGCAATAACTTACAATCTAACGGCTACAGGGCTATCTCTCTAACAAAACTTTTGAACTGAAAATCGATAATAAAAGCAAATTAACACTTAAAACATGGGGCGCGGCTGTATTATGGACACGGCCGTGTGTTGTTCGTGAATATGTGTACGTAGCGGGTTAAATTTTTTATAGAGAATATTTATAGGTGATCACAGATCACACTTGTGTCAGAATGCATTTTTAAATTGGATTGTATAGAAGTATAGAAGAAATAAGACATATAATATTCAAGCCTAGATGTTATCCACTTATAATTTCATAGAATTAGTAAATGTAAACCATTTGTAAGAAAGTCATAAACCAATAACTAAAAATTAAACTCCCATCGATATGCTTAATATTCGCTATAGTAAAAGCCATTGATTGGCTAGAAGACAATCAGATAAATGAAGCTTGCATTGTTTCGGACTCAAAATCTGTTCTTACTGGATCAAACAATAATCCAATGATCCATAAAAATAACATATTCTGCAATATTAAACAAAAATTAGTAAGATTAAATGTTACGTTTATTTGGGCTAAGGGTCACTTTGGTATTATGGGTAATGAGTTGGTTGACCGGCTGGCAAAGGATGCTGTCATAAATGGGGAATTTGTCATTACAATAACCTCATTTGATTTAAACAAATTTCACAATAACTCCTTAAAGGAGAAATGGCAACAAAAATGGACTAAATTTTCTAACAGCTCCAATAATTTATATTATCTTCTCCACCCTTCCTTGCCTGAAGATATCCAACACATATTCAAATACAACTTTACCAAAAACTCATCTGCGACCATATCTAGGTTAAAATGCAATCACGGTACACCTTGTACACCTTGCTAGGCTTAACTTAGTTCCATCAGCTTTATGTCCATGCAACAATATTTCTACTTGTGATATTAATATTATTTTAAAATGCTCCAATAATAAGCAACAAATTGAAATGTTTTATTAAACATTGGTAGATAATAATATTCAGTTACCAGTTAATATCGCTCATCTGCTATCGCTTAACCAAAAGCATATGTAATTTCTTGCACAAAATAAATATAATATTATAATAAATCATTTTGTAATTAAAAAAAAATCATACATACATTTGTAAGAAAGTCTGAAGAAAGCAACATTTACAGTTGTAAGGCATGACATAATACTGGAGAAATATTTATACTTAGTTTAACATCTATATCCATACTAAAGGCTTAATATTTTCATTATATTATACATACAATAAATAGATTTTTTATAATTTGCACTTAGAAAAATCTTCATTATAAAATGCATTTGCGTATCGTAATTTAACTTTATACGCACGCAGATTTTTGTTTTAAATGGTTGGCTACATGAGTGAAGTATCTAATGACAAGACTATTGACAATGACATTTGTGGCTAATAGCAATTTATTAATTTTATATTGTTCTTTAAGAAAGAATTTGTTAGTATGAATATTATCTTTTACTTTACCTATAATATATTATTATTATTGGTGTATTATTCATTTTAAAATATTTTAAAACATTAACATTTAATAATTTAATTTTCAAAACTTTCAAAAGATATAAATTACACAGTGCTACCAACATACTTTTTAAAATAAAAATTTCCGTAATATACATAAAGAACTTATTTCATAAGCCATATGAAATGCGTTGGTTAATATACTATTAATGTTTAGGTAAGGTTAGGTTAGGTTAGGTTAGGTTAGGTTAATTTAAAAAATTATAAAATGGCAAAATATAAAATTTTTTATAAAGAACTTGTTTCATAAGCTATATGAAATGCGTTGTTTAATATACTTTTAATGTTTGGTGTTATTTAATTTTACTTTGTATTATGATATTACATTTTTAATACAATTTTTAGTTTAAAAGTTTTACAAATTATCTGTTTCATTGGTGGCTATATAAAATAACACCACGAAACATTAGACAACAAATGAAATTCTTGACATTCTTCGATATTTTCAAAAGCAAAACACATAATTAATCGAAACTATAATTCGCAGTAAATGATAGAGTTCGCTACATTCCATAAAACTCAAGATGATTTATTAGATAAGGATGCTTAATAAAGGGCTGATACGCCCTTTAACGTTTTCTCTAACTGGCCGCTACTTCGGATAAATGTTTACTGGAAACTAAAAACTATGTAATTTTAATTTTAATTTGTGATATGTGATCAAGGGGTGGGCACTTAATAGGACGTTTGGTTGGCACAAAAAATAGTTCACTACA
The DNA here is from genome assembly GCA_035357415.1 of Ophraella communa. Taxonomy (NCBI): domain Eukaryota; kingdom Metazoa; phylum Arthropoda; class Insecta; order Coleoptera; family Chrysomelidae; genus Ophraella; species Ophraella communa. The sequence goes on along the minus strand of CM068980.1, from coordinate 12,967,800 downwards.
TGGCAAGAAATGTTTCTTTTCAATCAAAGGTTATTTTTTATTATTTAAAACATGATTTGTTATTTATTAGTTTTCCTATTTGTATTAATCTCTTTTTTTCTTTATTGTAAGGAAATATACATGTAATTTAATTATTTATGATTAGTTATAACCGTGCACAATACATAATAGTATATTAGGTAATTGACCTTAACCTACGAGTAACGTACTACACTTTATCTACGACATACTAAAAACTAAGAATGTATTTATATAGACGTTTATTTTTAACAATTTATAAAAACTATTTTGTATTAATGATGAAATGAGAATAATTTTAAAAAAATCTCTCTTTCGAAAAACTCACTATACACTTGTATAAATGGTCTTAATATAAAGTACATTTAAATCAAACTAAATTGACATTGTATAAAACTATTTTTTTGAGATTGACAGATAATAAATAAAAATAATCATGATACAATTTTGGAAATAGTACATTGTATACCTAGTAGGAAGAGCTTAACATTCCCGGGCGATCGTAAAAATTGCCAATATGGAGTCCGGGAATGTGGCTTTTTCTACGAGGTCTACATACTATTTTTCCGAAAATCGGGAATCATTAAAATTAACTACGGAAACGAAGTACATATTCAACAAAATAATGCTATTAGTTCCCAAGTTCTTCCAGTTTTCAGTACTTGAACTAATGGTCAAATAACAGTAAATATAACAAATAATAAGTAATAATTTTAAAATATAATATTAACCTTGTTTGTGCTGAAAGTTTTAAAACTAAAATTGTTTAAGAAAAAACCTGTTCGCATTCATGTTCTAAAGTTTACTGTATGGAAATAACATTTCCTTACAGTACAGAAATGAATATTTCCTTACTGTTATTTTCGGTTACCAGGCAACAATCAAGTTTGAGGAAATATTGACTTTTTCCTTCAAATATGTTGTCAAAAATGTTATTATTTCTTTTCGGAAAATATATTTGTTGTACGCGTCCCTTCGCTTACAAGGCGAACGCTCTAATCTCTGAGCCGCTACCTGTTAGGTTATCTCATCTACGACATATTAAAAACCAAGACCACGTTTATTTTTAACATTTTATAGAAACTTTAGAATTATATACCAAATTTAAAAATCTGTAAACTATTTTGTGTTAATGTTAATGGTAAAATGAGAATAATAAAAAAAAACTCTTATTCGAAAAACTAATTATACATTTGTACTTATAAATAGTCGTAATGTAACCTACAATTAAATCAAACCAAATTGACGTTAGATAAAACTATTATTTTTTTGACATTTAATTAATTAAGGTAATAAATAAAAAAAAATAGTATTACATTTTTGAAAAATAAATTTGTTCACGTCCTTCGTTTGCAAGACAAACGCTCTAATTTATGACCTATTACCGCTTTGAAGTTTGACATGCAATGCTATTACGTATTTGTTGTGTAAGGCGTAGTTTGTCACATAAAAAAGGCAATACCGATATGGGAGTAGATAAAATATATTCCAAAACTTAATGCATCTTATGTTTTTAGAGAAAAATTGAAGATTAAGGTGCTGTGCTGTGATGTTAGTTACTTAATGTCTGTTGTAATTGATCTTATGGCTCATGGTATATAAATATTTTTAATAATTATTCAATATTAACTTAAAATCAAAATATATATTATATTACTATATATATTACTATAAATATATATTACTTTATTATCAATTTCTATTTATATCTACACTTACCTACATATCATCTTGCTCTGCAAAACTCCAGTCAATTTATGTAAAAAATAATGTTTTTGTAAGTAGCACTGAAACAATTAAATTATTTCATGTTTTAGAAGTACAAAATGGACAAGAGATGTGAGGAAAAACACTTCATATTTTGTAAAGATGGAACAATAAAAAATAGCATCACCTTCATCATTCGAGATCCTTAGAAAATTGGTTGGGTCAAGTAATATAACATAGAGGAGTAAACAGCAATCCAACATGTGCACTATTTCTAGAAACTTAGAAGTACAACTGAAACACATTCAGAGCCAAACAAACTGCGAAGAATGATTGAAGATATATTTATCATTTTGTAAAAGTGAGTATAAGTCAAAATGTAAAGTGTAAATCAAATTTCGTTTTTATTTAATTTAGAAAAATAATTTTTCATCCGTAGGTGTTTCATTTAAATTTCCCACCTTTATAATTTCTAGTTCACTAAGTAAAAGAAGAGGGCGCTTTCTGGCCAACAAAATGTTATTGTCGCTGTTTTCTTTGCTATTTATATTTATGGTTGAAAAGACTGTTTCTCTTCCACTCAAGGCTATTGTACTTCTTCTTCCTCGATTTGTTTTAGTGTGGTTGCCTGTGTGTTTTTAAGTTTTGTGCCCTGATATAGGATTTAAGAATCCTCTGCAGGGCTGGTTTGAAGTGTTTGAAGGTGATTGGTTTTGTGTGGTATTTAAGACGGGAGTTTGGGTTTGCGGGGAGTGGTATTGTTTTTTTTTGTGTGTACGTGTTGTGTGTGGGGGAGGGGGTACAGAGCTGCCATTCGGAGGCTATTGTACAATGGACGTAACATAACCGTAAAGGTATGAAGTATGCGTATGTTTTACGGTTACGGTTATGTTACGTCCACCCATGCGAAAGTTTACAATTAAAGAACATTTTTTACAGTAATAGGCGGAGTCGAATTCAATTGTAATTGTCGCAACGAGTAAAACAATCCATTTTGCATTGTTTTGGTATTATATGCAAGTCATCGTAGTTACCGTAAATTCGTACATCATTTGTTTAATTTTGTATCAGCCATAGCCTTCAAGCTGTGTTTTTCTATTCAATTAAACTGTCATCATTTCTGAATAGGTTGTGTTATTCGGTAATAAAGATTTAAAACAATACAAACGTACTTTACTGCAACTTATGTAGACATGACTATATCAAAAATAAAATGAAATCAAATCTAAAACTAAACAGTTAATACCTATTATAAAAATATTGGTCAAAATTTAGTTTAAAAATAAACAAATAGCAAAATGATTTGTTTTAATAATTGCCAAAATAGCATTAACATTTCAGAGCGCCATCTATGGAGTTGTACTTTTCCCAATTGATACTTTGTTTTTAATATTAAATGGCTTTTAAATATCAAAACTTTTACTAACTTCACTTTTTACTTGATGTTGGGCTTTTAATTTTCGATATTATAAATAATTCACTGCTAATTTTAATACATCACGGAGAAAATGTGGATTATTTTAATCCTAATGGCTTCAAAATTTTTCAAGGTAGATGCTGGAAATAAAATACAAATTTATTGATCTATTTCATGCAGTAATAAAATCAGCCAATATTATTTTGGTGTTTCTATACCAGCGTGATCAGTTCAAGCTCTTCCATCTATAGGGTTGAAATCAGAAAAGTGTTATGCGCCAAATTTGTAATAAGAAAAAAATTAATTTATAATTAAAACTACATTTATAATTAAATTAGATGTTAATGATCAATAAAACTTACTTTTGCTACTATTATGTATTTAAGTATGGTTATTCAGTTCATTAGCTCTGACGTATTGTACACTATTAATCCCTTTAGGAAATTAGTACGGGCGCCACTAACATCTTTTTATATTTAATAATAATGCGAAGTTAATTCTATTATTTTTTTGCTGTAAAGTTGGTATACATATAAGTAAAATTGACCTAATATTATGTTTCATACGTATGACAGATGTCTGTAAGTAAATTTGCTCAAAAAAATAATAAATAAAATATAGTTTAAATATAGTTAAAAATAACGAGATACACAAAATATTAGGAAAAATACCAGGACAATCAAAAGTTGTTTTTTTTTTAATTTAAATTTGCGTGAAGGAGTAGAAAATGTTTTTTATTATTGACTTATCCTTATGCCAATGATTTTCTCTTGGAGAGGATCACCAAGTGCCAGCTCGACAGGGTGATCCCGATGGAACTGCTTTCATCTGCCATTAAAAAAATAATGTTTCGTGGTGTTGGAAAAGCTAATCCAGCTGTCAATACTGCCGTTTATTAACTTAATGTGTAGAACACAAGGTATCTAGGATTAACGGTAGAATAACCCGTTTAGCGTATTGCTTATCCGGTAAAATGGTTTCAGCTGTTTTCTATCCCATCTCCATATCACAACAACGTGAGAATCAAATAATGGCTCACATTTTACTGGACACAATACACACAATAGATTGTTGGACACATTTGAAAGTATAGAATTTATTAAGTGTAAAAATAGATTAAATAAGGACAAAGGACCTTTCCTAGATAGTCCACTTTATAGTTTATTAAAAGAAAACTTATTGTAAAAATTGGCTTTGCCACCAAAAGATTTACCGCGAAAACATTTTGGCGCTAAAAATGATCGGTCTTTAACTTGGTTATCGAAGCGCGCGTCAGGCAGTTAAAAGTGTGTGTTGGTGTAGTGGTAGTGTAAACGGTTTCGGTGTAGTAATACAATTACCCTGTAGATAATAGATTTTTTTTAAGTAGCAATATTTCGTTTATTCGAAGTAACTCTTTCACCGTTGTGGGTACGGGCCTGGGGTATAGGGCACAAAGTCAAATACAGAAGTCCAGCTAAGTATTTATAGAGAAGTACGCGGCTGTATATCACATAACAACTAAATGTCCCCAGTATCTTAACTTATCATTTCCAAATCGCTGGATAGGGAGGCGAGGATCAATAGAATAGTCAGCAAAATCACCAGATCCTACCCCATTGGATTTTTTATGGGGCTATGTCAAAAATATTGTTTACAAAACTAATTTAGATGACTGAAGAGAACGACTAAAGCTTGCAATTAGATTGGTCACGCCTAGACGTTCGCGATGAGCATTTGCTTTAATGACATTCATATTTTTTCCATTATGAACAGTTAAATATTACATATCAGATATTTTATTTTTGTTATTATAATTTTTGCAATGAATTTAAAAAAACATTTTTGGACACAGAAGGAAGAGACATTTCCAATGATATATGACAAGCCCATACTTCCCATTTAAAAATTGGGGGTTGAACTGTCACTCAAAGGGGGTTAAAGGTAGGGATCAAATTTTCACTTTAAAGAATGTCAATTTAAATTTGACATATTTCGGAATTTTCTATAAATATGTACAGTAACAACCGAAATGATTTATTCCATTTGACTTTTCCACACTGTATATACCATGCTAGTAACCAGCAACCGATAAGGGTACCTAAAGTGAATATCGAGAAACTAAAACTATAAAATATGGTATTGGAATCGCACAATACAAAGTGTTATGTGATTTTTCTTAAATAATAACAATATTGCTTCAATTGAACAATAAAATAACAAATAGTAATCGTTCACAATTCTAAAAAACTGAATTAATTCAATAGAACTGACCGGTGGAAAAAAATTATTTCAAAAACATCGCAAAACCAACAGCTTTTTATTTTTTCACGAATTTTTCAAATTATTTTTCTAAATTATTAATGGAAATATTTTTATACACCCTCTATACCCTACAGGGTTAGAGCTAACTAAGAAAATTAAAGATAAACTGGATCAGTAAGTAGTATAGGAAATGCCCAGAATTTTACCATTTTTCTCGATTGGAGTCGTGGTATTTTGTGAAACCGCTATAAAAGTAACGTGACTTGGTTGGCACTGGTATTCCCATCACTAATATACATACAATACACAATTGTCGTTTTCGGACCTGTGCTAACCTTCAAAAAATTAATTTCATATATATCAGAGGTGGATTCAGACATAAAGACTGAACTTTAAATAGATGAGCACAAAATTTGCGATTTTGATAAGAAATTAATTAAAACAACCAATAAAAACATTAAGAGGATTTGACACGATATTTAAAAGTCGGTTTTAAGGGATTTTTCTGTTTTATGATTTCATGTAAAATATAACTTAGAAAATACAGCTTGTAAGTTGTTTTGTGTGCTAGTCAAATTCGTAAAAATTTGAAATCCATAAATTGTAGATTTGCTGAAAACATTTTTTAGGCTGCAGCCTGTAAAAATCTGATTCCGTTACTGCATACAATGATTTATTAAAAAAATATGTTATTGTGACACAATCCGATACATTACGTACATCCTTATAAAAATTCCCATCACTTTAAAAATATCTGATAGTTTTTTTAACTGATTGACAGTCGAAGGCTGCCAGATATTTTTCTAAAATCATGATTTTGTAGATTTTATCTGACAAATTAAAATAATTCACATTGAAGAGGAGGAAACAAACATCATTACGTTGATTAAGGATAATAAAAAACTCTTCGTTTTAACAAAACTTCCAATATTTATTAAAAAATTGCTTTTTTAAAGGCTCAATGACAGCTGTCATTGAGCCTTTAAAAAAGCAATTTTTTAATAAATATTGGAAGTTTTGTTAAAACGAAGAGTTTTTTATTATCCTTAATAAGATGGACTTCCAAAAAGTAAGGGTTAGTACAATCAATTTAATCATTACGTTGACCAATGTTTGACGACTGGAGGTTTTAGTTCAGTGGAATTAGGATTTTGATTAATAATAAATTGAACTTTTATATTAAAGTAGTAGTTTAAAATTAATTAAAAATATATAAAATAACATAATCAAAGAGTTACACAAATTTGCCATCAGTAACGATTTTGGATGTTCTATTTAACAAATTTGAAAATTTCCACTGCTACTCGAGATTTTTCAGAATGAATGAATAATAATATTTGTACATGCTGGTAGATGGAAAAATAAATTATTTTTAAAAAACTGTAAAACTTTATATAAGTGTATATATAGTACAATCTAAGCGCTTTCGGCGTACAAAGCCATCATCAGAGTTATTCCAAAAATATTATATTAAATGGAATTATCAGAAAAATTAAGTTAAAAACAGTAAACAACTAAATGGTTGAATGAAACTATTTATTCGTAAAATACGTTTTAAATTCAATTACAGCTGTTTCGCTAAAAACTGCCATCGTCAGATTGACATATTGAAGTTACATTTTGTTTGTTTGTAGCTAGGTACTTGATGTTGATTAAGTAGTTAAGATTAGACCAAGTATGGAAGAAAGTTTCAAGTCTCTTTTTAAGTGTCGTATACAAACTTCCTCCAATTCTTCTTGTTTCTCGCCATGTTCTTCGCTTGGTCTCTGGTGACTCCTCTCTTGTCTAGAATGGCGGCAATTTCGTCGTCCCATGTCTTCATGGGTCTTCCCCTGGGTCTTTTCAAGCTTCTTCGCGCTTCCCACACTTGCTTCACTGGTCTATCTTTGTCCATCCTTACCATATGGCCGTACCATCTCAGCTGGGCTTCTTCTACTTTCTTGTCTATTGAATGGACCTTGAGACGTTCCCTTACTTCTTCGTTCCGTATCCTGTCCATTTTGGTCACACCTAGTACTCTTCTTAGATACTTTGCAGTTTACTTTTTAGTCTGGTGGTGAGCGTCCAGCTTTCTCATCCAAATGTTAAGATAGGTACAAAAACTGTGCTGTAGATGGCTATCTTGGCTTTTGGGATACTAGTAATAAGACATAACAATATTAAAGCCTAGATGTTATTAGCCCTAAGGGATTATCCTGAATGTATTTCCTTCTAAGATCAATATAACTGTGTAATGATATAGAAAAACCACAAAAAAAACTATATCATGCTGATCTTTACAATAACTTAATATATTTCTGTTACAATTACGTCTTATCGATGTATAAAATGATGACTCAATCAAAGTAAACAGTTTAATAGTGGAGAACTTCCAAGATTTATTTGTTCATTCAGTACTTTAAATTTTTGATCTGCTAGATGTCTTTTTATTTCAAGTTCTTCGAGGAGATCTAAATTTTGTTTTTTATCACAAATATGTAGTATTTGAATGTCATTGGTGTGTATGAGTGAGTGTGGATGTTCAAGAACGTGTTTTGCATAGTTTGACTTATCTGGTTGTTGTAATCTATATTCTCTAAGTGTTCATTGAATCTATTTCGAAATTTCTTTGTGTTTGACCTACATATACAGCATTACATTTTGGACAATTAATTTTATAAACAGCAGATTCTTTTAATTTAGGTAATTTTGTTTTTATATTTAACAATTTTGTACCAACATTATTGTGTGATTTGAATGAAACAAATGTAGATATAGATGCCGAAGATATTATTTTTGAAATTGTATTAGCAATATTTCCACAATATGTAATACCTACTTTTATAATTTTTAATTTCTTTAGTTTGTTAAGGGAATATTAGTTGTACTGACATTTTCTGTTCTTTCTTATTAATTAATTTATTTATCAAATGTAATGGATAGCCATTACATGTAGCTATTTGTTTTATAATCTCAATTTCTTTATTAAAATTATTTTTGTTCATTGGAATTGAAAATGCTCATGGATCATAGAACTATAAGCTGTAATTGAATTTAAAACGTATTTTACGAATAAACAGTGGAAGTTTCATTCAACCGTTTAGATGTTTACTGTTCTTAATAAGATGGACTTTCACACAGTAAGGGTTAGTACAATAAATTTAAAAGTAAGTTTTTAACTCTTACGTCATTTTAGATAAAACCCACTAAAATCTTAAAGCCATCAAAAACACACACTTAAACATAAATACTTAAATATCAATAAAATTTAAAATAAAAATATAAATAAGACCTTAAAATTTGTTTATTCAATTAAGAAATAATTAAAATTAACTTAGTAATATTAACTAGTACATAATCACGGAAATCACTTCTTTATTTCCATTAAATTTCTGTTTCCCTTTTTCATCAAAATAAACAAATAAATTAATTTGTAAACTAATTAATATTCAAGTTTTTAATAGTTTTTTCGGCCTATAATAATTAATAGATAACGGTTTCAGATGACATAATATTGTAAACATTTTTATCTATATACAGAGACATGTATCACGATAGCTTATATCACGAATTATTTTAATGTGTATTATAATTATTGAACAGCAAAATCATGTTCTACCTATATAATAACCTTATTTAAAATGGTCTTAGATACTTACTAAACGAAGGTTATTTTTCAGGCTGACATTTTTTATTAATTTCATAAAGAATGGATCAGAAAAAATTTATAAATTATACCATTACTTATATTATACATTTTAATATTCACATCGAACATTTAATGAATTGTATCCATTATTTTTTTATTTGTGTCCCGTTTTGAGTAAAATTGAATTTTGTTGTTACGTTTTGTGATTAAGTACTACTTTTCATCTCTCATTTTAAAAGTTAGTCACACGTTAACCGATTTAAAAAAATTCTGCACTGACGCATAAGTTGGTTCTTTCAAACTACAAAAGTTGCTAAAATGTTACATTTTGGTAAAAACCGCATGTTTCTATCACAAACCTTTTTAAAGTTATGAGCAGTTAATATTAATATTAAATACGATAGGGTCATATCGGACACCGCTAGAAGGGTTCTAATAATGCAAAATTCGAAGTTCACCATCGCTAAAAGACTCACATCTCTTCCTCTTCGGTATGAAGAGGTGGACGTCCTTGAAAACAGATCGATTAAACTGATCTATGCATTCCTCTTATTCATTATCTTTCAGGAGATAAAAGCTATAGACGTTAGTGTCCAGGAGTTCTTTCATAGAGGGATTGGAAGGACAAAAATCTTTATTCTTACAAATAGCCAGGCATCTTTAAAGGCTTTGAGTTCTTTTACTTTTACGTATGTCAAAGTTAGTCTAGGAATATAAACAATGCTTTAAGAAAATGACAAAAAATACTAACCAAGGTGTGGTTGACAGGGGATAACAGATAATGAAGAAGCTAAAAGAATGTTCCCCTTTAGAAATGCAATTAGCTGCGGTAGAAGTATTGGCGTTCTAGAGTAAGTAGATTTAGGTATGCCCAAACGATTTTAGCAGGTCGAAGTGAAGAGAAATCTTACTGGCTAAAACAACCCATAACAATCTAATCACTTCATTTTTTTATTGCGAGGAACAGCAGCCAAAAACGTAATTATCTCGATACATAGACATCCTTGATAGATAAATTCAGTCTTCACCGTAATAGGATGAACGTCTGAAGAGAAACTCTGAAAACACCTGAGGCATGAGCAAAGAAGTCGATAAAGGTCGGTCCCAAAAAAATATCGTTACCAATGTAGGAAACAGCTTAGTCAATAAGAAAGTATGCGTAGAGTATTCCTTAAAAAAAATTTACCCAGGTGTCTAGCTCTCTAAAAAAGGCAGGATAGATAATGAACTACACAAGAGTATTTGTCGCGGGACCGCCTCGTTCTCTTTACTCCATAAGTAGAAGGCTACAATAAGACCATTATTACAGATGCATTTTAGGAAAAAATAACCATGTGAAGGATGAAAAAGTTGATGAAGAATAATTTATTTGTATGAATTTTCAAAAAAAATCCTCATTTTTTAGCAAATTAAAGGAAACTATCTCACCAAAACACTCAAATTAAAATTTTATTTTTTAAAACAAATGTCAAAAAAAACGTAAACATTAATTATTATTATTGGTAAGGAGCAGTGGACTGGTCTACATTTTTTCGTGATAAGACGATCGTAGTGGAACACGGTGAGTGGAAAAAAAATCGTCGAGATTTGCAACAGTTATGGTTTCAAGGAAGCGACACAGCCCATTAAAGACAATAGCTATTCCCATTAGGGTCAGTACCTAATGTATAAATATATACATATAATAGTGATTACGTTAGTCCTTGCTCACATGATTTTCGACCATGTAGCTAATTTAAATAAGAATGTTATTTGATGCCTCGAGAATTTCGTGATGGACTCGAATTTATACACACAATTTTTAATGGATGTAATAATCTATTCACCAATTATACAAGAATATAAACCTTTCTTAAGATGGTTGTTTAAATAAAATATTTTGGCCCTACTTCAGATTAAAACACGCCCTTTAGTGTGAAGTGCGGTTTTTTCTTTAATGGTTTGACATATCCAAGTTCTCTGAATTGTGCATGAATTTAAGACACAGTACCTTGTGAAATATTAGGCAACTTAGGACACCTCTGATTAAATAAGTTTGCCACTTCAACTTGACTTCTGCGTAACCAATCATCATTAAAATTTCAATCCGGTGAGTCTCAGTGAAATATTCCATTATTACTTCCCAAGATACTAGGTTTTGATTAAGAATTGAAAACTACGATATTTAAATGTCAACACATCAACAACTGACAGACATTATTTACCGATTTAGTTTAATTATATTGGCATAGTTATCTATATACAGTTTTTAATTATTCGTGACAAAAAATGTTAATAAAACCCAAAATATTGATACTTAGTGAAGACACGACTTAAAAGCGAACCTAAAGCTTGCCATCCATAACTCCTGGCAAAATCACTGGAATGGAGTTAATAATGCACTTCACGAAATCCAACCGATAATAAAACAATTTACTTGTCCTGGATTATCCAGGAGAAAGATGACTATCGTACGAAGACTTCGCATTGGTCATACTAGACTTACCCACGGCTACCTGATGACTGCATTCCCACAACCAAACTGCCTGTATTGCAACGCAAGACACTATAGCATCAAACATATCCTAACTGAATGCCCATATTTCACCAATTTTCGACAGCAAAATGGAATAAAAACCAACTATAAAGGGATCCTCAGCCACGCCGACCAACTATATAAAGTTATCAAGTTCCTGGAGAAAGAACAGCTTCTGAACAAAATATAATGTATTTATATCTAACCCTTCTTATTTTTTTTGTTTCGACCTTTTAATTACCGATTGCTCCGATTTTTAAATTAATTCCCGCTTGCCCTCTCATTAGTCACGTCCACTCCCCCTACCTCAAGGATTTCGATTGACAGCTGTCCACGACCCGCTTCCCTTAGAGAATCGACCCTTTATGATATCGACCTATACGAAGCAAAGATCGCTATTATATGTCGTATCTTCATTTGCTGTGGAAAGCACAGCCGCTAAGTTACCGCTAAGATAATGCTAAGGGACTCCACAGAAGCCCTAAGGCATACCAGAGAGTACCGTTAAGACACTCCGCAAAGCCCTAAATTATATAAGGCCCTGCAAGGCAACCTAAAGGTAGGCACTACAAGAAAACCTAAAGGCACTGCAAGGCGAACTAAGGCTCCACAGATCAATCAAAGGCACTGCGAGGTAGCCTAATGGCATTGTAAGGCTATATAAAGGCACCGCGAAGCAACCTGAGGCACCCTGGAACTTTCAAGATACAAGCTAAGCTAAGCTTGTTTTTCAAGTAAAATGGTTGACTACAGTTAAGCTACCTGCTTTAATCCCATTGTCTAGGATAGAGCTTATCAATAAACATGGAAAGTATTGAGGGCCAGATTTTATAGATATATATTCGTATTTATTAAAAGCGCAACTTAGAACAACCAATACAGATACAATCTCTTTATATATAAATAATTGCTCTTATAAAATCAAACGGAGATCAACTTGCTCAATCTGTAACCTTTTAAAACCTGAAATTTTAGAACACGTTCTTCTGGTCTGCTTATACAATAGCCTAAGAAAAGAACTTATCCCCAACAGTCACCACTCAGGTGACCTAGAAGCCTTACTATGTACCGGAAGTACACAAACTACATCGCTACTTCAGCGGAGTAATGAAACTTCGAGCTTTTATTATTAATAAATAAAAAAAAGGCAATCCAGTTTGATCCTCCAAACTTCACTATTATTATAATTATACTTCTAGGGTTCTCCACAGAATACATATATATATATTTTATTTTTTGTTAAATTAGTAAAGTAAAACCTATAATTGATTAATATTTAAATATTTTTGTCGTTACTCTACACATAATATGTAGGTATATTAAACTTTATGTTATGTATTATTGTGAAATTATTTTTTATTTTACCTATTTATATAGGTACTTATATATTAAATGTTATACGATGACCAAACTCCTTGTTCATGTTTATTAACGATAGAACAATATTTATTTATTTATTAGACTGATAGAAAGCGTATTAACAACGTATTAATTACAACTGAAGACTTCGTAAGAAATTAAAACTGTCAAATTTGACAAAAAAAGCTTAAGATTTTACCTGCTATGCCTATTTCAAATTATTATTTTCAAAATATTATTAACTAACAAATATACAAGAAAACTTGCTGAATTAAAAGTTCTATGTTCTCGTCAGGATATTTTATTTTGGGTATGTGAACAGGATTCAAGAAGAAGGAACAATCCACAGATGACTCTATGTGAATATGTGCAATATATTTGTTCTTTTCTTTAGTTGTATAGTATTTGATTTCTTTTTATTTTATTTTAGTACTGTACAACTTTTTTAATTCTGTTAAAGATAAATGCATCTCGCTTATTCTAATTAAAATTTTCCAAAACACGTATTTAGTTTTGTAAAGAAATAGTAATTACGTTTAAAAACGGTATGCAATCAAGTTTTTGCAATTTTTAAGCACCCACATTTCAATAATCAATAACGCTTTTCAATTCCATTCGTATATTTTAATTCGAGAAACATATTTGTCAATGTAAATTATTTTTTGATTAAAGCTATTATTACCGCACCATCATTCACATTTCTTATATCAATACTAAAATTATGTCACGACTGACCCACATATACGTTGAAAAAATTCTTGTAGGTAATCAAATGACTTGTTCTTTTTAACGGTTACTTGTCTTAAGGCTATTTTAACAAAAACAGAAAATTATTTTAGAATTGTTTGTAGCAAGTAGCACTCTGGACAAGTGAAAATGATATTAAGTAAATTTCAGCGAAAGTTAAAAATTGATGATTAAAAGGTAACAAATATTACTCAAGAAGAAAAAAATAAATTATTAACAGAAAAATTATTATTAATGACGATGCAATAAAAGAGAGGTAGCAAAATGAAAGTCATTATTTTTTTAACAATAATAAAGTCTCCGCAATCAGTGAATACTTGAAAGTTTCTGTTGATAAAAGAGATTTCCATTTCAAGCTGAACTTCAACCCTCGGTTTGACAATTTCATACTCTCAAAAATTGGTACATTACGAAAGATTAATAAAAGTTAGGTTATATTCCTTTAGAGTGATCTTCGAATAAAAAGTTTATTATGGCTCACCCCCAATGATATATAAAAAAATATGTAATCATGTACATAAATAAAAACTTTAGCAACAGTTCACAGTCTAAGCTACCACTGTTCTCTTTATTAGATAGATATGTTTATGTTGGCGTGCTCTTGCTGCATATTTTTCAATGACTGTATATCTCTAATTAAGCTCATCCGGGTCATTGGCTGAAATCCGTTGATGTAAGCCAACTTTATTGAACATTAGTCTTTCAAGTGTCCAGTAAGCAATCTTATCATATTTCTTAGTCCTCACCCATAACCAGCAGTTTTTTTACGAATGCCTTCCAGTATCTAAAATCTCCAAGAAATGGTTCAGAGCCTGTAAATATTCTTTCAACACCGTTTCTGACTAGAATATCCGTTTTTTAAAGTATAGTTAGGTCTCAAAAGAATATCCACACGAACTTGATTCCAGTGTTTAAAGCGCTGGCGGGATAACAAATACATTTTTAAAGTTTTTATTATAAAGTCTTGTTTTTGGGAACTCCTGCAGACAGTGCATTTCTATTGTTAACACTTTTGCTTGGATAATTGTGTACCAGCGCTTTCTATTGTCCCTTTTTGGTTAGGTTAAAAGGTTAAAGGTTAAAATGAAAGGTCTATTAACACCTCTTTGGCAGTTGAAGTGGAAGAACTAGCTTCCTTTGTAATTAAACATATGTACCATTGAATCTTATTCTTTTCCCACATCCTCTTTTCGCTGCACCAGCGAAGGTTTTTTGATCTGCTTTACTTTTTATTTATTTTAAAACTAAAATATAATTTTATTTGTCTACAATTTTAAATTTAGTAGATAAAATTTGTAGTTTCCATAGAAAAAAATATTTTATTTAGGCTTCAGCCATGCCTGAGTGGCTTCTGACCAAGGAGCAAATTATATTGGTACATACTGTGTTATTCAGTGTGTATTTTATTTAGTATTAAGTTGTATGTTGCTCAGCTACTTACCAAACTATATGCACAGATATACACTGCTCAACAATTGAAGTGGATATTTTTTAAATTTCAGAAAATTGCGTAAAAAAATTATAGTTTAAATACACGTTTCATGCTATCAGTAAACTCTGTTTATAGCAAATTGTTTTTGTCTTTTTTTTCTATTTATACGCTGTTATCTTTTTAACCAGAATTGTAGGAATTCGATTTCAAAATACTAACAGTTTAGTCACGTAAAAGTGCTTGCAGTAACATTGTTGTAGTCCAAAAATCTGTTTACCTGAAAAAAATGGCGCTACGGCGATTAGAAACAGTACAACTCGATCAATTAGTACGTTGGATACACGAAGGCTTAACACAAGAAGAAGTTGCTACACGGCTAAATGTGTGCCAAAGTGTGCATGAAATCGATATTTGGAAACTGGGTCTGCAGCGTACAGACATGGAGAAGGACGAGAATGAGCTACAACTCTTGCTCAATACCGCTTTATAGCTGTAACTGCAAGAAGAAACCGAACATTTACTGCTTCGAGAATTAACAGCTTCTTTAGGCATGCTACCGGAAGATATATAGTCAAACTGTTTGAAGAAGGTTGCATGCATGTAGTTTAAGAGCCAGAAGGCGTAGTTCACATCCACGGACCAGCGTGCATGCAGATATCGGTGTGCAAGAGAACACAGTCGTTGGAGTTTTCAGAACTGGAGGTACTGCATGTTTACGGATGAATCCAGATTTCGGCTGAATATATGTGATGATCGAATATTGGTGTGGAGAGAATGAGGACAGCGATACAATGAACGTTTGATGGCGCCACCCACTCTTTTTTATTTATTTTTAACCAATGACAAAAGAAGATTACAGATTTTTGTAATATCCACAATTGTTGAACAGTATACATACTTATCTTAGAGAGAAATATATCCAGGATAATCTCTTATAGCTAGTAATATCTAGGCTTTAATATTGATATGTGTTGTTTATGTGTTCTGTTTAAAAAAAATTCCATTGTATTTTTTAGTAAAACAAAAGAAACATAATTTTCAAAATCACAGTTTGGATAAAGGCGTACTTATATTTTTAATATTAGTCCCTTTGATAAGATTTACAATGGCGGAAATCCATGTGTAATTAGATGGCACACTTTGTAAGAATGGGCAAGGCATCATCCCACAACAATATCGTAATACTTTACAACAAAATAAAACACCTTATCGAAAGATCGTAGGAAATACGCAATGTAAGTGCTAGTGTCGTGGTGACCTAGATCAATAGGATGCTGTTTGGTTTAGAGCTTTCCCTTTCAAAATAGATGATTTTTTTCAACAATTATTTAAGATATTAAAAAAAAGTAAAATCACTACAATGTACATAAAACAGTAATTGCACAAAAAAATGAAATTGTTTGTTACTCATCAATATTTTTTCTTAATTGATTATGTATGTACGTGTGAGATGGGTTGCTCGATTCAAAATATTCGTACACATACGATTTGGTCACCATGTATACAATCAAGAATAGACAACACAAAACACAGTTTTACTCGTAAATAACGTCGTTAAATGAGAGAGACTAGCTTTTACATTTCTGAATAATAAAAAAAAAATTAAAAATTTGGCGCCCGAAGTTGGCTTTTTACCAAATAAGTAAGAAATACTGATTTTACTCAAATTTTATAAATATTCTTTAGGGGTATGCATAACAGGTCGGCTGAAAAGTCCCCGGTCTGACCTATAGATGACGACACTAGAATTAAATCCATTTCATTTTTAGATAGTATCAACCTTCAAAAGATTCGTGTAAAAATTTGACAGCTGTCGGACTATTAGTTTGTGAGATATTGCATTTTTAGTGAAGCAACTTTTGTTATTTTCAAAAAGATGAAAAAAAAAATAATTTGGTGTGCTTATTAAATATTGTTATTTGAAAGGAAAAAATACAGTTGAAGCAAAAGCTTGGCTTGATAATGAGTTTCCGGACTCTGCGCCAGGAAAATCAACAATCATTGACTGGTACGCAAAATTCAAGCGAGGTGAAATGAGCACCGAAGACGGTGAACGCAGTGGACGCCCAAAAGAGGTGGTTACCGACGAAAATATCAAAAAAATCCACAAAATGATTTTGAGTGACCGTAAAGTGAATATGATAGAGAGATAGCTGACACTCTAAAGATATCTAAGGAACGTGTTGAACATATCGTTCACGAATATTTGGGTATGCGGAAGCTCTGTGCGAAATGGGTGCCGCGCGTGCTCACAATCGACCAAAAACAGCAACGAATTGATGATTCTGAGCAGTGTTTGCAGCTGTTAAGTCGTAATAAACCCCATTTTTTGCGTCGATATGTGACTATGGATGAAACTTGGCTCCATCACTACACGCCTGAGTCCAATCGACAGTCAGTTGAGTGGACTGCGGCCGGTGAACCGCCACCAAAGCGTGGAAAGACTCAACAGTCAGCTGGCAAAGTTATGGCCTCAGTTTTTTGGGATACACACGGTATATAATTCATCGACTATTTGGAAAAGGGAAAAACAATCAACAGCGACTATTACTGTGCATTATTGGAGCGATTGAAGACCGAAATCGCGAAAAAACGGCCCCATATGAAGAAGAAAAAAGTGTTGTTTCATCAAGACAATGCACCGTGTCACAAATCATCGAAAACGATGGCAAAATTGCAATGAATTGGGCTTCGAATTGCTTCCTCACCCACCGTATTCTCCAGATCTAGCCTCCAGCGACTTTTTCCTTTTCTCTGACCTGAAGAGAATGCTCGCGGGAAAAAAATTTGGCTCTGATACTGAGGTAATCGCCGAAACTGAAGCCTATTTTGAGGACAAACCGAAGAAGTACTACAAAAATGGTATCGAAAAGTTGTAAGGTCGCTATAATCGCTGTATCGCCCTTGAAGGCAACTGTGTTGAATAAAAAAAATGAATTTTGTCAAAATATTGTGTTTTACTATGGTAGACCGGGGACTTTTCAGCCGACCTGTTATATAGTTTGACAGTTATATTGATTACCTACATATTTGATATTTTATATAGAATTTCCAACATGTAATAATTTAAGGAATGTCTAGGCTACGTACATTCCAGTTCGTTCCCAATACGTCTGATAATCCTTTGCTGAAGAGTTTTGCCAGTTGTTGCTGTTGTGTTAAGTGAGGACATTCAACAAGTACGTCCTTGATATTTATTTTTGAGTCACACCTAAATGTAGCGACGTTTTTTTGGTAGCACTGACCACGGTTTAATAGAGTTTTTTTCGATTTAGCTTCACAGGCACTGTTGACTTTAGATTGAATTATAGACTTGATGTCCGCACTTACTGAAAATTGCACTATTCGAGCATCTTCGTTGGTATGTAAAGAACATAATGTGTCCCGCATAGTAAAATGTTTGGTGGTGCAATGGCCATTTAATCTTGCAAACTGTATTAAGAGAATATTGGTACAAATTAGAACGACTGTTTCAATTGGCAAGTTTTAAGATACTCTTAAGGCACATAGTCCTTGAAGATATTCGCCTAAAAGTTAACACCATACAAATTTAACATTATTTATTAGTAGTCAGAATTTGTAGAATATTCTGGCATAGTGTTTAATAATTCCATAAGATTTAGTTCTTCTAATCTTCTCAAGTGTTTTTCTCTTAAATTTATTATCAACCCTAACTTTTATATTACTTTATAAATTGAAATACCCTATATATTTGTGACTTGTTATTGTTTCATAACTATTTGGCGAGTATATTAAACTAAAAATATAATTATTTCTTATTTCTTTTACATAAATTTGATTTTTATCGTAAAATTTTTTATGGATATCAAATAATTTTAATTCAATTTGTCTATTAATACATTAATAACATTTATTCTAAGTTAATTGTATTAATATACCAACAGTTTTGGTTAACCCTGTAGGAATAAATATTCTATGATTACATTGTTGCAAAGGCAATAAGGAGACCTTTCAAATGAGCTGTCACGTGACCTCGGTTTGTATTTAAAAAAATCGTCGATGACATCATTACGCCATCACTACTGACGTAATGTCCAACACATCTATAGCAGTTGATGGTCATTCAAAAATTAAAATTGACGTAATTTAAGATTTCTTTTAAAAGTCGTATGTTTCTGAAATCATTAATTTATTCCATACATTTGCATCATACTGTATATCTATACAATATACTCACTCGAATACATGGCTTCAACCAATTAAAATGATAGCAATTATAGAACTGCAAATGTTTAATAGTTTGAAATCTGTCAAGATTTAAAATCTGGATTTTCACAAACGGGAAATTTAGAAATCCAAAAACTAAATGCAAAATGGGGAAATGCGTGTTTTGAAAAGGTGTCCAACACAATTATAATCAACATAATATAATATTAAAACGTTAATATAAATTCAATATATTGTTGGGTCAGTAATTTTAATAATACATTTAAAATTGTTTTTATATTTTGCACTTATAAAAATCTTCATTATAAAACGCATTTGCGTATCGTAATGTAACTTTTACGCACGCAAATTTTTGTTTTAAATGGTTGGCGACATGAGTGAAGTATCTAAAGGCAAGACTATTGACAATGACATTTGTGGCTAATAGCAATTTATTAATTTTATATTGTTCTTTAAGAAAGTATCTGTGAATATGAATATAATATTTTACTTATATAATATATTATTATTGGTATATTATTCATTTTAAAATATTTTAAAACATTAACATTTGATAATTTAAATGTCACAACTGTCAAATTTTATAAATTACACAGTGCTGCCGACATACTTCTTAAAATAAGAATTTTCGTAATCACATAAAAATAAAAAATTAATTTAAAAAATGGTAAAAAGGGCAAAATATAAAAAATATTATAAACAACTTATTTCATATGGCTGTTGTGACACTCGTTCTTTAAAAAACTCATCGCTTCGCGATTCGTTTTTTAAACTTGAACTCGTGTCATAACAGAATTCCATATGAAATGCGTTGTTTAATATACTATTATCTGCTTATTCATTTCAATAATAAAATTGATTATTTCAACAATTTAACAAAACTAACCATCACTCAAAAAGGAATGAGTTTAGATAGTTGTTTTTAAATAATATGTATGTTTAAAACACATTTATAAACAAACACTATGAAGTAAACGGTTTTAAAAACTTAATTAAAGTTTTGGTCCAAACGGACTTCTTAGAAGACAGTCCGGCAAAATATCTAGGCGGGTCACCTAAGTCCGTGCATTTAACAGGCAAAATTTAATACTCAACTAATTTATTATCGTACGCGAGTAAATTTCACAATAAATTGAGTGCCATTGCTAACAGCCATGTAAAATGTGGATGATCGTGTGAACGCTTTCTTGTAAAGTTATGACTGTTATGGGTATGTGTAACCTTCGTGTGTGTCCCAATTGATTTCGTCGGGTCAACATAATTCATTCTAATCCATTTACTTCCTCTTGTAATATTCAGAAAAGGTTAACGTTAGCATGTTGACAATACGATAAATCATTCGGACGACATTAGCGACAATATATTTTTGATGTATCTTTATGCCCATCAGTTACAATATGTGGTAAAGGATAAATACTAACAAAATGGTAGATAATATTAAAAAAATGTGGGAAGTACTTGCTATAAAACCTGTAGTAGTTATTATTTTTATCGTCAAACCTGATTTAAAATGCATTTTTAAATAGAAACCCTGACAGTAACCCTGTAGGACTTCTCATATTAGTTGCTATATTTTGTGATGAAGATCCACAAATTTGTTTCGCTCATGTTGAGGCTCAATTGAGCCAATATAACGTCTGCTCAATAAACTAAGTACAATTATGTCATAGCAGCTATTCCATCTCAGAATTTAAAAATAGTCTCCGATATTATTTAAGATCAAAGCTACGATTACAGTTCCCCAAAGAATGCAATAAATAAACGATGCGGTGACTCAGAAGAAGAAAAGTTAAAACAAATAGTTGGGCATTTGGAATTGGGAGATTGTAAACTATCTCAATTTCTTCGAGAACTCGAGAACTTCGAGAAAATCTTGCTGGACCTGTGTTTCAAAGATTACCAAGCTTGACACAACCTATACTTCAAGTAAGTGATGAGCCACTTGTTAAATTAGCTGAAATGTCAGATAAAATTAATTCCGTTAATCTTTCGATAATAGCATTTACGTCTTCTAGAGCTGAAATTGCTGATGTAGCTAGAAAAGTAAAAACGCTGACAGAAGATGTAAACAAACTTCTTCAAGACGAAGATTTTCACGTCGTTTTTTTCGTAGTAGATCAAGAAATAAAAATCCTGCTGTATGTTGGTATCTTAATAATTTTAAAGAAAATGCCAAAAAATGCATCTCTTCTTGTGGATACAACTTATTGATAAGAGAAATAAATCACCGATTAGTTTATATGCTGCTAATAATAGTACAATATATGCTTATGGACAACTTTTCTTGAATTTGCATTTAGGATTACGATTCTATTTGTTTTCACTGTAACTAATGTTTCCATTTCAATATTAGGAGTAGATTTCCTTGATACAACAACAACTTTAACTATTCCCGCAAAACCAGATTTTTCAACACAACTTACTATAAGAAGTATTTGTCCTGAATTGGATATCAATGTATCAAATCTAATAGCCAAGTATGATTTAGCAAACAATAGTTTAAAATTAGCTCTACAGACTTATCCAGAAGATGTTTATCATCATATCCTGACTAAAGGACATCCTGGTTTTTTGAAACCACGAAGATTGGCTCCTGATAAGTTAGCATCAGCCAAGGCAGAATTCGATTTTATGGTTCATTACATTTAGTTAAAAAGAAGAATGGTGACTGCGGGGTATAGTAGAGGGGATCACCCTGTATCGTTAATATTAAATATATTTTTTGTAGTAAAGTATTCTGATATAATTTTGATACATTTTGCCATAATGTTTTTTGTCATAATTACTATTTTCGTATAAAAAAAAATATAGGTACCCAGATAGCAAGGTGACGTGAAAATAACGTTTGTTTTTGGGCATCGCAGACGTCACTATGACTTTTAAATTGACGTTTATTTTACGTTTGAAAAACGTCACAATGTCCCAGGTAAAATGACGTCATTTTAGACGTTATAATGACGTCAGTTTAGATGTTACAATGACGTCAATTTAGACGTTATTAATAACGTCAGTATTTATTTTTTTCTCAAAATGTATATAATATTTATATAAAAGTTAGACTATTTCAAGATACAAGACACTATACAAGCAAAATGTTTGATTTTTGTTCAAATTGTATGTTTTTTTAGTTAGTGGTCTGATACACTTTCTCTTAATTGAAAATTCTTCTTCCTCCAAGTTATCAGTTTGGACATCTGATGTTATTTCTGCCCTTTTCAATTTTTGAAATGCTTTATCGTAATTATCTAAAATAAAACTGTAGTGCAAAATTTCACATTACTTTAAAAACATACAACAGATACTTACCACTCTCATAAAAAATCCTTTCGAGATTGAACAGACCCCAAGTATTTGTATTTATTTCCTCTGATTGTTTCACAGATCTATTAAATTTCTTGTGCTCTTTATAGGGTAGCGCCAGTATACTTCTTTCTTTCTTGGTATCAACCAATTGGAACTTACCAGGGCAACTAACCCTCCTTGGCCGGGAGAAAACTGTATAACTGTAAACATGCTGAATAAAGAATAAAAAAGTTTCCCATATGATGAGACGTCATATTGAAGTCAGTCTGCTATCTGGGTTTTTTAGTTGTCATTTGTAATTCTCTACAACAAACGGCTAAATGTTTATGTTTTTATGTTTACTATGAAACCATACATAACTACCATTATTTTTAGTTTTTGTTTGTCTGTTTTAGTTAATTATTTTTATTTTTAACGATTAATTAAGGCGTACTTAATATTTATTATCTACAAAATTTGTAAAATTTTTGGTCGACAATAAAGCATATATTTTTCTCTCACTCTCTCTAAGATACAAATGATAATGTTCTACAAATGAAATCAATTTTACATTATTCTAAGAGATATTATGATACAAAAAATTAATTGAACTTCTAACTTAACTAAAGTTTTTTGCAAATTTGAAATAGAGTATTTTAAAGTATATAAAGAGATTTTCTATACTTTGTTATACTGTGTAGACTCTCTTATCTATCTAAGAAAAATTTTTTCTACTTCTCGTGACGCTCTAGTGTGAAACCCTATGCCTATACCTTTATATCTAAGTACAAGAAACCTTGGTTTCTGAAGGCGAATCCTTTGTTTCTCTTGTAACAACTATGATTTTCATACAACCAATCTGTATATTTTTATTTGTAAAACTCTTCTTTTTTCTTTACTTGTTTAATGTTCTGATTGATAGTGCCCCACGGCAAATTAAATGATGTGGCTATTCCGGCCCATTCAACTTAAAAAAAGTGTCTCCTCGTTATTATCGCCAACCTCATATTGTTACAGAGTTCAGCGCGAACGACTGGGGCAGTAATAATTTTAAAGCTGGCTGTGTGACTCTGCGCCGCACTGGTTGATGTCCTCGCTACTAATTATTTGGAGCCGTCCTCTGCCCGGTACATTACATGTATCCATAATGAGAAAAGAAATTGCTGTTATTTTTTTAAAGATAAGCGACCGCCCAACCGGTAAATAACCAAATTGTTGCTTTTAAGAGTACCATTTGCTCGAAAGTGATGAAAATTATACCTGGTATGGATGTCATTACTGGAACCCATATACACAGGGTAGAGTTATTTTACACTCATAAACACTAGATAGTAGTTACTTTTGAGTAAAGTCGTTACTACCAAGTTTAAGTAGGTAGATATGTTTATTGGTATAATTTAACAAATATTTGTACAAAGAAATCGTTATGGTCCAATTAGCAGGATATTTTTTTAAAGATTTTGAAAGTTTAGTAGTGTTATATATTTAGTAGTATTATATATTGTAATATTTTATATTTTATGAAATTTATTGTACTAACCCTTACTATGTGAAAGTTCATCTTATTAAGAACAGTAAACAACTAAATGCTGAATTAAACTTTTACGATTTATTAGCAAAATACGCTTTTAAATTTAAATTTAAAGAAATTAAAAGTTCTAAAAGTATTACATATTGTGCAAATATTTATAATACAATTTCAAAAATAATATCTTCGGCAACATCTGCATTAATTTCATTCAAATCACACAATAAAGTTGGTACAAAATTGTTAAATGTAAAAACAAAATTACCTAAATTTAAAAAAATCTGGTGTTTACAAAATTAATTGCCCAAAATGTAATGCTGTATATGTAGGTCAACACAAAGAAATTTTGAAATAAGATTCAATGAACACTTAAGAGCATATAGATTACAACAACCAGATATGTCAAACTATGCAAAACACGTTCTTGAACACCCACACTCACTCATACACACTAGTGACATTCAAATATTACATATTTGTGATAAAAAACAAAATTTAGATTTCCTCGAAGAACTAGAAATAAAAATACATCTAGCAGATCAACAATATAAAGTAGTTAATGAACAAATAAATCTTAGAAGTTCACCACTATTAAACTGTTTACTTTGATTGAGTCTTCATTTTATACATAGATAAGACATGATAGTAACAGAAATACATTAAGTTATTGTAAAGATCAGCATGACATAGTTTTTTCCTGGTTTTTCTATATCATTGCACAGTTATACTGATCTTAGAGGGAAATGCATCCAGGATAATCCCTTAGGGCTAATAACATCTAGGCTTTAATATTGTTATGTCTTATTAGTTCCATACTTGGTCTAGCCTTAATACTACCTAATCAAAATCAGGTACCTAGATACAAACAAAATGTAACTTCAATATGTCAATCTGACGATGCTAATTATAGCGAAACGGCCGTCATTGCATTTAAAAGCGTATTTTGCTAATAAATAGTGAAAGTTTAATTCAGCGTTTAGTTGTTTACTGTTCTTAATTTCTAGTTCAATTTAAATTATCTTAACTAAATAACTACTTTACTATAATATTGGGTATACAATAGTAGCTTATTACTTTAAAACGAGGCTACTTGATACACTTTTTCAGATATTACGTTCTATCTTGTTGAAACAAAACTGCGTTCATTGAAACAAAAATTATTTTAGAATACTTTGGGGTAATTATCTAAAATAAAACTGTAGTGCAATATTTCACATTACTTTTAAAACACAACAGATACTTACCACTCTCATAAAAAATCCTTTCGACATTGAACAGACCCCAAGTATTTGTATTTATTTCCTCTGATTGTTTCACAGATCTATTAAATTTCTTGTGTTCTTTATAGGGTAGCGCCAGTATACTTCTTTCTTTCTTGGTATCAACCAATAGGAACTTACTAGGGCAACTAACCCTTGGCCAGGAGAAAACTGTATAACTGTAAACATGCTGAATAAAGAATAAAAAAGTTTCCCATATGATGAGACGTCATATTGAAGTCAGTCTGCTATCTGGGTTTTTTAGTTGTCATTTGTAATTCTCTACAACAAACGGCTAAATGTTTATGTTTTTATGTTTACTATGAAACCATACATAACTACCATTATTTTTAGTTTTTGTTTGTCTGTTTTAGTTAATTATTTTTATTTTTAACGATAAATTAAGGTGTAATTAATATTCATTATCTACAAAATTTGTAAAATTTTTGGTTGACAATAAAGCATATACTTTTCTCTCACTCTCTCTAAGGTACAAATGATAATGTTCTACAAATGAAATCAATGATCCCAATTTTACATTATTCTAAGAGATATTATGATACAAAAAATTAATTGGACTTCTAACTTAACTAAAGTTTTTTGCAAATTTGAAATAGAGTATTTTAAAGTATGTAAAGAGATATTCTATACTTTGTTATACTGTGTAGACTCTCTTATCTATTTAAGAAAAATTTTTTCTACTTCTCGTGTCGCTCTAGTGTGAAACCCTATGCCTATAAATACCTTTATATCTAAGTACAAGAAACCTTGATTTCTGAAGGCGAATCCTTTGTTTCTCTTGTAACAGCTATGATACATTTTCATACAACCAATCTGTATATTCTTATTTGTAAAACTATTCTTTTTTCTTTACTTGTTTAATGTTCTGATTGATAGTGCCCCACGGCAAATTAAATGATGTGGCTATTCCGGCCCATTCAACTTAAAAAAAGTGTCTCCTCGTTATTATCGCCAACCTCATATTGTTACAGAGTTCAGCGCGAACGACTGGGGCAGTAATAATTTTAAAGCTGGCTGTGTGACTCTGCGCCGCACTGGTTGATGTCCTCGCTACTAATTATTTGGAGCCGTCCTCTGCCCGGTACATTACATGTATCCATAATGAGAAAAGAAATTGCTGTTATTTTTTTAAAGATAAGCGACCGCCCAACCGGTAAATAACCAAATTGTTGCTTTTAAGAGTACCATTTGCTCGAAAGTGATGAAAATTATACCTGGTATGGATGTCATTACTGGAACCCATATACACAGGGTAGAGTTATTATACACTCATAAACACTAGATAGTAGTTACTTTTGAGTAAAGTCGTTACTACCAAGTTTAAGTAGGTAGATATATTTATTGGTATAATTTAACAAATATTTGTACAAAGAAATCGTTATGGTCCAATTAGCAGGATATTTTTTTTAAGATTTTGAAAGTTTAGTAGTGTTAATTATATACTGTAATATTTTATGAAATTTATTGTACTAACCCTTACTATGTGAAAGTTCATCTTATTAAGAACAGTAAACAACTAAACGCTGAATTAAACTTTTACGATTTATTAGCAAAATACGCTTTTAAATTTAAATTTAAAGAAATTAAAAGTTCTAAAAGTATTACATATTGTGGAAATATTTCTAATACAATTTCAAAAATAATATCTTCGGCAACATCTGCATTAATTTCATTCAAATCACACAATAAAGTTGGTACAAAATTGTTAAATGTAAAAACAAAATTACCTAAATTTAAAAAAATCTGGTGTTTACAAAATTAATTGCCCAAAATGTAATGCTGTATATGTAGGTCAAACACAAAGAAATTTTGAAATAAGATTCAATGAACACTTAAGAGCATATAGATTACAACAACCAGATATGTCAAACTATGCAAAACACGTTCTTGAACACCCACACTCACTCATACACACTAGTGACATTCAAATATTACATATTTGTGATAAAAAACAAAATTTAGATTTCCTCGAAGAACTAGAAATAAAAATACATCTAGCAGATCAACAATATAAAGTAGTTAATGAACAAATAAATCTTAGAAGTTCACCACTATTAAACTGTTTACTTTGATTGAGTCTTCATTTTATACATAGATAAGACATGATAGTAACAGAAATACATTAAGTTATTGTAAAGATCAGCATGACATAGTTTTTTCCTGGTTTTTCTATATCATTGCACAGTTATACTGATCTTAGAGGGAAATGCATCCAGGATAATCCCTTAGGGCTAATAACATCTAGGCTTTAATATTGTTATGTCTTATTAGTTCCATACTTGGTCTAGCCTTAATACTACCTAATCAAAATCAGGTACCTAGATACAAACAAAATGTAACTTCAATATGTCAATCTGACGATGCTAATTATAGCGAAACGGCCGTCATTGCATTTAAAAGCGTATTTTGCTAATAAATAGTGAAAGTTTAATTCAGCGTTTAGTTGTTTACTGTTCTTAATTTCTAGTTCAATTTAAATTATCTTAACTAAATAACTACTTTACTATAATATTGGGTATACAATAGTAGCTTATTACTGTAAAACGGGGCTACTTGATACACTTTTTCAGATATTACGTTCTATCTTGTTGAAACAAAACTGCGTTCATTGAAACAAAAATTATTTCAGAATACTTTGGGGTAATGGTAATCAGGTGTAATACTAAAAAAACCTAGCCCTCGTACACTGGAGAAAAAATATTAAAACACACCCCCACAAAGGGGCTACTTGATATTTGTTTGAAAATCGCATCTAAAATACAAGCATACTCACAACTGAGGTTACTTGAAACGCAAATTGGTTTAATGAAACCCGCGGATAGAAAAAATATGGAGTCTGTGGCAAATATAGTTATTTGATTTACGTTTTTAAAAAATACATTGTATAAACAACAAATTATTGAAAAATCAATCACTTTTAACAAACTAAGTGAAAACTATTAGGTAAATGAAATATAAACAACTAGGTACAACGATTCTAAATTTTATTGGTTCTCTTCTCAGAACTTCGTATTCTAGAAGCCGCTTCTTCATTTCGTTTTTTTCGACTATGCCAATATCTTCAACTCTGCTATAAGCATATTTAATCTTGGCGTTCATTCTTAAGAAACTACACATGTAAGTATTGTTTTCTTCGCAGTTTATTTGCCCCGGTATGAGTTTTCATTTCGGCGTAAATGTAATTTCGGTGTAATTTCAGGGTCTAAATCAATATCTCTGTCATGTCACTTTCTGAAGACGATGATGGTAAATAAGTTGCTTTTCTATTTTGCTTCTTTTTGCTGCCTGGCTCGGACAGTAACAGGACAGCGAGGTCTTCTTTCGTAATACTTTTACCAGCTTCAACCAATAACTTTTTTTTCTGCCAGCGGTTTTAAACATACATTTTTCAAACACTGTTTTTAGTGAATCAACAATTTCTGCGGCTTGCTGCAAATTCTGTTGGTCTGTTTTAGGCAACCTATTTAAGATTTTGTACCTATACCAATCGCTTCAAATCCTGACTTTATATTTTGTTCATTAGTGGTTAAAACTTTGGTTAGTGCTTGTTTTAAAAGGCGGGGAAAAACTTCTTTTTTGATGGTTCCCTTGTTATGTTTTTTCCACTCTTGTAGAATCTTCCTCCAAGCTGCGTTTATTGGTTGAAAAATACTGACATTCACTGGCTGTGTGAGTTGAGTACTATGAGGCGACAGAGAAACAAAGCGAGTGTTATTTTTCCCACATGTTATAAAAGCAGATGACACGTGGCTAGCCAGGTTATCGCCAATAAGAACGTTTGGCCCTGGTGGTCGAGTTTTAAAAATATTATTTTGTCGAACGATTATATGTGGCATTAGAAGGTCAAAGTATTCCATAGATGATCAGCTTGGTATACAATATAGACAGGAAGCATAATCCCTGAAGCTGAACATGCGCACATCACTGAAGTTGCTGCATTTGATGTGTCCATAACCTTCTCAGCTCTTTTACACGGTCGTCCGTAAAGTTGGTCTCATCATAGTTGACGATTGCATCAGACAGAACATCTTTCAAGCTTTCTGTTAAATGGTCAAAATATTTATTAACTACTTCCGGCCCTACTTTCTTTAATGTATTGCGACAGCCTTTTCGAGAGTTGATCTTTGTGGCGATGTAAAATTTTTGTAGCCAGGTTAGGTTAGGTCGGTTGTTCCGGAATTGTTGCACTTTCCCATTCAAGTATCTTTTACGGTTTCCTTAATGTCATCTGAATCGCACGGAAAACCACAGTCTACGGCAATACTTATCACATTAGCAAGATGATTTTCTTCTTTAACTGATAGAGCCGATTAGGCTTCAACTGATTTTGTGTGCAAGCCCTTAGCTTTTCGATATAAAGTTATGTAGGGAATATTCAATTGTTCATTTAAATCTTAGTTACTACCTTGCGTATGTTTTCGACTTCCTGGCTTTCTTTTGTAACAGCGCACTATTTTCAAGTAGCCCTAGAAATGACATTTAATAATAAAATGCTACAACACTGACTGGTAAAACCCAAGATATATTTTTTGAGGTTAGGGTGTTCAAGGAAATACTAGTTTCTTTCGAAAAAAATTTCCCGCGTTTCCTCGCCGTTTTCAAGTAGCCCCATTACGGTACATTTGTGAATTCTTATTTAAAGCTCTTTCCTTCTCTCATCACTACTTTCACAGCTTTTGTTAGGAACTCTTCCCGCAGAACAGTGGGTGCAATAACAGCAATTGTGCTGTCAAGGTCCACAAAAGAAGAAGTTCAGGATTGGATGGAGGAGGAAATGGTGAGAAGGTGGGAGAGTTATGAAGGTGCATTAAAAATGGCGATTAGGAGTAAGTGAATAGACCGAGAGTTTGGAGAGGTAAACTATTTCTTGACCCAAGTGCCCCTGGGCAAGGGTCAAGATTGGGAAGAGAGAGACTGTAATATGCGTGAGGTGTGAGGTAGAGTATAATGAGGATCATGTGTTTAGATGTTAAAAGAACAAGGAGGATTTAGAGAAGTTGGAGAAAAGACTCGGGGTAGAAGTGTATTGGGAGAACATGGTGGAGATAATGTCTTGCAGTATTCTAGGGTAGTGATTCCGAGGCGGGGGTAACGGCTAATTTTTGAGGTGGTTTTGGTTGGTAGGCATCCTCTCGAGGGTGAGTCCAACACTGTTGGGTTCTGGATAAGGACCCATCGAACATGAGTTTCCCATCTCAGCCCGAAAAAAAAATAAATACTATGACAAAAGTGGCACAGAAGGTATAGAAGTTTCCACCGCTAAATAGTGCAATTAAAAAAATAGCAAAGCAATTCTTTTTAATTACTCTGGAAAAAATTTTCGTAAGTTTTTACCTAGTTAACCACTCATGACTTTGAGTTAAGGAAAATTAATCGAAATATAATGTTAATAACCGAAAAGTTGTGTAGTATAACTGATTTGGAAATTCTGCTACATTCGGTTATATCTGAAATATTCTTTTAAGCTTAACTGAAGCAGTAAGTTTAGCATCCTACGTCATAAATGTTACAATTGTTAACTCAAAGTCACGGTTAGTAAAATGAACTACTTTTTAGATTGAGGTAATCAAAATTATAATTCGCCTAATTGAAATATATTTAAAATTATTTTAGGAGTAGTTAACTTTAATTTCATTTTAATAATACCAATAAAGCAATGGAAACAAGTAAGTAGGTATATGGGAAAAACAACGTAGAAAGTGAGATAAAGGAAAAATATTTATTCATTTATTTATTAAATAAATGGTTAGTTGATTATGAGATAAAAGAACGAAATTAATCCATTACATAACCACACAATAAGATATAGGTATGTTAAATGTATTAATGCAACTAAAAAAATGTAAAATTAATTAGTATTAAATAAAAACGCAAATATTCTTTTTCAGTTAAAAAAACCATAGGTACCTATTTTTCTATTAAGGTACCTATTGAACAGTCCAATTACAATAATTGTATTTTCGGACTAAATAATAGTGATTTTTCGAATAATTAATTCTCCTCTACAATTAGGTAAATCTGCTTTATGGTTTAATAACGCTGCTATTCGATTACGCAACGGTAGGTACTTTTTGGTTACCTAACTTTGATTTTCGGTTAATAATCATCCCCTTCAGTTATACAACTAATTTTTACGGTTACGCAGACCGTACTGTTCGATTAAGCAACAACACTTTTCAGTTAAGCTGTACCTAATGATCAAAACAATTTCTTTCAAATTTGTCGGTTGTATTGAAATTCATCAGCTTCTATTATAAATGTTATAGTTTATTCCGATAAATTTACATTAATTTAAACAAAAGTGGTATTCATAATGTAATGTTTACACTAGTTTACCACTATTAGGTACCTCGTTTAATGTGAATGCGGTTTTCGGCTATGTAATTAGCGGTGTATTTTTTATCCTTATCTGGCAACTCTGTATCAGGCCAGCAAAAGAGTGAAGTTATTCATTATTTATCTAGGGTGTGTTTAAGTTTTGGTCTTTATAATTGTGTAACCTAGTCTTCTAAAAATTGGTGAAAAATTTAGTGTGATCTTTACAATTAATTAATAACTATTTATTAAAAGACAATTAATGAAATTACCGCAGAATGGAAGAACTTTTGAAACAGTGGGAATTTGAGGAGCTCATTCAAATATTTAACAGTAAGTTTAAATTTCTTTAATTTGTTAGGTACTATGTAAGTTTTTCATCTATTTCTTTTTAACGTTACTATATATAAATATTTGCAAATACTTCATTAAACGGTTTAAAAACTTTGTTTTTTTGCTATTAGGAGAAACAATTGATGAAGAAACCATGAAAGGGCTTAGTGAAAACGAGCTTTCCCAAATAATTACTAATATTGGCATGCGGTCGAGATTTAGACGAGCTTTAGAAGCATGGGTGAAAAGTGGATCATTATATTTTATTTATTATTTGTTTTTATTGGAAGCGTTTTTTTATTTTAATTATATTATGTCTATTTATGTAAATACATTATATGCATTGTTAACAATTTGTGTATTTTTATTATCCTTTTATGATACTCACACAAAGAAAAATTTTTACCAAATCGATATTTACTTTAATTCGTATGTTATATCTTTGCTATTTTTAAAATAAGTATGTAAATTTTCAATATACGCATTTGCTGAAAATTTTATATTTTCATATACTTGTGTAAAAATTAAAACAAAGTAATAACATATGATTTAGATTAGGTAAATAATAAAATCGGTTAAGAAATATTCTCTATTATGATTACTTTAATTATGAAAATACAGTTAACATTAAGAGGGATTCTGGATTAAACTAAACCTTAAAGAAGTGTTAAAAAATATTGAAACTTCAATTAACATAAGTGAAAAGCTACTTTATGAGTACTCAAATGTACAGTTATACTTTCTACACTATTAACAAATGTTAACTAAAAATTCGGCTTAAATAATCCAAAGAATCGCATATACATCTAAAATGTACGTTTAACTTTAAGCGAACATCTCAGTTAAGTAATTCTATGCCGAGGATGTTCAACAAAAATCTTTACAGTTGCTTAACACAAAATTTACGTTGGGCAATGGTAAATTAATGACGTCATAGTCTAATCGAAACTTTCAGTTAAGATATTTAAAGTTAAAGACACTTTAAAATTTCAGTTAATAACCGTATGCCCCAAAAGTAGTTGCTTAACTGAATTATTTTTTCCCAGAGTAGGAGCTATTCTAAATACCATCAACTTAGTATATTTTATCCCGCAAATATTGTCAAGATGGGACCACATGGTTGGCACTGTGAAAAAGCCAAATCTATGTGTAGCGGTGAAATACTATAGTCGTAGCTCGTAACGCATAGCAGCTTTTCCCGTTATTAATCTTGTAGGCGGTCAAACTATGGACTCATTTGGTAAGTCGGCCGCAAGGAAAAGGTTTACCAAATCTACATTTTAAAATGCGGGGTACAATTTATAGGTTAGATTGTCTTAGGTCTTATTATCTAGCTACTCTTCGACTTACCAAAATCTGTTGTGCCTGGGCTAATCTTCTTTGATAGGGAGTCAGAGCTAGTGGCGGCTAGTACAAATTAAGTTCTTGTCGGCTTTTCTTCATCGGAGTTTATTTGTTTCTCCACGGACGCCACATTATTTTATAGATATACTTGTATTTATTAGAATGATAGAGCGTATTAGCAACGTATTAGGTATTAAATACAACTGAAGACTTAGCAAGAAATGATAACTGACAAACTTGATCAAAAAAGCTTAAAATTTTACTTGCTGTGCCAATTTCAAATTATTATAATCCGGTCCCCTCAACTAATGTCGGCTAATCGTGGATGTGTATGGCCGAATTTGGCATACCTAATGAGATTGCCTCAGGTAGCTTAACTACAGTCAACCATTAAAAAAAACAACTTATCGCAATAAACTATTATTTCATATTGTAAAAATTTGGCCAAAGTAGACAAAGACTGTGAGAATTTTCGTTATTTCGAACAAAGCTGGAAGTTTATTTTTATCAGCAGAAAAGAGCATTTAACATTTTAAGGAAAGACGGTCGAATATCCAATATCACTAAGTTATAAAACCTCTTCTAAAGTATTAGATACCAAACAGAGTTGAAACTTTATACCGGCTTTTTGTCGCTTTTTGGGTATCATTTACGGAAGTTTTATTTATATGTTACGCCAGGTTTAAATGTTTCTTTTTTGTGTACGACAATCAGTGTACATAGGTAATACACGCTAAATTAATTTAACCAACTAAACAAAAATAAAATGGGACATTTTAATACAGTATTTCTTTCAGGTTTCAAAAAGTTATTCACAAAATTAGACAGTAGCTGTTTATGTTTTTTAATGGAACACCATGTATATTACTAAAAATAAATAATTAAACGTTTGAACTAAACTTTGAACTAAGCTTTTATAATACAATGACAGCTGTTTCCCTTAGGGCTAATAACATCTAGGCTTTAATATTGTTATGTCCCATTACTTCCATACTTGGTCTAGTCTAAACACTACTTAAAAAACAAAAATGTAACTTCAGTATGTCAATCTCACAATGCTAAGTTAATATTGAAATATTGTGTGCATAGTTATTTTAAATGCATCAGAATTTATTTTATATTATGTACCGTCATAAACTAAGGTCGAAATCTTATTTTTCTTGTTATATACGAGGGTAGAATATACTTATTATTTTGTCACAAGTATTTTATGTATTTACTTAATGGTTATCAAAGTGAATGTATTATTACCTTTCAAACATGTGTGTAGATCAAAAGCTGAGATGTCCGAGTGTTTTTTTGTAATTTTCGAAAATAAAGGTAAAAATAAATATATTTCACGAGTGGTTCCCCGCTGTGTAAACAAAACAAACAGTCTCTCAGGAGATTTGTTTACTTTCTCTGATTTTAAAATCAATAATGGTTAATTAGAATGTACCAGAAATAAAGATTGCTTAGTATTTTCTAACCCCTTCATTACACGTTATCCCACCTAGCCGCAGGGTAAGCAATGCGTTTTTCTAATTCTAACCTAACTTAAAATGTAAACTGTCCCCACATTTAAATAATATTTTTGAGCGGCCGATGTGATGTCAAATAGAAGGGTGACATTCCCAAAGCGCAAAGGGAGATTTAGATTAATTTCCAAGTTCAAAGGGCCCGATGGCATGCTTGCTTTGTGACTGTGTGCCTCATTTGCTGATTATTTTTATTGACCAAGCAGACACTGTTGAAGATTCAAGCAGGAATACTTTTTGAGCTAAAGAAGCGGCTTATTACGCTTTTCAGGAGCTTTTTGTCGGCAAATTCCGTGGAAATAAATTGAAAACGTTGATGTGTTTAAGAAATGAAAAGGTTCTAACAATTTGGATTCTTTTAACTTGTCTTATTTTAATCTCAGCTCTAGACCATATACAGGGAAGACAATGTATGTAAGCACTGAAAAATTTTATGTACCTAATATCATTTATCAGGCGTGATCGAGCAATAGGGATTTTAATTCTGTTTTTGATTAATTTAATAATGAGAATTACTTTACAGGTATCTATATTAATACTTTGATGATTGATATCAATCATATTAGTATACTGTTATTAATGTTACAAATGATGAATAAGATTATTTTATAATCATATATATTGTGATGGTTTGATTTTGTTGATTTTTTTATTTATAGTTTTTATATTGTTTTTATTTGGTATATTTGAAAAATGAGATGTTTGAATTATTAATCGTGGTATAATTTAAATTTTTTATTGTTGAACGCCCTAATAAATATTTGCTAGCTCAGTGAAAATTTTATTTTATTTAATTTAAAACCCGACTCTTTATCTTGGGTAGGATTCAAGAAAACTCAATTTGAATACTCTATAAAACATTCAATTATAATTAAGGAATTATTTGATACAAATTCTACATAAAACTTCTTCAATTATTTATTACATGCAGGAATTTACCAAACACAATAGAAACACCTTGATAAATGCTATTATTTGTCCTTGATTTACTTTTACATACTCATGCGTACACAAATAAATAGTTTTTAATGCTCATACCTCGTATAACTGTCTTCTACGTTGGAAATGATGTCAATGCTGTTGGTTCCGTGCTAGTTTAGATGAATTCCAGAACACCTGCTTTTCAAAATGTCCGCTCGGCTAAATATCCAACAACGATGAAATGAATCTTATAAATCTTACTAGAATCTGAATTGTTTTTGATGAATTAATTGCCAATTAACGTAGTCAGCACGAATCAGAGAGACATAAGAGAGCGAAAAATGAAATTCACGGCCTTTTTATACCTTTTCCCTAATTATGACATTAATGACATAAAATTGGAAATCAATTGTTTCGATTTGCAAAATTTAACCTAAATTTCCATAAAATAATAAAATCTTTTTATATATTTGACTGTTTCTTTGATAATATCATATTCCTTTCTTGCGGTTTTTACAAATACTGCTCATACTTACTCTCCTTTGTTTTTCAGGCTTTTGGGTGCCTTTATCCTAAGCTATATTACAGTTTTCCTCTTGTTATTAACCAATAACTCAACTAGGTTTAATGAGTTGCTACTCACCTAGTTTTTAGTTTTTAATATTTAATTTTAATCATTATTTCCTTCATTTAATGCTTTCCTTTTTTCAATGACACAATTTTGATATACATAAACTTTTGCTATATGCAAGCATGGTAGAAGTTGTTATTTTTCAATTACAACTATAGTTATTAAGCCTGATGATGGCCTATTGATAGGCCGAAACTAGTTGCTGTTTTTTTTTAAATAAAATAAAATTTTGTGACATTGATTTTGATATTTTTCTTCGTTTACCAATCAGTCACATTTGTGCTATGGATGATTTACTTCTATTACTTTTTAATTGTTTCAGTAGGTACTACGCTATCAGGAAGATATTGGTAATAAATGAAACATAATTATTACCAGAACAAGATGCCCAAAGCTGTATTGACATTTTGACATAGATTTTTAAACAGCTTACAAAAGAAAGGGAAAGTATTTACTGATGTTTTTTGATTATTCAAAGAACAAAAAATAAAGGAAAGTAGACAAATAGATTATTTTATTTATCTATTATTTCAAACTGTTTAACTTTCTGTTTTATGTATGCTTTATGAAGTAATATAACTTAATTATATAAGATAATTTGGTTAATCCTTCATAATAAATAATTAGTTATTGATTCTGAAAATTTAGTTTGATTAACTTGAATAATTGGGTTGATGTCCAGTAATAATTACTCAAGATTTTGCAGTGATTAGTTTGATAATCTAGCTGTGATCAATTTCATCAAAGGAATCATTTGACTGATCAACATCAATGATCAATTTTGCTCACTCGTAGATATCAATATTGATGTTTTGACATTTGTGTTGATCTCCCCAGTAATTCAATTAAATTTAAGTCGTCCACAAATCAATACTAACATTTGATAATATCAATTACCATAAATATGTTATTAAATTTTATGTGAATTTACCAATACCCAAAGATCAGTCTATTACATTGGATTGATTGTTTTAATCACTTTGCTTATCGGCTGAGTTTTAATTATTGAAATCATTGATTCAATACACGTTTTTATTCAATAATGGCTACTTTTTCATTTAGTGCAGTAAACGTATCTTTAATATTATTTGTTTGCAGAAATAAAATAGAAAATAAGAAGTTGGGAATATAGGATTTTTTTATATAGGGATTATTTATGTAATCCCTAATTTTGATTAACACAAGTAAATGTATTCATTTACGTATGAAATACAATTTTTTCTCTAATTTTATCTTAATTATTAAGAAAACATTGAATATTACTGATAAAAATTGTGAGGATCAAGTATATTTAATGCTGTCACATGTTAGTATGAAATTTTGTAAAAAAGTATAATTTTACTTACTCTAACTAAATATGTAAGTGGTTCAACTTTTAAAAACTTATCAAACGAAGTTAAAGATACTACAGGTAATGCTCAGGTAGCAGGTTTCAAAAAGTCAAAGGTTTGGTTTACGAAAAAATAAGAAAATATAATAGAGTGGTTGGAAAAAATTAAAACAATTTAATTTATTTGCATATATTAGGGTGAGAACAAGATTATATACTTTATATAAATGATTATAACCCGTAAATGTCAATCAATTTTAAAAAGTGTTACTTTATATGTAAACATTTTCTATATGCAATATGTGTCCACGCGATTTTGTAATATAAGTATTCACACACTAAGTATATTTTAAAAAGAGTTAAGTATCGAAAATCTTGCATTTTATAAACTTTCAACAGAAATACACAATTTATGTAAACACATGGTAGAGTTAAAAATTTCAGTCAAAATAATTGTACTATTAGTGACGTAACAGTTAGGAAGGTCATGTTTATAAAAATATAAATAAACAATTTATTTATCTTTTTATTACTGCCATTTAATACTTTACCAAATATAACAAAACTATGTCGTAAATAAAGCATATAAACAAATTTTCTGGAAATAATATTGTAAACACTTATGGAGGTTAAAAATAAACATCGATTTGTCGCTTAATAGGTTTGCGGAAATATTTTTACTTGTTCAACTACATTGACACTTCCATCCATAAAAGTAGTACATATGTGTTGAACGTGACGGTGAAATAGTCGTTTTGTAGTTACTAAAACGATTTTATTCGTTCGAGGAACCAGCAAAAACTGTTTTCTAGCCGAGATATTTAAATATATGTACAAAGTGTGGTCAATACGAATCTTACACTTTAGTCCGTCATTTTAGCTTTCAGCAAATTTTTCGTTATTTTAATGTGTTTGTATGACTTTTAGGGTTTTATTATACTCAGACCTCTTGGTCTATTACATGAACCTTTTCTTGCTTATGATTCTCAGTGTTAATAGCTCCCCTAATCTCATTCCTTTAAAGTAGCTCAGAATGCTCATCTTCTACTATATCTCTTTAAATAAAG
The DNA here is from genome assembly GCA_035357415.1 of Ophraella communa. NCBI lineage: Eukaryota > Metazoa > Arthropoda > Insecta > Coleoptera > Chrysomelidae > Ophraella > Ophraella communa. The sequence continues at coordinate 12,928,997 of CM068980.1, read as the reverse complement.
TGTATGTATAAAGCATATACGTTTCATGCTATCAGTAAACTCTAATTATAGCAAATTGTTTTTGTCGTTTTTTTTTCCGTTTACTTGCTGACAATATGCCATCCTATTAACAAATTCTTGAGTCACTCTTTCCAAGACTTCTCCACGTATTAGTTCACATTCATCAACAATTCTTTGTCTCAATTCCTGTAAGTTTGTTGGTCGTCTAACGTAAACACGTGATTTTAGATAACCCCAAAGAAAAAAATCTAACGGGCTAAGATCCGGAGAACGAGCAGGCCACTCTATGAATCCTCTACGTCTAATCCATCGATTTGGAAAATCCGCATCCAGAAAATCCCTAACCCGTGTATCATAGTGGGGAGGTGCTCCATCTTGTTGAAACCAAATATTTTGTAGTAATTGCCCATTCTGTTGCAGGAATAATTTCGTTATTTAGTAGATCCAAATACTTGTCACCATTCAAGTTTCCGTCGATAAAAAATGAGCTTATTTTCGCTTATTCCCATCCAAACTATTAACTTCTGTGGATGCTGGGTATGTGCTTCATGAATCCAATGAGGATTCTCATTTGACCAATACCTTGAGTTATGGCGATTAACTGTACCATTTAAACAAAAATTTGCCTTATCGGAAAAAACTATGCTAGAAGCAAAATTTTCGTCGACATTACATTTACATATGTCTATTAGCCGTTCGCAAAATTCCAGCCGTCGGTCAAAATCATCGTATGACAATTCTTGAACCAACTGTACTTTTTACGGATGATACTTTTCACTTTTTAATATCTTTCATGCAGAACGTCGACTGATACCATGGTTTAGTGGCAAATTTGTGGTGGAAGTTTGAAGGTGATTCTTCTAAATCGATTGCAATCTTTTGTTTAACAGTTTCGTTCGTTGCAGTCCGCGGTCTTCCAGGTTTTAGCAAATTTTTTACCATCCCAGTAGTATTAAAACGTTGTAATGTTTTAGTTACTGTTATTTGTCTCCGGATGCAAATTATTAAATATATGACACACTTCTTCATGAGTTCTAACACGATCCACCATAACCGATCATCATTAAACTTTCAATACGCTCTTTTTCACTTTATTGAACCATTCTAAATTGTGCAATTTATTTCCGTCAATTAGAATTTGACACTTGAAGAACAAAAGACGTAATAAACAGTACTTGTTTATTTATTACTATGCATATACAAACAACATCAATTAGTTTATCTAAATAGTTTTTTGCTCTAATGCAAAACTCAAAGGAGGTTGGTTAAAGTGCTATATTCCTCGTTTTTACAAATTTTTTTACACTAAACTCAGTATGTATGAATTCAAAATAACAAGCTATAGAGTATAGAAAGTTCTGAAATTAAGAAACATGCGCAATGGTAACATTTTCTTTTTAAACTGTCAAATTTGTTTTTATAGTGTAAATAGCTTATAAAATTGGAGCTTTTACTTTTTGAATAAAACTTTCACCGTTATTACCTATATATAAAATAAAGAATTTATATTTTTTGCATTTTGTTAATTTTAATAAATATCTTTTGTTATACAAGTAGGACTGGAAGAGTTTCTTGTTGTCTGGCCAAGAGTTAATGAGGGTGCAAGCACTTCAAGCATGGCTACAGTCGGTGGTGATAATGAAAATTCTCCTTTTTTTTGGACTGTAAATTATACAAAAATATTGATCGATTTATATAAGCATTATAAAGAACAGGTTGGTTCGATGAAGGTGAGAAACTTTAAGGCATTATGTAAACTTATAGCTAAAGAAATGTCAGAGACCCTTAATACTAATATTTCGGAAAAAAATTTGGAGAATAGGTGAAAAGTTCTTGAAAGAAATTATAAACGATATGTTGAAAAAAAAATGGAACTGGTCGTGGCAGAATATTTTTTGAATTTGCAGCTGAGATGGAAGAGGCTTTTGGCAACAAAAAAAATATCAGACCAGAAATTTTGCTGGGATCTCAGACAATACATATCCCCAGTAATATCATGACTACTACTGAAGAATCAGAAGATATTGAAAAGTCATCAGAAACTCCCTTATCAACAAGGAGAAGAGAAGTTGTAAGAAAAAAAATTAAGAGGTCATAAGATTGTTTTACAACAAATTCGAGAGAATAGACTTATCTACCAAGAAAAAAGACTGAGTTTTCTTCAAAAAGCTCATGAAGAAATTATGACTGTGTTTAAGCAAAGAAATGATATTGAAAAGGAAAAAATCAAATTTTAAAAGAGAAAAAATGTATCTGCCATCATTCTGAATAAAAATAGGTATGGAGGTAAGTGGCAGAACCATAGTTATGTTCAACTATAGCTATTTTGCAGTAAGTTGGTAGATGAATTTGTAGAATTATTGGCTCCACCTTAAAACATTAACGAGAAGTGCAGGGAAAATGAATGAAGACGCTATACAAAATGGAAACCTTTTCATTCACCTTCCTCCATCTCAATTATTTTCCTTGTCCTTCCAGATGTTTTAAGGTGGACCAGTGATTTGACAGATTTGCCACTTATAAAATAGGCTAATAGACAATGTCTGCAGTCAAAAAATCCAAATTCACACACAACCCAATTATAAAACATCGTTAAGAGAATTTAACTTTCAGTCTCTTTAATTAAGAAGAAATATCCCCTTTGTAGTTTTTTACTATAAACTTTTACATAACATTATAGACATATCTCCTATCCAGTGTAAAGTTAAAATGTACTCCCTATTTTTATAAAAGAAAAACTAACCTAGACCTAGAACAAAATTAATTTTAAGTTACCCTTCTATAATATATCTTCCCTTGCAAATTCACTGGATAGCACTGATTTTTTTACATCCTACAGCCTTAAAATTTTTAAAAGAATTGTAGTAAAAAACTTAACCCTAACGGAATCTTAAAATAACACCAACACTATATTTGTAGTATATTTTATATTACATTATTTATAAAATTTAATGGTTATTGTTATAGGGTAATTATTGTAATATTTTATTGGAACTATATTCTATTAAATACTTAATAAATAAATAAAAATAAATATCACTGTGCCTAAACTACTGATGCCAAACCATGAAATTAGAACAATTTAAACGATTCTTAAAAATCCTACTGATTTTAGAGTTTGTAAGGATATTCTCGCTAATTATTTCTATAATTTATCTCAATACAAAACTATTAATTCCATAAAAAAAAACAAATTTAAAAACATTTGAGTTTTGAAAAACCAAAGACAAGTACTTTTATGTAAGAACAGCTGCAGACAACAGAGAATATTTAAATAAAATGACTGGAAAAGGTTATAAACCCCAAAATTTGACAAATGAACTAGCCTTACCTCCAAAATTAGCGATATACATAATATAATGAAAATTCTATAGTGTCCAGACTACTGTTAATGTAGTCCTTTTCTTTGATTCCGGTATATCGAGCCACCCTGTACATGATGAAATTGTATTGGTCGGGTGTTTTAGTTGCCAGTCGAAGTTCGACCGATTTATGGCAGATATGATAATTTATACCCACATCGACAAAGCGTTTTCTATTCTGGAACCAAGATGTTCGTGTTTAAAATAGTTGTGTATGGAACCATATTTTATGAAATTTTTTCTCTTTACCAGACACCTTGGTATTAGCGCAGGTGTAAATAAATAATTTGTAATCGTTTATCCTTTTATTTTGAATCACGTTATTATTTACCAATAATCAGATAACTGATTTATTTGTTCACAGAACAAACCATATTACTACTTGCACGATCGAATCTCTAAGAAGCCATTTAGTATAGATTCCCACTGTTTTATTAATGATCTCTACATTTTTACTAGCAAGAGATTACGTCCAAACTTTTCTTACCCTCGTGCTACTTCCCATCTTGGTGTATCTTCTACACTACTCTCTATTAATCTTAATTACACTACAATATCTTGGACAATACATTAAAAAATGGAACAATATTTTCTGCAAGTAGGTACTCGTAGTTTCAAACATGTAACATTATAATTGACAGTTTAAATTCAAATTAAATTAAGAATATTGGTTCAGATGGCTGCGCGTTGGTATATTTAGGTGCTTCTATAGAGGGTCTTCTGACACTGTGTGGAAAAGCAAAATGGAATAAAGTTATTATTGTAAGATTCCAACAATACGAAGCACCTCCACATTGCCAATATTACCACCAGTATCTGACCTTAACATTTCCAAATCGCTGGATAGGAAGGCGATGATCAATAGAATGGCCAGCAAGATCACCTGATTTACCACATGATTTAGATGACGTAAGAGAATAAATAACGTTTGCGATCAGATCGGTTACTCCTGATATGTTAACTGACGTTAGAAAACATTTTTATTTAAGATCAGGATGTTGAACATCTACTTCGTTCACATTGATATTTTTTATGTTATGAACAATTATATATTACATATTATTGGTTGTAACTGTCACTTGGCTTTTCCACACTGTATGTTTTAGCCACTAGTGTCTACTTGGTTTAAGTTAAATATTTTGACACATATTTTAACAAAAAGACCTTTGTGTTCAACCGATTTTTAAATAACATACAAATTAAAAGAATTAGAGAAAGAAAATACATAACAATAAATACCATAAATATTTCAATAAATTTTTTTGTACTTCTTTCGACAACTGAGTAATTGGATTTCCTCACAGAATTACCGCACCCTATAAATTTGTTGATAGTATTTACGAGTATACTCGTTGTGGAATTTTACTTATTTGTTTTGCATACGATTAATTACATATTTATACAATTATTTAAATAATTCAATTAACTATAAATCAACAATTATTGGTTTCATAATTGATATGTATAATCAATTGACATGGTTTAATAAAATTATAGTCCCTCCCCTCATTTATTTTCTGAAGCACAACAATTAGAAATTTTAAATTTTGATAAACTGAATTAAGGAATGTTTATTACTTCTTTTATGATACTAGGTGAGGTAATTCGCGAATGGGGGCTCTTTTGCAAGATAATTTTAAATGGGATCATATGGCAAATAATACATCATTTGAAAGTTTGTTCCAAACCCTTTCCAATGATACCAATAAGACTTAATTTTTCTTTTATATTTACAAGTTTTAATCGAAAACCACTAAATTATAAAAATTTTAAATAATGTATTTATCAATTAAAAACATTAGATTGGAATAATTAAGATATTAAACAATCTGTTTAAAATGTACACCATTGGTTCTAGGCAATAAAAAAGTCTAGCAGAAAACTGTTAGCAAATAAGTCCAAGTGTCTCTCTGCTCTCTGCTCAAATAGAAATCCAATGAAATCAATTAATTTGTGGTCATCTGATTGAATACAACCAATAAAACCAGCATTATACTGAAAATTTTTTTCATCTGTCAAATTTGACATTTCAACAATGTTCCGACTATTTTTTGATTGTTGTTTCAGCCAATGAGCATGCAATTAGGCGATAATTTGCACTAGTGCGAATTATCAGGTCCTTCAAAATAAATGCAGACGTAATTATATTAAACGTTTATTATTAATTGAAATAACATGAACACTGTTAAGCCTAGTTATTGAAATTCTTACAATTAAAAACGCAATTATTAAAATTTATGATTGAACCAGTTTTTTGTCGGTCAGAAACAACGTTACTGGAAGAAGTTGAAACTGAAAAATCACCAACCTCGCTGTTCTCACTGTTTCTCATTTTCTTTATTATTTCCTCATGAAACTCTTTATCAAGTTGTAAATAAGGTTTTATTGAATTGACATTTCCATGTCCCGTTATTTTCGTTAGCTGGTTTTCGTTTACCCCAACCTTGGCTAGATGGCTTACGGCAGTTGTTCGATGAGAATGGTTTGTGAATTTGAACTTTTCGCTATCGAGACCTGCTTCTTAGACAGACAGCTTTGTCCATTTTGTGATCTCGTTTCTACCAGCTGGGATGTTCTTGAACCATATACCACTATTTTGCCATTCTCGATTCGGTGTAAGAAACAGACGGTTCGTCTTCACGTTAGATCCTCGTTTTGACAAAAGTTTTCTGTATAATCTTGAAAAAAAGCATTGAAAAGTAAAATTAAATAAAAAACCCTTAATTTGACCTACCTAACGGAGCAGATGTCTTCATTACTAATGTTTCGGATTAACCATTTACTGTCCGCTAATCTACGGTCTCCTCCTTGGCAGGTTTTTGAAAATACTGGATTATATTCTATTCTATTTGTGCTTGTTCCATCATGAAACTTACCTTCTTGAAAAAAATCCGTCAAACAGTTGACTGTCTCACCTCCTCGAAATGCTAGCTCATAAGATATGAGATAAAAAATTTTTTTCTGCAGACCTTTCGGCTTGTTTTCATCATAAAGCTTCAAAATTTGCAGCAATTCTTTGTGAGTAAAAGCCGATGAGCTTTCTTTTCTCTTTTCCGGGTTCATTTGTAATATTTTGCGCGTAGCATCTCGGGCACTCCTAGCAGATTTAAATCTTACATCATTAAATGGATCTATTACAATACCGAAATCTTCGCAATGTTTTTCCTGAACAAGTTTGGCTGTTACGTTCCACATTGTTTTCACTACACTTTCTTTATAGAAGGATCCATGTTGCTTGCCCAGTCCTTTAGAGTGAAGGCAATTTTTTCCACAGAAGTTCCTCGTTCTAATAAGTGATTTCTGTCAGCAAAAAACTCTTGAAATTGTCTCCATACTGACATTTGTGACTTTTTCGTATTCGTTGGCGTAAGATTGTCTATATTCTTGTCAATATCTACAGCAGAAGCATTTCCAAATCGCGACATTGTACAATATTGTTATCGCCACAGGTGACGCCAATGTGACAGCAACTGACAGTGACACAAAACGATTTGATTTATTCATAAACTTTTCTCATAAGAATTATAGTCGCCACAGTTGATGTCAATGTGACAGCAAATGACAGAGGCACAATACGATTTGTTTGATTGAAAAAATTTTCTTATAAAATTTAACTCGTGCAATGAAAATGAATCGATAATTTTTGACACATCTGCTCTCACGCAAGTTAAACTAAAAAAGGAGCTCGTGCGCTTCGCGCACTCGTGCTCTTTTTCAACTTAACATGCATTCCTTGGGTTATTACTACTAAATTAATCTGCATTTTTTATAAATTTTTAGCTTTAATTCCTTAATATTCTGTATCTGTAAATTGAGGAAGGTGAAGCCCGAAAGTTAAGGTAGGATTTCCGTTAAGAGCCGAGCAGTCATACTAAATATGCTCGACTGTTTCCTCTTCGTCTTCACATCCTCTGCATAATACTTGCATGTTACTTACTTATTTAATGAATAGATGAGAGTATGACATAATTAGGTTAGTTACAGTTGACTTTGTTAGTTCTATGGATAGGTTAGGTTAGGTTTGTGGTGAGTGGGTCTATAAAGGCCCTCCACTGCGACTCGCAAGAGTCTATTGTGGCTCACATCTATTCAGATTTCACCAAACAGATTCAGTTTCTTGACAAAGCTGATTAGTTTGTTTGGTGAACAATATTTCATGTCCTAAGGCTAGAGAGATAACCTGCCAAACATCAGATACCTGATTCGAGCCGCCGCGGAGCAGGCACATACTATATGCTCTGCTGTTTTATTATCTTCCAAAGACGACAGATTGGATCTAGCGACAGTCCAAGTTTGTGCATAAGTTGATTTAAATGACAGTGACCTGTTAAAAGACCGGTTAGACAACGTAGGTCGTGCCTGCTATAATCTAACATTTGTTTGGAGACACTCTTCGAGGGATGTATAAAAGTCTTTGAATGAACCAATCTAAATTATACCAGAACTCTAATGCTATTCTTGCTGTACAGGTATTTAGTGTGTGTTTGGCAAAGCTTATCGCGATACCAATTGTAAGTTCTGGCCCGATAAAAGTACGTGCAGCACCCTTCCTTGCAAGAGAGTCTGCCTTCTCGTTTTCCTCCAAGCCAGAATGACCAGGAATTGAGACCAGCAATACTTTATTGAGTTCTCCTATTGAGGAGAGTGTTTTTTGGCAGTCTAAAACCAATTTTGACGTTACACGGTGAGAGCTGTGCTTTCAAAGCCGCTTGGCTGTCCGAAAAAATGTTTATTGACTTATGCATGGGATTGGTTTGCTTCAATTTCTCCACACATTAGACAATGGAGTAAATTTCCGCCTGAAATACGGTTGCATAGGATCCTAGAGAGATTGAAATTTCTGTCTTAGGTCTGCACCCGTATACAACAGCACCAGATCCTAATGGTTTTTTAGAGCCATCTGTGTACCAACAGCTGTCCGCTTTTAATAGTTTATCCTTACGGAGGACCCAATCATCTCTATTTGGAAATAGGACAGTATAAGGCAAACCCTAGTTTACTGTTGGAGGCATTATGTCAGAGGTCATTCCAAGATACTGTGACTTTCAGTGTCCACTAGCATTCTGCTTCGCTCTGTATAAGCCTGATTTGTGCATTTAGAGATATTTGCAATTCTGTCGTCCATCCGGCCTCCCTTTCCAAAAATATATGGAGAGGAGGTAGGTCCAGCAGGATTTCCAAGGCTGCTGACGGTGTAGTAGCTTGGCGCTCTTCTTTCGAGAGCGCTAAGCAAGTTATCCATCAAGAGCGACCACAGTAGGGGTGATAGTACTCCTTGCGGGTAGCCCCTGGAAGTCTTAAAGCTAATGGTCTCGTCCTGAAGATGTAGTGGCTGTTCTATTAGTGAGCATGGCATATATCCAGCCAGTAATGGTTGGTTTGATGCCCTTTCCAGCCAAAGCTGAACCAAATGAAGTTGTAAGTGCATTGTCAACTGCTCCTTCGAATGCAAGAAATATAGCCACCGCAATCTCCTTGTTATTGGGATTGTGTGATATTCTCAACAAGGTTGTGCAATGCTAAATCTGTTGATTTGCCAGTTTGAAAAACATATTGGTTGTTGCTCAGGGGGGAGCTATAAAAAGTTACCCGCCTGATGTAGCAGTCCAGTACTTGTTCAAGTCCATTAAGCAGGAAAGATGCTAGGCTAATTGGTCTGATCGACTTAGGGTGTGGTTCTGTGCGGCCCACTTTCGGTAAATATACCACCCTAGCCGCCAACCAGCTGGGTGGTATGTAATTCCACGCCAGACTAGCTCTTTACAATTTAGTCCGGATGGGTAGGAGTGGTTCCAGTGCGTTTTGCAGCGGAGCAGTAAATATTCCATCCTCACAGGGGGATGGAGCGTTCAGGTCAAAAGGTCATGGATCGAGCAGCCTCTCTGGCTCTGGTTACCTCCTGAGCTAGAGTGCGCCTTCGTCCAGCTAACTGTTACTTTATTGTTCTCAGTTGCTTTAATCAGGGCTCGGTAAAATTCTAGCATTGTTCCCTAACTTATTTTAAAACCTGGCTTTGTGTAAAATAAATCGATAGCTAGGAGATGGCACTGGTTCCGGGGAAAGCGGAGTTATTGCTCGTAAGTGGTCCGAGAGGACAGATTGTTGAGCTGGAATTAGGAGATGTACTCGTTCAAAAGGTGAAGGAAGCGAGGTATCTTGGAGAGGGGGTCAATTTTAGGAGGCACATAGTGGTGATGTTTAGGAAGGCTAAGGAAAAGGCTTTGGCGTTGGGAGGTCAGGCAAGTGTCAAGACGACCGTGGATTGGGGGTGTTAAAATCAGCTCTTTTGCATGGGGAACCGGTGTGGAAAAGTATTACAGAGAAGCAAAGTTATAGTGATTTGTTGGCGCGGGTACAAAGAAGAATGTTGTTTAGGCTGGTGTCGGGATATGGATCAGGGTCAGGTGCAAGTGGTGGCGAGACCAATATACCCAAGTTTTAGGGGGGAAATACAAAGGGAAACATTGCATAAATGAAAAAATGGAGAAAAGGGCAAACAAACGAGGGAGTTGGAAGGGATCTAAGAAATGGGGTTCAATATGAGCATAAAAGGGTGAATTACTATATAACTTAGGTTCTGACAGAACATGGGGCTTTTAGAGAGTATATGTAGGTATAGTATCAATCTGACAGAGGATGAGGAGTTTATTGTGGTGAGAAGCATGATGCACGTAGTCCTTAGGTGTACCCGATGAGAGAAATAAAGTGGAAGAAAAGGTGGGAGATAAGGCTAATGACGGGACGGCAGAGTTACTGGAAGGAGATAGGGTAAATGATAATGAGGGCCTGAGCAGGTTTCCACCCGTCAAAAAAAAGTTGGTTCATGTAAGGACAATGTCTCACTGTTGACAGCTATTTCAATTTGTTTTGAGACTTTTCTAAAGTTCTCTCAGATAGTTTTGGGAGATCTGGATGCCTTTCATTTCATAAAAATTCGTTCTGCTTCATGCAGATTAGTTTCGGCTTCAGCAATAATTAATATTTCTTCATGTTTTTCCTGAAAATTCTGCACCATTTTAAAAAAATAATTTATTTTATATTAATAGATAATAATGATAACAACACCAATATTTTTATAAATTACAAGATCACAATGAGAAAGTAATTTTTTACAAAATATAATTGAGATATGGAGATATACCAAACTTTTTTATGGTAGACATTTTAAAAAAATTGTTTAATAGTTAAATTATTCAAACTTTTTATTAGTTAATAAAATATTTATTAGTTTGATGTTTTTGGGTTGAACCTGGTAAATAGTAAAAAAAATTGAGTTATATTGGTATCATTGGAAACGGTTTAATTATTTAACTCGATCTGTTATACTTTTATTAATAAATTTTGCTACTATCATTATTTTATTTTTTTATTTTAATAAAATGTTTAAAATGTTCCTCAAGAGTTACACATACATCGTAAATCGTCATTTATAAGAACCAACAAAAACACATCCGATTAGAAAGAAGAAAAATCTTAAGTGTGTGTAAATGACAGATATCAATCAAAGTAGGAAAGAGGTTGTCACCGATTGCTCGACCTAAGCTTGAAAACAATGGGAACGTCATCATAAACACATTTTGGTCCGAGATTCTGGAAACCACGAGTCATGGCTAACCAATTTACTCAAATGGCCGAGCTATCGTTAGCAAGAATATTGTGGTGACTTGTGAGAATTAATCGTCAAAATATTGTAATTGTTGTAGCAGTTGTTGATGGTCTTAATATAACCTTTTCCGATTTGAAACTGATTTCTTTCAGCTGGGAAAATATATTTATTTTTTTAACTGAATTTCGTTAATTTCAATTTAATTTATAAAGTCTAGGCACAAAAGAGGTTACTAACGAAATATACTATAAAGAAAAATATTAAAAATTATTAACAATATTTATTTGTGTCTTTAAGCGTTTCTGTTATTTTTGTAATTAACTATTTTACAGAAATTTTATTTAAGCATCGTTTTTATATGAAATACAACACATTTTGTTTTGTTTACTTAAGAAATATACAAGCAGTAAATTACTAAAGATTTCATCAATCTGTTAGTAAACCACTGTCACGCAATATGACAGCACCATAGAAACAATATTGACACTGGAAAACAAATAATTTTGTTTATTAGAAAATAATTTAACCGAAATGTGCTGATAAATTGTCTCGCGAATATTTATATATCCATAGTAAACCAATACATTGTTTATATAAAGTTAAGTCCAATATTATTATTTAGATAAGAAGGACAAATAAAGAGCTTGAAGAATACAATGGTCCGAGTATTATTGGAATAATAAAATCTCAAAGACTTAGATGGTTGGGACATATAAACCCAGAACAAGATGGAAACCAGAGGTTGAAGAGGATCTACATAGACTCAATATTAGACATTGGAGAGATACGACAAATTAATGACAAAGTGAGATGGAGACAAATCATCAATCAAGCCATGGAAAGGTTAAGTTATTAAAATTCAAATTGGAATCACTACGAACATTTTGGAACGATCCAAAGTGGTGGGCACTCGGATAGTCCATGCGAAAGTGACAGTTGAATAAAGTAGATTGTCAGTTTGGCCAGTAAAAAAATGTGTGTTTTAATATCGGGAAAAACGCTCTTTCGTAGTAAAGTAAATTTATTATAGTAGAATTAATTTCTTTTTATCGATCCAAAGTGGTGGGCACTCGGATAGTCCATGCGAAAGTGACAGTTGAATAAAGTAGATTGTCAGTTTGGCCAGTAAAAAAATGTGTGTTTTAATATCGGGAAAAACGCTCTTTCGTAGTAAAGTAAATTTATTATAGTAGAATTAATTTCTTTTTACTTTAAATAACAAACTAATACCCACTTTGAGGGTTACAGACAACATTATTTCCCACTTTGAAACCTTTAAAATATAGGGTTCACTTTAATTTTTGTTTTATGTTGTTAACGAGTTCGCATGCTTTAGCTATCTTATTGACTGATGTGGCCTAATTTACCAGATATGGTTTTAATAATCCTGCAGTTATATTAACAAAGTCTTTGAAATGATTTAGATGAAATAAATAAGTGGTCGATTTTTAATAAATTACTGTTCCATAAAAGTAAATGCAAAGTCATTACTTATTCAAATAAGGTAATTATTCATCGGTTTATTTACAATATGGGTGATGCGGTTTTAGAAAGGGGTACTAAGTTTACTAATCTCGGTATAATATTTGAGACTAATCTTAAGTTTACTGAGCACATAACAAAGGTCTCAAGTGAATCATGTAAATTGCTAGGATTCATTAAGCGGACTATATGCGTGTGTTGTCTGGGATACCCAAAAAAAAACCTGAATCAAATGTTGAAAACAATACAAAATTATTTCATTAAATGTGCTTATTACAACAAGTTAAAATCCTGATTTCACTTCTTATTCTCCTCTTAGACTTATTTAAAATCCCACTCTTAGAAAATAGAAGAAAACATCAACACTTATTGTTTTTTAGACAAATTAATAAATGGTAGTATTTCTTCTGAATTATTATTAAGTGAAATTTACCTCTATTTTTGTTTGTAGAGTCCAAGACCCAAGTACTTTTTAGAAATAATCAAATAGGACCACTCGATCACATGATTTCTTTATGTAACACATACAGTGAAGATTTTGAAATTGACGTGTTTGATGAACCTCTTGGTTCCAAACTTAACTTACAGGGTACCATATACTAAATAGTACAATTACTTGTTTTGAGTATGCTGTGATCCTGCTTTTCTTTACAATCCTTACATTTTGTTTTATTGTATTTTTTTCTACTTTATATCAATTTATTTTGTAACGAAACACGTAAAAAGGCGTGGCCTGTTTAATTTCTTAAATAAATAAATAAACAGCCAGATATGGTGACAAACAAGAAGATCTATCGGAAAAAAAACGGTAATCATATTAAACATCTATTATAATTAATTGTAAATCATTATTTTTGATAATTACAATTAAATGCTTTTTACCATAAAAAGCTTAACACACTCTAAAATTCAGATGGATATGATTCAAAATAAAATGTTTTTCAAATTTTTTAAGCAAAATTACATTTTCCGGTGTATAAGGTTTTAAATTTAAATTGTAAACTGTAAATTAATTGCCATTTTCATTTTTAGCACGTTTTTTTTTAATCAATTTAACTTCTATGGAGTCTAAAATTATGTTTTGTAATTACCTAACTATTGTCTTTTAAATTTTAAACGCACTTTTCTGCGTGTAGAGCTGAAGTTGACGGTAAGTAGCGCAATGGGGCAAAAATAGCGACAAGGGCTATCTTAAGTCTAAATCGAGTCTGATGTATAGTGCACCAAAAACCAAAGCAAAGACATGTGTGTTTCCTCCAGATAAAGTCGGAAAAGACAGAAGCAATCTAAAATTGACGAGAGCCAGGATCAAAGTTGGCCCACCTTTTTATCTCTACTCAATTAACTTCCTATTAGCTTTTAAACTGACCCCAGAGACATTTTTTGTTTGACAATCTCGGTTAAAGTAGTTTATTGCTTAAAGAAATCGATTTTAGTAGTTTATTTGCTATTTATTTGTTCTTCATAAAAAGTTAAACAACTACAAAAGAAATGAACTTATAAAAGTTTTTATTTACATGTACCTATTTATTGGTTAAAATATTTACGTACGTATTTTCTATTTTAAGCACATTATTCCATTATTCATAAAGTAAATTAAAGATGATTGTTATTTTACCTCCATTAAACTATAAAGTTTTAAAATTAGCTATCACAATAATGTATATTGTCAATTCCATTATTGCAATATTAAACTTACCATTTTTTTAAAATTCAATAAAAAGCTGCATATGTATATGTATGTACGCCTATGAGGATGGTCTAGTTTCGAAGCATTTCGGAAGTGATCTTAAAATAGATTGGAACTGTATCCCCTAAGCAGACCCCCCACAACAATACTTAAAACAAACCGCAACAAAAGGCTTTGTTAATTCTAATAATATTGATAATATTTTTGCTGTTTATAAAACACAAACTGACTCGTGGTTAGGATGAATGGCTCAAAATAAATTTTATAAATAGAAATCGAATACTTTGCAGTACATTTATATTGGCAATAAGTTTTGAAACATTATTGATACTCTAGTTAAAATGTTTTCAATAGCTCGTCAAGTTTCTCTATTTTTAACAACTGAAAGTGAGTTAAGTCTAAGAGTTTTATATAATACTCGAAATTGGGTTAGCAACTATCTAGACTTGTGAACGAATAAATATTTTTTAATGGTGGTTCATTGATATTTTCAAAGCGGATGATGTTTACAGCAAAGGAAGTTTATTTACTGTTGTCTATCATCATATCCGCTTCACAAAATTAGCACAATTTGTTGGATCTCCCATCTCTAAGTTTGCCTCTAGAAACATTTTCAATGATTTCTAAGGACTCCCTTTTAGTGTAAAATCAAATTAAAAAAAGTCAATTGGGTTTAATGGAATCAGCTATTGTTTTAAATCTGGTGGAAGCTCAGGTGTAATTACACTGCTTAACAAATGAAGTGGATATTTTTTAAATTACAGAAAAGTGCGTACAAAAATAATATTTTAAATATACGTTTTATACTATCAGTAAACTCTGTTTATAGCAAATTGTTTTTGTCGTTTTTTTTCTTTTTATACGCTGTTATCTCTTTAACCAGAATTGTACGAATTCGATTTCAAAATACTAACATTTTAAACAAATACATACTGAAAATAATTTCAGATAAGGTGCAGTCAATAGTAAAACTGAAAATGAGAAAATTGTTTCTACCTGCACCCAAGGTAAAGAAACTTAATAGTTTCCATACCAAGCTTGACCGTTTTCTATGAAAAAACAACTACGTCCAGGGCTACATGCCCCAACGGACATTGAATTACATTCCAATAGAAAGCGTGATGGCGACTGACTTTGTCGATACTTAAAACCATCTCTGTTGATATGCAAATCAACGGGAAGAACACTACTCGCAGACCGGTTTCGACATTATTGTGTCATCATCAGTACGAGGTTAGTTAATTTAAAAAGTATGAATTGCTAATATTTATTTATTATTTTTCGAAATAGTGGCTTGTTTGAAATATTTAAGTATTTATTAATGCAAAAAGACCTCGTTTTGGATATTAAACATTAGGAGGATTAAGAAAGGATAAAAGGTGCCAATTTAAATTCATTTCACCGTTCTGTGGCACTTTCTAAAGAATTTATAGATTTTCCATTGTAGTTGGAAAATAAAATTAAAATTTCCCAGCGGTTTAATAGCCTAAAAGTCGACAATACCCCAGGCAGAATCAGTGTTATAGATCACAGTTGTCACAAGTCGTTGATACGTGAGCTGAAAACTGATATATAAGGTTGGTGTATTTCCCGCGACAGTCATCCATCTTTAAAGACACTCCCGACCGCTTAGGCCTTCTCCTTATCATCCGCTAGTATTCTTATCACGCCACCGCTTCTTATCTTCTATCGCTACCTCTTTCTTTTACTACTTGCAACGTATGTAACACCCGCTCTCTGCTCATTGACCACCGTGTCCCGATATCCCCCGGGATCAGAGTGAATATGGCCCTTTCTGTATTGTGGTTATTCCAATCTTATTTTATATTAATATCTTTTGCTGAATATTTTATACTGTAAGAATAATGGCATTTCAAATGGATAACCTATTAAATATTTAAAACAATTTTTCAGATTAAAACAAATGTCAAACGTTTATAGAGTAACTAGATGATAAAAATAGAGTTTTTTGCAAATTTTATTAACGTAGATATAATTAAAATTTTGTTCAGTTTACCGTTGGTCTCTAGATAAGAAGATAAAGTGATCAATACGTACACCGAAAAAAAGGTTTTACTGTGGCAGTATAACAAGATTTACTAATATTTGAATTACTAAAAATTTGATTAACTCTGGCAATAAAACTATGTTTCCACTGTGGTAAGATATATTTACAGAAGAGGTAATTTTTTCTTACTAATGAAATGATATTGTTTAACTGCCACCGATACTATCAGTTAAGCAGTTTTATATATAGCAATCCAAAAAAGGATTCTAAATAAAAAATATATAAATATTGAAAAACTGTTTATTTTTATCAACAACTCATAACAGATTGTTGTATTGTGGTAGCAGACGACTGGATGTTTTTATTACTGACATAGATAACAAGTTCGTCTGCGTACAAACCAATTTGTACAATCTACCAGTCTCTAGAAGAGTGGTCAGAGAAGACAGGTCTACGTTTTTCCATAAAAAAGACAAAAGTAATGTGTTTCTCACTAAAAAAACAAATAAATCCAGTTAACACTATATGGACAGAATCTGCAGTATGTAGAAGAACATCGATTTCTAGGAATGACACTCGATTCAAAGCTCACTTGGAACAGCCACATTCAACAACTTAAATAATCTTGCATACAAAATATGAACATCCTTAAAGTATTAGCAAACCATAATTGGGGAGTCGACACCACCCAATTACTAACTGTATATAAAACACAAGTTAGAAGCAAACTCGATTATGGTTCAATAGTTTATTCTTTAGCCAAGGATACTCTATTAAAACAACTGGATGTTATACAAAACACTGCATTAAGAGTTGCACTTGGAGCTTACAGAACCAGTCCAGTGGAAAGCCTCTACGCGGAAGCTAACGAGCCACCTCTTACAATCAGAAGACACAAATTGAGCTTACAATACGCATCTAAAATCGTTTAGCAAACGAATCACAAACTTCAATTTTACAAAAATTATTCCAACCATGGGCCATAAAAATCCCCAAATGCAATACAAATCTTCTACAGTACCCTAACATAAATCCAACTCTCCGTCAACCCTGATTCTACAAATTTTGAAGAGGTCAAAAACAAGTATAAAAACCACTACCAGATACACACAGATGCATCAAAAACTGAAGCAGTAGGAGCAGCTTTCGTCGACGAGACATCCATCTATAAATTTCACCTACCTGAAGAGTATTTCATATATTCGGCCGAATTGTTCGCAATATCAAAAGCCATACAACATATATCTCGCCAGTCAAATCAAGAGCAGTAATCTTTACCGATTCTTTACGTGCAGTACAAGGGATACTAAGAGCTTACCCAAACCACCCAATACTGAATCAAATTAAAATGGACCTCAAAACACTTTACAATAAAAAAAATTCGAGCTCGTGTGGATTTCATCTCACGTCGGTATAATAATAGGCAATGAAAAAGCTGATCCAGAAGCTAAAGAAGCACACAGTTCGAGAGATATAGATATTAACCGCCTTAAAATTCCACATTTCGACATTAGAAGTCGTATAAAAAAATGTTTGATGGAAATATGGTTGAGAAGATGGGAAAACTTGAAGACAACAAACTACAACATATTAACCCAAACTTGCAACCAAAAGGGGAAATGCCACAAGGACGGCCAGATCAAGTCGTACAACACCGCATGAGGATAGGTCATACAAACAAGAACAAACAAAGAAAACAGTGTTTCACGTGCGATATGCCTTTGACAGTAGAACATAATATCATTGTTGATTGTCCACTCTATCATCTAGAACGAATTCAAAGTGAACTTCCATGTGAAATCAATAGTGCACTAGACTATGTTAACAGCGATAAAATGATTAAGTTCTTAAAATTGACTAACACTTATTAATTAATATAGAGTTGATATTTTTTGTTATTATTGATGTAAACTAAAATTAAGACTTTATTTTTTATTGCTCCGCCGCCAATAACCTTTCATGGTTGACGCGGTTATTACAATTAAAAAAAAACACATTACAGCAAGAATAAAGAGAAACCAACCAAACTAACAACCTATCTAAATTAAAAAAAAATTAAAAGTAAATTGAGGAACATATTATAACTCTTAGCTACTAACTAATTCTTACTTCACTCATAGATTCTAGCTCAGACAGGTCCTAAAAAACTATTGGATTAGATTATCATACAACATATTTATATATATTGTAATGAATATTATGATTTGAGATTATTTATTGATTTATTTATTTATAAATTTGATTGATCAATATATTTGATATTATTATTTAAATGTAATATAGCAACAAGATCTTCTTTTTCTCAGGGGTGTTTGGTTATGCAAGTTTCCAGTTGGATTATTAGGTAGGTATTTGAATAAAATTTGATTAAATTATAATTACAAATTTATTAAAAAAAATAAATTAAATTAAAACAGTAATCTATTGAATGACTGATAAAATAATAAGTAGGAAAATATTAAAAAGAAAGGCCTTTTAGTAACTATAAAAGAACTTACTTGATGTTGAATTAAGTTAAATTAACCAATGTTATTTATGTAATGGCAAGAAATATTATCGAAATACACTAATTATTGAGAATCAAGTAAATTCCTTTGTTTTTAAATTATAAAACCTAACTAACTACTATAAAAATTTTCAAAAAGTTTACAATTTTATCTGCCCTTGATGTAGAGTCCTCCTTCCTGATTGGTGGAAAAAATCTGTAGTCGCTCTATAAAAAACGGAAACGAACGAAGTGATACGTGGAATTTCCGACTTTGGTAAAATGTCGTCTTGTTAGACGTTTGGCCTCTTGTCTAATATTATTGTTCTTTGTTTCTCCAAATTGATATAGTTTAGTGTTTGTTGGATTATAGTTCTTTTAATTGTATTATAAATAGTAAGTACACTTATATACACTTTTATACGTCGAAAATGTTTTTTTAATTACAGTTTTGATTAGTTTTTACTGTCACCTTTAAGCACTTTGTTTTTCTCCTTGATTACTTTAATTTGTATTCTTAATGTCACTATTTAACACTTTATTTTCACTACTTTAAAAACTGTTTGTTCACTTTGTTCTAATTGACTGTTCACACTGACTGATCTATGTTTGACTACCAATAATATACTACCCTTACGACCTCTGTTCAAGTCTTTTTCAAACTTTGTAGAAACTTCGTGAATGACCATTTTCTAAGAACACTATATGCATCTCTCTCTTTTTTATGTATGACTAGACATACTCACTTCGTCTATTGTCGATCATTCCAGAACAAAAATATATCTGTCTTAACATATTTATGTACAAGATATAATATTGATACATTACATAATAAAAATTATTTCTAACTTAAAATTCTCTTACAAATACACAAAATTAATAATAAAATTTATTTGATTAAGGTAATATTAAACAACTTCTGTTGATATTATGCTCATTATACTATTATACAATATTTAATAATATTTATTTATACATCATACAACATACTTACAAAATTGTGAAATATAAACCCTAATTTCCTCTGTTCGGAGTGTGCGTCAGAGCCAAAATCTTTTTTACAATATTTTTACATATAACAGTATGTTGGTACTTACCGAGGAATGTATTCATTAAATTTCCTGAACCCAATTATGTAAATGGTTGATGTATTGAAACGTCATTCTCTTCTTAACAAAACCACCAAACCTGTTAATAAACAATAATATTTGTACTGCACGTGCACAATGCGAAAAAATATGGATGCGATATACCTCTTCTCAACTGAATTACACCACCAAAGACAATAATTTTTTCCCGATTAGTGTGGCGGGATTAATTTCGGCATTAGTCGTAAGGGTTCCCTGGATATTTTGCAAAACTATTTCGCAGTGTGTGCATTTCTTTTACATTTTAAAGTTTGACTTTCAAGGGATTTGTTAATAGTTCAACATAAAGCGATCCCCTGTCGGTTGAATTTTCCAAAGGGAATTAAACAACGGGATGTTTCCGGTTAGTGGTTCTCATTGTCTTCTAAATCAGTGTCCGTCCCGTCCCGTATGCATATTACATAAATCGAAGGTACAACCTGATGAATAAAACAGTTAACAATGGTTGGTGTGTTTTATACAAGGGCGTCGAGCATAATACTAACTTTATTTAAAGTAAATTTCCTGGTTTAAAACTTTAAGTAAAAAACTTTTATTTTTGGGAATAAATACTTTCATTATCTACCTATCTGAAAGAATGTCCATTAATTATTCTAATTAAATAATTATTTTCTTGTTTAGTAATTTTCTATAATTAAAAACTACACAGGTAAATTAATGTATACAGTGTGGAAAAGCCAAATGGAACAAATTCGTTGTTTTAAAGTGAAAATTTGATCCCTACCTTCAACTCCCTTTAAGTGAGGATTTTCCAGTAGCGGCAATTTTGACGTTCATGTTTAGTATCGATGTATGGCTGACATTAAATGCTGCGGATGCTTGCCTACTCGATGTATGTGGGTTTTCTCCAAACTCAAGCATCATAGTTTTAAACAAACATTGCTATGATAGTTTTTTAAAAGATTATCTTTTTAAAAAAAGGGTACTCTTATTTTACGTACTGCATATCTAATTGACTATTGACAAGAATTCACTTAAAGTAGATTACAAAGAGTCACTCCATGATCTGCTATAAGGTACTACCTGAGGCATTGACAATAAACGTCTTGGAGTGAGCGAACCCGGGAGTATCTATCCAGTTCTGAAAAGTTTTCCTCACAGTCCATCTCTTTGGTGATGCTTTTTGCAATGCCAAAGAACAGTAGTTCCAGTCCAACGAACACACATTCTGTTCGCCTTCTCGCGAGAATGTCGGCTTTATTATTGCCATTGGTCCAGGCACCCAGAGCAGGGTTACTCTGTTACACGAAGTAATACTATCACGACTACCTCCACTTGATAGATAGTAGCATACTTACAAAGATTGATTGAAATGTCAAATCTCTGTTTTCTGCTGTACACTCCAGCTCCTACACCGTTAGATGTTTTTGAACCATCAGTGTATAATACATAAGCCGCCGTCTTTCCATTAGTCCCTGCTCGTCAGAAGAAAATTCAACTTCTGGAGGACATCTAAGACCCCTTCGAGAGTGTGGTGAGTACTCATCTACCGCAGTAATTTAGAACGATCCCATAGTCCCTCCAGCAGATTATCCTGCTTATTCTCTTTGGTGAAGGACTGCGAGGAGATATTGAGGTTAAACGTTCAACGCTTCTTAAATTTGGAGGAAAGCTGTCAGTACAATCTCTTTATTCTGAAAAGAGTGGCCTATTTTTTTCCCATGAGCTTGTTCAGTGCCGAATCCAAGGAGTTGTCAACCTGAAGGCAGATTGTAATTGAAAGGAATATATCTGTAGTTTTACTTTCTGATATACCAGTCTAGAATTCTTTTAGTGATTTTAGTACGAAAGATCGCTCTGAAGGATTACCTTTCGTATGTATCAATCCAGGTAAATGCAATGGCCATGAGAAGGGTTTATTAAAATAAGTTTATTGCAGAGGTCCTAATACAGCAGCCAAACTTTTAATGATCTTGAGGAACTTATATTATGCGTTTGTTAGATCCAGGCGTATATACTGGTAGGGTGAATGCCATATTGACTGACTAGAAAGGTTACAAAAACGATTTTTGAAATTGTGTTTTAAATATAATGCTGTTAATATCACACTTTGACTTAGTAGCAAGATATGGTTATGAGATAATTGTTTAACTTAACAATAAATATCAATGACTGTTTAAAGCTGCTATTTTACCCACAACCTGGATTTCACTTGAATAATAGGTATGGTGTGAATTAGTAAAACTTAAAAAAAAATCCTGTAAACCAACGCCACTGTAATATCTTGAAAAGCAAATTTGACATAAACCTTAGCGGCTCTCTTACTACATTAAATAATCAAAAGGGTCGTAGTATGTAATTTTACTTTTCAGTATAATAACCGCATTTTCGATCCTGAAAGATCAGGAACAAATGAAATATTAAGACTATTTTCTAGCATTAAACAAAGTCATGTTAAAATAATATGGTGCTAATTAGTTTGCTTTGTTGTTACATGAACTGAAAAGGCAGAAATCTGATAAGTTTTTGAATGTTATATATGTTATTTTTGGTTCTGGTAAAATGGAAGTAGTAAATGTAAAATACTAAAATAGTTCAGGAAATTATGATAAACTCGACAGTTTTTTATTGGAATCGAGATATATTTTTATATAAATATATTTTGATATGTGAGAATTCTTAATGTGGTAGATTAATTAAGAATAATAAAAAACTCTTTGTTTTAACAAAACTTCCACTATAACTACCTAATAAACATCAGGTACCTAGCTACAAACAAACAAATAGTAACTTCAATATGTCAATCTGACGATGCTAGTTGTCTAGCGAAACGGCTGTCATTGAGTTTAAAAAAGCAGTTTTTTAAATAAATAGTGGAAGTTTTGTTAAAACGAAGAGTTTTTTATTATTCTTAATAAGATGGACTTCCAAAAAGTAAGGGTTAGTACAATCAATTTGGTAAATTAATATTTTTAAAGCTACTAATCTAAAATTAAATTAGTAAGATAATTTTATGTAATGTGTGTTGACCTTTTTTCGTTATGACCATTAGATCGATTATCTGTTTAAAAGTTTTTGGTTACTGTTTTTTACGATTTTAGCTCGGTCTTTAGCGTTGGTCTTTATATTGGTTATAATTGACTTCTGTCTTATTGATAAATGTTTGCCACATCCGTTTCTTAATTTTAAATTTGTGTATTGCTTTATTTTTAAACTATTAAATAACTTCTTTTTCTTTATCTCTGAATTAATAAGATATTATCAATTCTTGTTCATTTTTTTTCTTGTTTTGAGATTCCGAACTTTCTTTCTAGCATTTTCATCAGTTATTTTAGCTACTGAGAGGTAGTGGTTATTATTTATTTCTAGTCCACATATTGCTCTTTTGCTCTTAATTTTTTCATGTTTGAAGAGTTATTTTAATATTATCATAATAGAATTTTTATATTTTGCACTTATAAAAATCTTCATTATAAAACGCATTTGCGTATCGTAATGTAACTTTTACGCACGCAAATTTTTGTTTTAAATGGTTGGCGACATGAGTGAAGTATCTAATGACAAGACTATTGACAATGACATTTGTGGCTAATAGCAATTTATTAATTTTATATTGTTCTTTAAGGAAGTATCTGTGAATATGAATATAATATTTTACTTATATAATATATTATTATTGGTATATTATTCATTTTAAAATATTTTTAAACATTAACATTTGATAATTTAAATGTCACAACTGTCAAATTTTATAAATTACACAGTGCTGCCGACATACTTCTTAAAACAAAAATTTTCGTAATTACATAAAAATAAAAAATTAATTAAAAAAATGGTAAAAAGGGCAAAATATAAAAAATATTATAAACAACTTATTTCATATGGCTGTTGTGACACTCGTTCTTTAAAAAACTCATCGCTTCGCGATTCGTTTTTTAAACTTGAACTCGTGTCATAACAGAATTCCATATGAAATGCGTTGTTTAATATACTATTTTTTCTTCACTTAATTCATGGCTAGTAAACAAAGCATATTTTTGCGTATTAAGAGAAAGTTTCCAAAACTTTATGTACTTTTACTTCTCTTGCATTAAAATCACCCTTTTGACGAAGAACAGTCTAAAATGACAGTTTTAAAAGAGTCTCTTGATTAATTTCTCTATTTTCTTTTGCCAGTTTGCAATAATTTTTTTTTAGTAAATTGGCTAATTCAGTAAATTGTAAATATCCTTCAACAATACTAATTACTCCAGTTACTGCAGCTGTAATGACATTAATTCTGAAAAAGTGGAAAAATCGTTTCCACCTGCACCCAGGGTAAAGAAACTAAATAGTTCCTATACCAAAGCTTGACCGTTTTCCATGAAAAAACAACTACTTCCTGGGCTATATGCCCCAACGGACATTGAATTACATTCCAAAGAAAACGTGATGGCGACCGACTTAGTCGGTACTTGCAACCATCTCTATCGATTTGCAAATTAACAGGAAGAACACTACTCGTATACCGGTTTTGACATTATTGTGTCTCATCAGTACGAGGTAAGTAGTTCTTCTCATCCCGCAGAGCAGGATGCAGAATGATTCTTTTACGCCAATACATAAACCGTGAACCCACGATTCCATGATATAGTCGTAAAAGCGCCATCCTACCGTTAATTTGCAAACCAACAGATCAAAGGTAACTGTAATCGAGAGATAACAATAAAGAAATAATTTCTATAAGGTGCAGTCAATATAAAACTGAAAAAGTGGAAAAATCGTTTCCACCTGCACCCAGGGTAAAGAAACTAAATAGTTCCTATACCAAAGCTTGACCGTTTTCCATGAAAAAACAACTACTTCCTGGGCTATATGCCCCAACGGACATTGAATTACATTCCAAAGAAAACGTGATGGCGACCGACTTAGTCGGTACTTGCAACCATCACTTGCAACCATCTCTATCGATTTGCAAATTAACAGGAAAAACACTACTCGTATACCGGTTTCGACATTATTGTGTCTCATCAGTACGAGGTAAGTAGTTCTTCTCATCCCGCAGAGCAGGATGCAGAATGATTCTTTTACGCCAATACATAAACCGTGAACCCACGATTCCATGATATAGTCGTAAAAGCGCCATCCTACCATTAATTCTGTTTGACAGAACTTATCTGATAGACGGGTAAATTTGGCATAATGTCCTTTCCGTATCCCATTTGTTCCTTGTTATATTTCAATTATTCTTGCTCTGCAATTGTTTCTTTCACTACAATGTTATCATCATTAGAATCTAAAGGACCGCTGAGTGGACTGCAGAATTCATAAAGTTATTGTAATCAAACAAATTCGTTCTTCAGCTGCTTCGAGAAAATACTGAGGTGACCTTTTTAATTTTAAAAAATAAAAGAAAATGAGAACTTATTTAATTTAAATAATAAAAATTTTAAAATTTCCCTTTATTCAAACACAATTAAATTTATTTTACTAACCCTTACTATGTGGAATTCCTTCTTATTAAGAACGATATAATGTTTTTTTTTTTATATTTTGCACTTATAAAAATCTTCATTATAAAACGTGTTTGCGTATCGTAATGTAACTTTTACGCACGAAAACTTTTGTTTTGGGTGGCAACATGAGTGAAGTATGACTATTGACAATGACATTTGAGGCGAATAGCAATTTATTAATTTTATATTGTTCTTTAAGAATGTATTTGTGAATATGAATATCATCTTTCACTTATATAATATATAATTATTGGTATATTATTCATTTTAAAATATTTTAAAACATTAACATATGATCATTTAAATTTCAAACCTGTCAAATGTTATAAATTACACAGTGCCCCCAACATACCTTTTAAAATCAAAATCTTCGTAATGTACATACAAATAATAAATTAATTTAAAAGATGATAAAATGGCAAAATATAAAAAATACTATAAACAACTATTTTCATATGGCTGTTGTGACACTCGTCCTTTGAACTTGAACCCGTGTCATTTATTTATTTATTTATTTAATAATATTTAATATACTATTATATAATTTTATTAATAAACCTATTAACTAATTGGAATATATACAAAATAAGTACATACTTTGGTCCATATTTCAATATTTACCAAAATCATAACCAATATTTTTAAAATCACAATATGAATTATGAACATCTATATACCTTCACGATCGTTGACGGTTTACACAGACATAATAATGCAGAACCGACTCTGTACGCAAAGCATATCACACTGAGATAAAGGTAAATGCCTAATGATTTTGTTACAAACCAAACTTTTTTAATATGATCCAGGTTAGCTAAAATTTTCTCATGTATTTTGCCGCGGAAAACTCATAAACGGACGCTGATAAGCAATATTGTGTTAACCCACAAAACATTGATTTTGGAGATTTTGATATATTCTGATACTACCTTACACAATTAACATTTAGCATAAAAGCTTTAAGTCCCATGAACCAAATAAGTAAGTAAAAAACACATTTTTATCATAACACAAATGACAAATCACTTATACAATATTCGTCAATACAGCGTCAAGCTTCTTAACTCAGACAACGTTCACGGTAGCGGCATCTGTAGTCACGTTAAACAAGTTAAAAGACTTACCACAGTGTTGCTAAAAGTTATCAAGTGCTTTGCAATAAGAGATTGGTTGTACAAATTAAAATTATAATTAATATATTGATTAATGTTACTCTATTACATAAATAAAGTGATTATTTCGGTGAATTTTACGTAATCTACGATGGAGCCATCACGGTAAGTCAGTAAATATTTTGTTATACTAAGATATTTTAGTGGCGGTTTTTTATAGGTTAAGTTGTTAATTGAATTTAGAAAGAGACTAAATTAAATAGTTGTATAGAAATATTTCTAAGGTCAAATATTTCTATGTTAAAATAATGTAGTTCGACACTATTTATTTTATTAATTTGTACTAAACAAATAAATATAACACAGTTGATTCATTATTGATAAATACACAGTAATAATTTTTGTTGTTCTATGGAGCATAACACATTATTGCTAAACAGAATTAGACGTGTAAGAGAAATAAAACCTTATATTACGGTACTTAAATTATTATTGGCGAATGAAGATTTGTTTTTACTAGATACAGATTTCATTTTATGTATCTTAATCTATTATTGAAAAATCGCAAGAAGGTATTCAAAGTTTTGATAATATACGTTAAATTGCCGCGTATTTATTAAAATTGTCAAGTTTATCAAATTGTTTAGGTATTATTTTCTGAGATTACCATTATCTTATACTTACTTTTTCTCATTTTCTTGTAGAAAAATGGTACCTCCAAAATCGAGAGGTCAGTTGCTGGTCTGTTTGGCAAATTCGGCAAATCACAATAATTTAAAGGATAATAGTACTCAGCTCGATAACCCAGATATAACTCCAGATATCTCTGCTGAACTGAATGATCACAATAACACAGATGTAGATCATATCGAAGTAACACACTCCACATACAGTGATCTATTTAATAGTATTTCACCAATAATTGAAGTGATCGATCATTCAAATGTGAACGTTGCACCACCAGAGTCTGGTGATGTTGATATTTCCAACAGCTATTATTTAGATTCAGTTGACATTTTATTTTCTTCAGTTGATGAAGAAAAACTAAAATATGTGAACCAAGAACCAAATAATAATGAGGACAAACAAATGGAGATTGATTTCAACGGAGAAATTATTTGTAATGCCATTGTCGCTGAAAACCTACTAAATGATAATTTTATATCAATTAATGAAAATAACGAAAATGAAGATATTATGGTTAAACAAAAAGCGTCAGAGGATTATACTTCTATCCGTATTGATAAGAACCAACCGTCTACATCAAATGATGGAGAACAAACTGAACTCAGTGCTAATATTTTAAACTCCGTTGATCAAAATAGGATCAACATTGAAGACCCTGATTTCATACCCGAAACCACGTCAATTAACAATGGTAGACCCAAAAAAGGTCGCAAGAGGAAATACCAGGACCAAAACAGTAGAATAAGAAAGAATAAAGCTAACACCAATAAAGATTATTTCAGTGCCAAAGGCAAAAAAGTTTGTGCGAAGGAGTTTTCAGGAAACAATTGTAACTGCCCATTGAAATGTACAGAAAAGATTTCTATTGATCAACGTAAAAAGGAATTTGATAAATTTTGGGGTTCTGGTTCTTATGAAGCAAGATGCGCGATACTACAGGGTAGCATAACTGAAATTAAAACAAAAAGGAGTTACGTTAGAAATTCCAAGCGGACATTTACTAGAAATTATAAACTATGTAACACCCCAGTCTGCAAAAAAGCTTTTTTGATAACACTTGGCATTAGTCAATCAAGAATCGACGTGGCTCTTAATAAATATCGGGATCAAAGTTCTATAACTGATAAGAGAGGGGTTAAATCTGGTGGCAAAAACGCAATTAGTGACGAACAACTACAACAAATAAAGAATTTTATTCAGAGTTTGCCAAAATATTCTTCTCACTATTGCAAAGATAGTACGTCGGCAATATTCTTGGCCCCAAATTTGAACTTGACCATACTTTATGATCTTTATAAAGAAAAATATAAAAATCCCGTAAGTTTTTCTAGATTTAGGCTTTGTTTCTACAAAGATTTCAATCTTAGATTCAAAAAGCCACAAAAAGATACATGTTTGCGCTGCGACTTGTACAAAGCAAATAAGAGTGTTGCCACTGGTGATCCGTTATTGTCATTAGAAAATGAACACAAAGATCATTTGAATCATGCCTACAAATTAAGAGATCAAATGAAAAAGGACTTGATTGCAGCTAAAACAAATGATCAATTGGAAACACTAACCTTTGATTTAGAAAAGACGCACTGTTTGCCGCGATTGCCGACCAGTATTGTTTATTATAAGCGCCAACTGAATCTTCACAACCTAGGAATACATTGTGGTAGTAACGGTAAAGGTTATTTCAATATTTGGCTAGAGCATGAAGCTGGGCGTGGTACACAAGAGGTAGGATCATGTTTAAAAAAATTTATTAGTGAGCACTTAAAACCTGGCGTAACTCAGTTGATACTTTGGGCTGATTCATGTGGCGGACAAAATCGAAGCATCAAAATGGTGCTTATGATTCTACATGTTTTACACAGCCATCCAACGATAAAAAGATAACAATGAGATTTCTTCAACCGGGACACACTTACCTTCCAAATGATTCGGAGTTTGGAGATGTTGAATGTGCCTTAAAAACTCAAATTCGTTTATATACTCCGGAAGATTATATTTCTGTAATGGAAAACTGTCGTCGGAAGAATAAATTTGTGGTCACTAGGATGCAGAAAAATGATTTTAAATCTATATTACCCCTACAAAGTTTGATGACAAATCGTAAAATTGATATAGACAAACAAAAAATTTCTTGGCTTTCAACATTTGAAATAGAAGTACGTCGTGAAGAACCAACAAAAGTTTTCATGAAATCCAAACTCGACGAGGAAGCTCAGGTGATCGACATATCAAAAGGTGGTAAGGGTCGGAAAAACAAACCGAATTTCGCAATTGATCTTCCTGTGTTATATCCGAATGGTCGTGAGCTATCAACGGCAAAAATTCAAGATCTGAAAGAATTGTTAAAACTGATTCCAGCAGATGCTAAAACTTTCTATAGTTTTTTGAAGAATGTTGCATCGCATGATTTTGTAGATGATGCTGATGGTTTGGGTAATAACATTGATTTCGATATTGAAGAAAATTTAAATGAAAATTGAACAATGTCATTTTTTCTGTGCATTCAATTAAACGACAATAAGGTAAGCTTAAGATAGTTATCAAGAAAATGTGATGGACTGAATAATATGATAGATAATTACTTTATAGGTATTCACCAAATATAAAACACTATTTTTAGTTAAAGAAAGACTTTTTCGGTTTAAATTATTTTTGTACTTATAGAAAATCTTTTATTTTATATTTTTTTATATGTTCTTGAATATTTAAATAGGTAAAGGTAACGAAGAGTTTTATTACAATATTAGTCATTAAAGTAAAACTGTTAATTTGTAAGATATAAACAACAAAAAAGACTTGATTTGAAGACTGATAACCATAAGTATTAAAAATTGTAATGTTAACTTTATGAATTTATGAAAATTACTAAAACCAGGTTAGTTTTGTTGTTTTTTATTAAAGACAAAAAAAAATTAATAAGACTTTTACTTAGTATTTAAAACATTTTTTAGCGTCTTACCTTATATCTGTCTTTTTGTCAATAATCGTTTATGTGCTTTAACACATTCTTTTTATTATTTTGTTTCTAAATCAACATTAAGCAAAAAAGTGTTAAGTACCCTAACATCCTTTTATTAATATTATAGCATATTTAATATTTTTAATAAACAATAATCCCATTTTTAGGGTCTACTACACAGCTTTTCTCCTTTTAAGTTGGTTATATAGTACTCAATTAATTATTCGTTTTATGTGAAACAGAAAAAGTCCGGTAAATACAAATATCTTAAAAAATTAATTAAAATCTGTTAATAAATCTTTAGGTGCCATTTTCTCAAAATGAAGTATGTGTGGGTTGAAACATTATTGCTTATCAGCGTCCAAAAAACAAGAATGAAATAATTTTTTTAACGCGTTTAAATAAAAAAAAATATTTGATCTATAAATTATTTTAGAGTTTTGCAATATTTTAATGACAGAAATTTTTAAATGGCAATTTTATGTTTTATCGAGTAATAAATTCAACAGTGAACGCATTAATTTAATGTTGCCACTGAGTTGGTGGTTATATTTCTACAACGAAAAAAAAAACAAAATAGCCAACTCTACATTTTCCTCTATAAAATGATTTATAAATTTATTTATCTTATACCAAATGTGAATACAGTGCTAAAAATGTTGATTCGCGTATTGTTTAACTGTCTATTTCAGTTTAGAAGGCACAGCTTAACTTTTGAGAAACTGTGTATAATTATTTAATTTGAGCACAGAGACTTCGAAGTAACGTTAGTGGGGCAATGTTCTATGTTCAGTAGTGAGTCTTTGTTGGTCAGTTTATGTTATGACATGGATAGGGATGAAGCAGCGGTGTTGTCGGTTATCTGGGCTGGTGGCGGCAATAATTAATCGGTTTCCAAGAAGTAGACAAAGGGAACGGCAACGACGGTAAAGAGGCGGCTGGAGTTCGAGAAGGTGGCCTCTCGAGAGGGGGTGGGTGGCGGCTCTATAGGGATCCGAAAACTAAGAGCCGGCCACTTAATGTGACGCCCGGGACGACGCTTTTGCCTTCTGATGCCCCGAGTATACTGGACGCCGATGCCTCAAACAGACCTTATTTCCCGTCCTACTTCAATCTTGACCATTTCCTGTTCCTGATGGATTATTTCTTCAAACGTATTATTCTTGAGTTCAATGCGGTCTGTCTTTAATTAAAGAGTCCATCGAAATTTTCCAATTTTCTTGTTTACCAGCCATAAACTAAAAGAACTGTTTATAATTTACATATTCTTGTTTAAGTAATAAAAAGTGTTTTAAAGCTTTTTTCTTATAACATCTTAAAAAAATTTATAAAAATCATTTTATGTTTGAATTACCAATAATTCACCGGACAAATTTTAATATTGACACCAGATATTAAAATGTAAATATATTGCGGGTCATTTAAAATACGAAATCTAGAACTTATTTGGTTTATTCCGCTAATGCATTCGTAGATTGGCAATTTTGATAAAATGCACAAATGAACCTTGACCCTTGTTTTGGGTATTTTTATCATTATTATGTGTTTTATTTATAAATATTCTCTTTATTGATCTATATTATATATAGACATACAGTGTGGGCCACAGAAAACAGTCCACCTCGATATTTAGCAGTATTTATTTGATTTTAAGAAAATGAGAAAACAGGTCGATTTTTGTTCCAAGGGGGACACATTTTTACGATACATACATCTGTCATTTGTCATTTTTTCTGTAATATTAGAAGTAAATGGATTGGAAGGAGAGGCCCTATTGAATGGCCTGCAAGATTTCCCGATTTAACACCCCTGGATTTCTTCCTGTGGGGTTATTTGAAGACCAAAATGTATAAAACCGAACCCGCTTCATTGGAAGAACTAAGACGACGAATAGTACATGAATGCAGCCTAATAACCCCTCAAATTCTTCAAAACGTTCGACGTAATTTCGAGCAGCGGCTCTACAATTGTATGGAAGTCGATGGAAACCATTTTGAACATCTAATTAAATAATTTAATATTAATTTAAGTAAATTGTTTAATGTATTATAACTTCTAATTTATTTAATTTTCTTCAATAAAATTAATTTATTGCTTTTGCAATATTTGTTTGTTTTTATTTACTTCGGATATGACCGGAAAAATGACAAACCATAAGCGTTACGTTACATTTTTAAGAGGTGTGGTACTTTAAATGAATTAATACTATTTTTGCAAATATCAAAAAAAATCGTATACGATCGTTATGTCTGAATACCCCATCTAATTACCTTTCTAATGATATGCCGCACATGGTACATTCCCTATTTAAAAATAAGGGGTTGGGAAAGTGGAAGGGAGGGGGTTGACAAATGACAGATGTATGTATCGTAAAAATGTGTCTCCCTTGGACCAAAAATCGACCTGTTTTCTCATTTTCTTAAAATCCAATAACTAAATACTGCCAAATATCGAGGTGGACTGTTTTCTGTGGCCCACACTGTATGTAGTGACTCACGATAGACGTATGTTAGATTTATCATGGTAGCTTAAAACATTAGCTACAAATAATGTAAATTGCAACAAAACTAAATGTATACATAGTATTTTCAAAAGGAGGGTATAAAAATATAAATAGTCGAAATATTTAAATCACAATTTAGATGGAGTAAATAGCTTATTTAGAAATTCAATTTTCTCGGTCATCTTTATTTCTGAAAATGTCCAAAACAATTGTTCTAAAAGCTACCCAAGCCATTGGAACAGTTTAAAAAATTATTCAGACTTTTAAAATTAATAGCTGGCGGTCTACAATCAAATTGTATGAATCTATTGTCCTGTAATCTGTATCTTACAGTACAGGAATCTGTGGCCTTTTTGTAACGTCATCCTAGAAATACTACTGACTATATAGCTCTTCTAGAAACAGGTGTACCAGAGATAAGTTATATATTATTTAAGATAGGGCTTTCTTGGTTAAATAAGTTGAAGACCTTGGAAATGGGTAGATTTGCTAAATTATTTTTTTTAAGACTTCAAAATATAACTGGGACTATTTTTACTTATCTAGGCAACAAAATTCATGGGAAATGTTTCTTAATTCAACTTTCTCGTTCTTTCATCATCTAAACACGTATCCTCCACCTCACATCTCTCGCACATTCCAGTCTCTTGCCAATCTTATGGAGATACCCCACTCTTGACCCATGTCCGGTGAGCACCTGGGTGAAGAAGTAGGGCTAATGTACACGCTGTACACCATCATATCTCCCATTCGCATTCCCACCCATCCGTTTTCCTTCCTTACCTCATCTACTCTCAGTCCGCCTCCCATCACTCTTATTCCCGCCTCTCATGTATCGTCCATAATCCATCCTTGCTTATCCACATATCTAGTATTCACCTCAGATCCACACACCACATCCACATCACTTCATCCAACATATCATGCGCTATCCTGCATTTCCCCAGGTTTATTTGTAAAACCCTCCACCCGTAATTCTTCCTTCCTCCCTTTTGCTGCCTTCCCACACCTCATATTTTACCATACTCCTCTCTAAGGGGTCCAGAAGGGCCCTAACTTTTTTCCTTCTCTTCACTTCCTTCGTCACTGGGAACGTTTTCCCCCATTCTACAACTTTGCAAATGTTCCAAAAGGGCAAGAAGATCCGAGTTATAATCAGGTTATTGCACAAGGTTAGTAAATCTTTTTGTTACATTATCAAGCTTTCGGTCTACTTCTTCATACCTTCATAGGAAAACCCGGATGATATATAAATAGATCTTTTTCTTGATCTCTAATTTTCTTTAAAAAATCCGTTTCATCATTTTGTGTTATATTATAGCAGTTATTTTTTAATCACTAAAATCAATAAATTATAAATAAATGCTAAATTAAACAACAAAAACAATGGGGTGTTTTGTTAGGTTAAATTACCAGTCTGCTTCAACTTCAAAATATAAAAGATTCTCTAGTTATAAAATCTATTTCAAATTATATTGTATCAGGTGCAAAAAATTTGATCCATACGATTTTTTCAAAAAAAATTAAGATCTTTGGATATTAAACTTTAAAATAAGTTATAGATTGAAAAATACGTATTGAATATCAATAAAACCCATAGTTTACAAAAAATAAATCTTTATTTTATAGAGCCATTCACCATAATACAGAAAATTGAAAAATGAATGAAAACTTCTTGAATAAAAAATGGCAATACAAAAATGTGGTGTATGCAGTGATAATTAATACCTAGTGTTTCCTTCTCGGGCCCTTATAACAGCTTGAATACGGCGTGGCATCGAGCTAGTCAACCTATGGATGTCAGTTTGGTCCAATTCTCTCCATATTTCCTGAAGAGCCACACCGAGCTCAGCCAGGTTGTTTGTACGAGGTATTCGTGCTCGATATTGCCTTACCATTATGTCCCACAGATGCTCAATTGGATTGAGATCAGGACTGGAAGCTGGCCAATTCATACGGACAATTCCCACCTCTTCTAAATAGTCATTGACGATCCTAGTACGGTGCGGACGCGCATTATCGTCCATGAAAAGAAAATTGGGTCCGATGAACGGGGCAAAAGGTATCACATGCTAATCAAGAATGGTCTTGCACCCGTCATAGAACCGCCAACTTATACCACCCCAAATCATCACAGCCTCCTCAATAGCTTATTCTTTCTGCAATATTGCACTGAGCAAATCGCTCTCCTTGCCTCCGCCAAACTCTTTCGCGGCCGTCTGGTGACCTCGAGCTAAACCTGGACTCGTCTGAGAACAATACACTTCGCCAGTCTGCGTCATTCCAGTTTTCGTGTTCTCTTACAAAGGCAAGTCTAGCTCTGCGATGCTTTACGGATAATAGTGGATATAGGGCTGGTCTTCTGGATACTAAATGAGATTCAGCAAGTCGACGTCGAACTCTCCACCTGCTTACATCCACATTTCTCACTTCATTCAGACGATTAGCCAGTTGAACTGATGTGTTATGCCGATTTCTCAAACATGAAGTTACCAAAAATCGGTCATCTCGTTCGGATGTTGCCCTTCAACGACCGGAACCTGGCCTCCTTGTGAAGTTGCCGGTTTCATTGAATCGCTGAACTGCTCTTTGAACCGCCGAACGACTAATACCTAACACATCAGCTGCATAATAGGCTACGGCCATCTTGAACTAAAGCTAACCGCTCTAGCTGCATCCGTCGGAGTTAAGAACATTTTATTGTAATTAGAATTAAGAATGCAACGCGGTTTTACACTACAGGATCACTAAGGCAAGCCGGGTTAAAATAAATGCAATAAACAATGATTTATCGGAATAATTTTTTCAAATAAAAACATAAATGCCTTTTTGATAAAAAATGCAGAACTAATATAAACATTTGAGTTTATTTCGGATATACGAGGGCATACCTAAAAATACATATGCCATACAATAACTTGAGAGTTGCAAGACTTAAAATAAATGAGAAAAAAGAAATGAATCGATTTTTTTGCACCTGAGTGTATATGTATATATATTCTTTTTTTTAAATATATTATATTTCAAGAGTATTTTAATTGACATCTTTCATTTGTACATACATTCATTTTGAATCAATATTGTTTGATTGATAAAAGTGGAGAAATAAATTAAATCACAAAGAAAATTTCATTAAATGTAGGTGTACGTTTGAGACAAGAAACAAGGGGCTGGATAGCCAACGGATGCTGTCTGATAGAAGCATGTAGGAATACGTGATGGACATACTGACATGCGACAAAAGCGAAAATCGTATAACGTAAAACCTTATCAATCCGACAAACTTCCTCTTATATTCATTGATTTAATACACTTTTCTTGTGCTATGAACAAAACTCAAAGATTATCTATACAACAAATAAATTTTTGTGGGCTCTATGAAACTAATTTGCTTAAAGTAGAAATTTTAAATAATGAAATTTATTTTTTGAATTTATTACTTTAAAAACTGTATGTTTACATTATCTATACATATTTATACCTACTGTTTATCGAATTTTGTCCACTAGTTTAACTAAAATTGTCTCTGGGGCTGCGTTCATAAAGTTTTACTCCGAGTAGAGTAAAGAAGAGTCGAGTTAACGCAGAAAACGTGAAGAAAGCAATTTATTTTTCTATTTTTTTTTGCCAGAAGCGTATTGCTGAATATCGAGGTATTATATAATGCTTTAATATCTGCGCATTATTTTCCATTTTTAAGTTAATATTAAAATAGAAAAGATGTGGCGAAAAGTATTTTTATTGTTTACCATTTATCTCATACCTCACATTACACAAATTGTTATCTACTGATTTCGTTAAAATATTCATCACTGCGCATGTCGAGTTAGTATCTACTCACCTCTTTCATATGAGTTAACAGAGTTAACAATGTTAAATTTATGAACGCCGTACTCTGAACGTACATACGTCCGATCATACTCAGATTTCTGTACGCTATAGAGTTAACTCTGAGTTAAAGAGTAAACTTTATGAACACTGGTGTATTCTAATTTGTTTTTGGAGTAAAAGCAAAACAAAAATCGTTGAACGTCATAATTATGATGGTGCCATATTTAATATCTAATAAGTCGAGATATTATATCAAAATTAAAATCCTTAAAATTTTATCGATACAATTTTAGCTTCGACGTAAATTTTTTATTTGGCAAAAATAGGACAACAAATTGAAATGTGATAAAATCACGAGTCCGCAGGACGAGTGTATTTTGCGGGTATTTTATGTTGCTTACCTATGATCTAATTTATTAAAATATTAATAATCAAGAGACGAAAAGGAAGTGGGTTTAAACATAATAGTATTTAATAAATACATTGTTTTTTAAGAGAAAATAGTCAAAATCTTTTGATTTTTCAATAACTTTAACAAATAATATCTTAAATTTATTGTACCAACCCTTACTTTTTGAAAGTCCATCTTATTAAAAATAATAAAAACACAAAGAAATTTTGAAGTAAGATTCAATGAACACTTAATAAGAGCATATAGATTAAAACAACCAGATAAGTTAAATTATGCAAAACACCTACTTGAACATCCAACCTCACTTTTAAACACCAATGACATCCAAATACTACACACTTGTGATAAAAAACAAAATTTAGATTTCCTTGAAGAACTTGAAATAAAAACACATCTAGCAGATCCACAATTTAAAGTTGTTAATGAACAAATAAATCTTGGAAGTTCTCCACTATTAAACTGTTTACTTTGATTAAGTTTACATTTTATACATAGATAAGACGTAATTGTAAAACACAAATATAACGATCAGCATGATATAGTTTTTTCCTGGTTTTTCTATATCATTGCACAGTTATACTGATCTTAGAGGGAAGTACATCCAGGATAATCCCTTAGGACTATTAACATCTAGGCTTTAATATTGTTATGTCTTATTACTTCCATACTTGGTCTAGCCTTAATACTACCTAAATAACATTAGGTACCTAGCTACAAACAAACAAAATTTTATTATTCTTAAATAATATCTTCTCAAGGTTATGGCTACGGCTTAGCAGGATAAGTAAATGGGAGGGGTAACGACATTCGGTGGTGTTATGGAGAAGAGGACAACCGAGGTAAGTCAAAGGCAGCTGGCATTAGAATTCGCAAATTTTTTGAATGGATTTCTTTTTATAAAAATTTTATAAGTCTATCTAATTCCTTAACAGATGCTACTTTATTGACGTAATTCGTGCCGTCACCCGTCCTATTAATTTAACCTGTTGTTGTGAGCACCGAAAAAACACAGTTATAATTTGAATAAATATTTATTTTTATACCTATTTACATAATTATATTAAGAGAAAGCAAGATTAAGCAAGATAATTAATTGTTCTATGATTTTATCAATACTGGTAAAACGACTAGTGGTTTTATCGGTATAAAACGGAATGATTGGCTAGCATTTAGCACAGAACATTGAAGATTAATAGTTTTCATTGGACGAAATCACAACTATGATTATTTTACAGGTGAAAAAAAAATAATCAAGTTTAATTACCAGGCAACTTATATTACACCAAACATTCAAACGATTCCATTGATGTCAATAATGATGAGTAATTATTTTTACCTGTTGTCTTCTGTCATTTCAAATTTTAGAGATACTATTTTGTTTCTCATAAGAACAGAGTTTTTATTTTTATTAACATCACAATATCAGAAGAAATAACCTCAAATAATTGTTTATAACTTTTGATAATAACAATTGTACTAATAATAATACTAATAGTTTTAATATTTGGAGAAGACGAAGAGAACACAGTATACCTAGGTTAGGTATCCGATATTTTAAATCGGCATTTTTTGTTTGACAACAGTGCTTTCTTGCAAAACAATACAGCTCTAAAATAACTTAATAATAAAGGAGAGATATGTTTATTTTTTAAATATTGTGTCATCTAGGAGATTTGAATATGTCAGCTACTATTTAATTTTTTTTATTTAACAGTACATATGATATAGCAGATTTTTTGTGGGTTTTTTAAACACTTTTATTTCTTATAATGATTTTTTATCATCGTACAACTAAAATGAGGGAAGAGAGCAGCAACTAGTTATCAAATTCTAAAAATATCCGAGTTCAACTGTTCGACAAACCGTCACAGTACGTCTCCGAGTCATAAAGTGATTAATAAAAAAAAACGAGATACCCGCAACGTGTTTTTAAGCTTCCGGTACAAGGCAAGGGATTTAGGGAGCTGAAAAGCAAAGGCTACCGCAGGCAACAAGTTTAGGGAAGACGAAGAGGAGCTTTGACAGTCGCGGGGCATTATAAACAGGGAGGAAAATTA
Organism: Ophraella communa; assembly: GCA_035357415.1. Lineage (NCBI taxonomy): Eukaryota > Metazoa > Arthropoda > Insecta > Coleoptera > Chrysomelidae > Ophraella > Ophraella communa. Next base: position 12,890,220 of record CM068980.1, on the reverse strand, counting down.
AATTAACGCTTTTATACACAACAAAAAGTACAAGCGCTCCCTTATGTCAATTTCTTTTTTGTTGAATTTAAGTGTCATCAAATTGGGCTTTTTTCAGGGTTCATATTTTTGATTATTAAAATATTGATAGTCTAGAGATTTTAGAAGAGTAGGTACATTATTTTTATTATTAAATTTTAAAAATATTTTAAATTTATTTACGGACGAATTTAGCTAATATCTGTTTAAATAGTTATTTTCTACTATACATGGCAATTTTCTAAAACTAATACTTATCTAATCATTATCATTTTCAATGTTTTTAATGGTTGCGGATGAAAGCATAGTCTTTAATATCTAAGGTTATTGTAAAAAAAATAAAAAATGCTCGAATACTTAAATTATGTAGACCATTATTTTATAAATATGTTGTTTTGGTAGCGCAGGCCAAATAATATCTGAAAATGTTAAAGCAGTTTTACAGCATGCCAATACAATTTTTTGCATATAAAATAAACTTAAAGTGCAAGATGGTTGCCAATATCGTCAAATTTTTAGGTTATAAGTTGTATAAATTGCAAATAGTTTATTGTACAAGACGATAAAGTTATACTTTATCTTCGAGAGCGTTTTTTAGCGTCGAAACGTCAGTCGAGACGTTAATTATGCTCGAAAATGCGATTTTATCGTCATATGCAATACATTTTTTGTATAGCAAGACTTCAAGTTCAGGTGAAAAATAGAATTTTAAACAAAAATCGCAATTGTGTTTCCCCGTTGCTAGAGATATGAATTACTTTGTCAACAAGTAAATGTCAAACAAATGTTACGTTTTGGTTTTTTCAGAAAATATTGTTGCGCTTTGTGTACAAAGTGAATAAATACGAAATGGATGGAAAAGAATTGACACAAGAAAAGGAAAACCTGCCATCAGATGTGGAAAATGCAGCGTTGGAAGCAGAAAGTGTATCGTTGCAAACCATTAAGAATATCAATGGCGTGAGTTAAAAAATATTTCTGGCGATGCCATCGTCATTTTGGTTGTACTATTCGATGCTGAAGCGTACGTTGTTGGTGAATGAAAATTGTGACATTTCTAAATTCAGCAAGTTAACCACCTTACTTGAGTGGAGGATACAAAGCTAAAAAGTCCAAAATCCTGGATGACATTATTAATTTTCTGACAGAAGCTCCTGATGACGTCTATTTGGTGATGAAGGTTACTGCTATCTTTGGTGTGAATGGAGCGACTAGAAAATACAAACAGAAAATAGGTGATAATCGTTTCATTATCTGATACTAAATCCAAGCAGGATACGTCGTTTTGTATTATATATATATATATATAAAATTAAAATTAAAAGTTTTTTTGAGGTAAGCAGTCAAATAAAAAAGGGCAATTAATGTAAACTCTTATTTGCGAAGCTTTCGAAAATGTTTATTTTCTTCTTCAGCACAAACTAAAATTATAATAAACTTTTAACATTACCCAAGTAACATTTTACCTGCATAAATATTCTGCATATAAACCACATATGATTATATAAAATACGGTTTTGGACGCACTTATGCAGGATAACTACCTGCAAAAGAACTTTATAACACTTTTATTTTATATGGTTTATATAATTTTTAAGTGATATGAAGATGAATTGTAGGCCTGCCTTACTTCTGTTTAATACATTTAAATACCCTGAATTAATGTTTTATATTGGCGGTATACAGGCTTAGCGTAGGCCTGCAAGTCTTTTGTATAAGATCTTTTAAACAACTCGAAGGTAAGATCTTTTACAGAAATTGTCCAGGTCAGAGGCAGATCTGCACACTCCTATTATCGAATATTCGAAAAGACGACATTAAAAAAAACCTTACCAAATAAATTTAAAAAATTATTATTTTAATGATTTTTTAGTTTGGCTCAAAAGTCATTCATATTAATTCTGTATTCGTAATCATTTTGTATTCAAGTTTGAACTTTATTGCAATATACATACAGTGTGGTAAACTGCAGAACGGTTTCCAATAATTTAAAATGAGACGGAATAATGGAGCATGGCTACAATTTCGTATTTTTTTGTTAAAAACCATTTGTTTTCAAAATTAGTTTCTAATAAAGAATTCTTGCGCAGATCTACATATGTATATTTTGAACTATCAGCTTTTGATGGATATTTAAACAGAGGATAATTATAGGCGCTTCATAATTAATTTCTGTTCATGTAATTTCCGATAGCCTATTCGCTATTTGACCTAAAGGAAACCGACCAGTTCTTAACATTCGTTTAATTTGGTATAATTGATTTTCAAACGGATATGATAATAAAGTTGATAATTCACCGAAAATTTTTACTTCGTCCACAACATGATGTAAATTGTGGATATTCATCGTTACACATGTGAAAAGTCTGTAATGACGCTTGATAAATATGTCAAACATTTCTTGTGCAACTTGTAAAAATCGTCTATAATAATTAGTGGAACAAATCGTCACAGCACAAAACAAATGTAAAAAGTGATCATAATGAGTTTTTGTTTAAAAAGGCTTTAGTACTGCGATTCCAATGTAATTCAGAAAGGCACTGCACTCTGATGCCTTCCAATACGTTAAACAATTTAACCCTCGAATCGACCTATGAAATTCTGCTGGAAGTTTTATTCCACTCATTATTTTAGATATTTCAGCTACAGTAGCTTTTGACCATTTTTGCTTTATAGTCATACCCAATTTTCCTTTTATATAGGCTTTAAGTAAACCGTTCATGATACCTAAATGGAACAAGTGTAACGAATCGGCAACAATTATATCATCTATCAGGTTAATTTTTAATTTACATAATGGCGCTAATATTGGTCCGTTTTCGTTAGTCTGATAATGTTTTGTATATTTCAAAGAACGAAATTCAGCATTAGTTCTTTTAGAACAATTGGTGTATGGAAAAATGTTACAACGTGTTGTTGGACAGTATAAACCTACCGTACAGCATTTTAAACAACCATTCATATGATTAAAATTTAGCACCCCTGAAAAAGTAAAGTACTTAAATATGATATTTACTGCTTAAGTAAAGTAGGTACCTTTAATGAATGCTCGAGCTGGTGAATCACAAATGAAAGCTCGTATATTAATGGCTAAACTATTCTCATTGATTAAAATACCGGTGTTCAATAAAGTAGTTGCTTCATTTATAAATGGCGTAAGAAATTCTTCAATAACTTTGGGTTTCGATTTTCCATAAAAAATTCAAATAATCATAGGCGGAATATGAGCCATTTCATGAATATTAAATAAAATTGGCCAGAATTGATCAGTACCGTTTTCAAATAGAGGCAAGCCGTCAAAGTTAACATTTATTTTAATTGATATTGATTTATCTAAATTACGAAAACATTGGCGAAGACAAAACTCTAAGCCTTGATGCCAGTAACTTCCGCCTTGTATATTTAAAATGTCAATTTTTTGACGCGGGTATCCTTAAAGAAAAAACATTATTAAAACCATACCATAATAGTATTAAATCAATATCTACGTACCCATTAATGTTCGAGGATCGCTAGGTAAACCAGAGTTATACTCCTTGTTTCATTTTCCTGAGAAATTTAATTTCGACTGTCCACTTCTTTAAAAATGTTCCAAAGGTCTCACTTCCAATAAGTTCCAATTCGTCTAAGGCAATTTCTTCAATTTTATCAACTGTATCAATTTCATCAATCTCATCAATTTCATCAATGTCGTCTTCGTTTCCATAACTGCAGCCTTCGTTGCTAGGCTCTTGATTAGAAGCGTTCTCATTATTAAATTGGAAAATATTGGAATATTCGTCCCGATACTGCTTTGCTTTTCTTCGAAACGTTCCATTACGTTTTATTTTTTTCCGTCCTTTAATTTTCTCGGCTTTACCCATTTTGGAAATCACAAAAACACCTTAACACTATACAATAAAAACAATCGAAAAGCTATATCAGTTTTAACGATCAACCAGTTGATTTTTTGTTTACCGCTGTATATAGAATATCATACTTCATATTATCTGCATATTACATTCAATAGTAGGAGTCTGCGTAAAACCTTTAACAAACAGTGAAAAGTTCATCTGCAGATGAAAACCGTTTATATGGTCTGCAAAATGGCCCAAATAGAAGGCCTGCAAAATATTTGTTAAATATGTTATATGCAAGTAGGCTAACTCGCATTAGTTCTGCATATTAACTTCTATATAAGACTATTTATATGAACTAACAGTATATTTTGTATGCAGGAAAGGCATTCCATTTGAAATGATATGCAGATGATATAAAGTAAAAGTTATTTCATCTTTAAGTGAAGATGATATAAGAGTAATTTGCAGACTATGTATTTTTTAAAGGACATTTGCAGACGATATAAAGTTGAAATTTCAACTGCAGGTTATTTGTAGAGCATATGCAGTCGAATTATGCAGGTTTGTGTTACTTGGGTATATTATAATAGTTAAATTAAAAACTTACTATCGTGAGGTTAAATAATTTTTGGCCTCATAAATGCGCACATCATAAAAATTTTACCAAAATACAAAAAATAAATTAAATTAAAAGAAATGTTAATTTAGAATAAATGTTCAAAATCAAAATTTGACGATTATGTCATGATGACATAAACTATCAGAATTTAAAATCATTAATCAAAAAGAAGAAGAAATGAAAGAAAATTAAATTTTTAATTTACATGTTACACATCCTTTGATAGTATATAACTGTAGATATTATTTAAATTATCAATATCTGATCTTTTATTAATACAGTTATTTTTATTTATATATACCATCTCAAGAAATTCTCTTTTTTGTAAATTTTTTTCTCGAATTATATATATATATATATATAGGTTATACATTCCTGAGGGAATTGTAACCGCTCCAATGGAGCTCACTGATTCGTAGATTGCGGCGAATCACTCCGCTTTTCTTTTCCTTCGTTTTATATTCTGCTATCCGTTTTTGCTTTCTCCGCTACTAACTTCCATTTCTTCCTCTCTTTGATGATTTCAGTCCAGTCCCGTACTTCCATCCTTCTTAAATCCGTTATAATTTGGTCTTCCCATCTTATTTTTGGTCTGCCCCTAAGTCTGCTTTCTACTGGTCTCCAGTTGCTCACCCTTTTAATTGCTGCATCCGGCTCTCTTCTGCATACATGTCCGTACCATCGTATTCTTTGCGATTTAATATAATTTACTATATCCTCCTTAAAAATATCTTTTATTTCTAAGTTCATCAGCGGTCTATACTCGTTTACTTGGATCCTTTTAGGGCCCAGTATTACCCCAGTCGTTTTGTATTACTGGCAAGAAAAGTGGGGCATTGTTTCCGTCGTTCTTCAGCTTCTATGTTCGCAAATTCTGGAGCTGATCTTGTAAAACTTTAGGTGGATGGAAATCGTCATCCGTTGCAGAATCTTACATTGAAGAGTCAATGAGCAATAAGAATGCTGTATCCAAGTGTATACCTGGCGTACTGAAAATCAATCCAGTACCTCGAATCAAGTGTTTAAGCAAACGAGTACAAGTTGTGATGCTTCAAAAATAGATATTTCTGATAATGTTAATTGTAAAATTTCAGTTGTTTTTAATCCTTAGTGTAAATTTGTAAATTTTATTGAATAAAAAAATATTTATCTACTTTATCTACCCTTGCGGTTAAAGTGACATAATAGTTGTTATAGCAACACTTTAACATTAGCTATGGAAAAAATTACAAAAGTTGCTCTTCTTACCAACCTCTATACTATATGGTTTTTAAAAACACCTAATAATCTAACTTAATCTAACTGTGCTTATTACCTTTATTAAAAAAACTTTTTATAATTAGGATCATACGATATTACTCAAAATTGTTTTATTTCCCAATAGGTAATCTTTATCTTTTAAGTAAATTAAATTATTATGCTCTTATATTTAATTTTTAATTGACAAGCATTGATGTGTCCCGCCAGTAATTCTTAATTTTTACGAATATCCCAGTAGCATTCATCCCCAATGTGTAATTCTATGACGTAATTCGAAAACTAATAATACATAACGTCGAAAAATTCCATAAATGTGACATGTAGAAACAGAAAGTGCTTAGGGAATAATGACAGTTTCGATGATTCACTATCGAGGGACTAGAGCGTCAGAGAGCTGTAAAATTGCCCTTCTGTACCTTTTCCCTGAATTTTGTCACAATACACTTCTATTATTGAAAAAGGATAAATGTGAATTTACTAGTGATATAGGGTTATAATTCACTTACTGAAGACAGAGATAAGTAACCAAACAAAATTTGCATTTCTAATAGAACATTTGGAAATATAGTCACGTGATTAATTTTCGATCATATCTGTTGTAATAGATGGATCATGCATAATCTCTATAAAAATATAAAATTAAGGTGTGAAGATAAAGAAAGGAACAAAATTGCGACCCGATGCTGTTCCAACGTTATACGTAACCAAAAAAAAGTATTGCCAAGTAGGTATTTAATGAGAAAAAGAGAAAAAAAAAGTTGGTACAACAAATCATTAAAACAAGGTGAGGTTACTCATAATTTTAGTGTAAACATAGGCATGGAAATACAAAAATTGGGAAGCCACACCTGAGCCCTATAGAGAAACAAAAAAGAAATTGGAAAATCCTAAAATCAGTTAAGTGAACTTCAAAAAAAAATATAAACAGCAATATAACTTTATTCTGCAAGTCCAAAAGTATATTGTTTACCTGTAGCATATTTTTTACCTGACTGTAACTCGACAATTATGTATCTTGTCATTTGATAACATGAAAATTCACAAATAATATTGTTATACGAGGGTTTTCTGAGAAGTTTCCGAACAAGATACTAGACACTTTTTCTTCAAATTAATTTTTATTTTTCTACATAGTCTCCTTGTAAGTCTATACACTTCTCCCAGCGATGCTCTCATCTCTTCAACCCGTCCAAATAGTACTCGGCGTCTTTCTCTGCAAAATAGTTGTTTACGAAGGTGATGGCCTGCTCATTCGATGAAAATCTCTGTCCTCCGAGCGCAACTTTTAGCTTAGGGAACAAAAAAAAGTCTCTTGGTGAGTAAGGAGGGTGGTAAAGCAGTTCAAACCGTAATTCGTGGATTTTCGCAATGGCAACCGCTGAAGTGTGAGACGGCGCATTGTCTTGGTGAAACAAAATTCTTTTTTTCTGCAAATGTGGCCGTTTTTCCGCAATTTCTGCCTTCAGCTTGTCAAGTAATGATGCGTAGTATACTCCTGTAATGGTTTTTTCTTTTTGAAGATAATCGATTGAGATAACTCCATGACTATCCCAGAAAACAGTTGCCATCACTTTCCCAGCTGTTCACCTTTGTTTTTTTTGGAGCCGATTTCCCCTTCGCAGTCCATTGTTTTGACTGTTTTTGTTTCTGGAGTATAATGGTGTATCCAAGTTTTATCTACAGTAATTAATCGGCGCCAAAACTCTGATTGATTACGCCTAAACTGCGCCAACAGAGAGTTGGAAATGTTCATTCGAACACGTTTTTGGTTCAAAGTGAGCAAACGCGGCACCCAATGAACGGACAGCTTTCTTATGCTTAAATATTTATTCAATATGTGACAAACACGTTCTTTGGACATGTTTATAGCCTCCGCTATCTCTCTAATTTTAATTCGACGGTTGTCTAGCACCATTTGGTGAACTTGAGCGATATTATCGTCAGTGGTTGCAGTTTTTGGACGTCCCGAACGTTCATCGTCACCCAAGCTGGTACGGCCACGTTTAAATTCAGCAGCCCAAAATTTCACGGTGGTAAATGATGGTGCAGTGTCCCCGTACACAGCGTCCAACTCGTCTTTGCGTAGGCGTATTGCCTTTCAAAAACAAATATTTAATGACAGCTCGATACTCGATTTTTTCCATTTTCATAAAAACACTCACATCGACTCACTCACTCAAATGATTGTCAAACAACAACTGCGCATCCAAAATGGCTAAAATTTTAATGGGTACCTTTCAAAGCATGCGCAAACACATTCCCCAACTTTTGTTTACGAGTGCTGCCATCTTCATGTTGAGGTCGGAAACTTTTCAGACAACCTTCGTAACAAGGTTAAAATCACATGGTTATGTACAGGTCATGATGAATGTGAGTTGGTGAACAACTGGATGCAACCTATTTGCTTTAATTTTCATTGTAATGTAAAAACCTAGCTACCTGAAATTATTCATTACATTGAAATTGAGGGTTTTTATATTTGTGCTGTTGTAAGTGGTATGCAATTTTGCCATATTAATAATTAGTAATAAAGATTATTTTAATAATAAAATGAAGGAAAATTTGTCGGTTAAGGGTGTAATTTTTTATTAAACTCCATAACTTAGCATTTTTGGCTTATAAGACATAAGTTTTACTTTTGTTTTCAGTTCTAAGATTTTTGTTTAAGATGTCACTCTACTGATGGCCTTATAAGCCAAAAGCACTTAGTTATGGAATTAAATAAAAAAATTACACACTTAACCTAGGTTTTTAAAGTAAAAATTTTCCTTTGTTTTATTATTTTATTAAGTATGTACAAAGTCTACAGTTTTCTGATTTATTTAAAGAATACTCTATTTCAAATTGATCTGTAAATAAAGTATTTATAATTTATATTTAGTATTACTTTTCCTTACAAAAATATAAACACTTTTTAGTTAAATGTTTAGTAGTTGGTAATTAAAATATATGTTCAATATTGTCACATATTTATTACATGAGAAAATAATTCAATTATATAAAAAATTATACATACAGTTTTTCTATTTACAGTGTAAATATTTTATTATGTTAAGAAATTTATTTTTATTACATTTTTAATCAACACAGAAAAAATGGGAAGATTTTATTTTAGTTTTATATCATCGTAATAAGCTCCCACTTCAAATTACTCTCTGAGCTACGTCATACTCGACCTTGTAAGTTTCTAAATCATTGATTCTGCAGGGTACTGTAATAAAAATTTCCATTTAATTGTTTGCAAACAAATATAAAAAAATACAGTTAAACCGTCCTTATTGAATACACTATCCCTTATACTTATTTTAAAATAGCCATAAAGCATAGCTATCATTTTGAAATATTTTTTCTCAAGTCTTTGGTTTTGTTTACTAAATCCTCGAATTTTTTAAAACGTTTTACATTATAATAATTTAGTAATAAACAAAACAAATTTAAAAAATGGGTCCTGTCCTATATTTACCTTTATTGAAAGCAACCAATTTATTTAAAATTATTGTCAATATTTAAAAGATACTGTCACAAAGTAAGGCATATTTTTATGGAGTTTTTAATATAACACACAGATTTCGATAAGTTAATCAATCATCATTGAATTCCCGCTAGGGACAGAAGCACAAATACATTTTCTGAATATTACAGTTTTATCACATTTAATTACATCATGCTTGTTAGCTAATATTGACATTATGAATGACAAAGCCCAAATATATCTCATTTAATATGTTTATTTCATAAACAGGTGCACAATCACATTTGTTTACCGTGAATGGATAATTTGATGAAGGCAACACATTCCACAAACAATGATAAGAGTCTCATATTAATTATGTCTACGGGGTAGTAAATTAATAAGATAGATATCAGTCATAATTACGTGTTAGTAATTATTAGTAAATTGCTAGTGACGCCAAATTGTATTTTTCCTTCTTCTACTAGGCAGACTTAAACAGAAAAGAAAATAATTTAATTAATTTTATAGATTTAAGAATTGAAAAAGTTAATATTCCATTAGATTATTCAATATACAGAAAACCAACACAAACAGATGTAACCATACCGTATAATTCAAATCATCATATAAATTAGCAGCTTATAATTCTATGTTACATAGGGCATTTTCAGTTCCAATAAACAAAAATAATTTTGATAAAGAAACTGAGATCATAAAACAAATAGCTACAACTAATGGCTATCCAATACATTTCGTAAATAAATTAATTAATAAGAAAGTACAAAAAATGTTACTAGAATTAATATTTCCAGAAATTAAAAGTTATAACAATATTACATATTGTAGAAATATTTTCAATGCAATTTCAAAAATAATTTCTTCGGCAACATCAGCATTAATATCATTTAAAACACAAATGTAATAAATAAATATATTATATAATAATAAATAGCACAATTAAAAAGATTAAAGATTTGTACAGCCCATTTTATTACAGGCAAATAAGATGAAAGTAAAAAATAAGTAAAATTTGTGTTATTAAAAGAAAAATTGTTTATCTCATAAACCACTTTAACCTACAAGTATTATACATTTTTAAAATGAGCTCAAAAAGGAGTATCCAAATTTTACACAAAAAATATGAGAAGTAATTAAAAAAAAAGGATGCTAGGGGGTGGCTTTTCCAGTAAGTTTAAATAAGCCATAATGCTTGTCCCTTCCAACATGAATTGACGTGTTTTTGGATTTTTCCTAAATACCATTATTACAAAAGTTATTAAAGGTGGATACTTTTATCTGAAAAGCACTGTATAATCAATAGGTAGGTATACAATTAAAGTTATAACAGTTAATTTAAGCGATATGTCAACCCTCAATTACTGAGAAACATAACTAGCAAGTGAATCAACCGTAATTAAATAAATAAAAGAAAGAAGCATTTTTTACGACATAATAACAGTCTGTATTAGTAGTAACTGTAGCTGAGGGGGCAATAGCCTACACGTTTATAGAATGACCCTTTTGACACATAAAACAACCTTGGAGTAGTAGATCGAAAGATCGAAGCATAATTTAGATTATTCTAATCATTAGATGGCAAACCACAAGGTTCGTTCTTGGTTCTTGATGTTCCCAACGCAATACGAATTTAAATAATACCATCGGTGGCGCTGCGGCATACATTTTGACATCATTACATCGTGGTCACGTTTTGTATAGTAGCCAGTGTTGATCACGATTTTCGATTGACAATTTGTACTTACGTATTGTGCAGTACCATCGAACACTGTTGGTACTACTGCCGCGTAACACGTAACACCGTGTATTCTCAATACGTGAGAAATAATATAATGATGGACAAGAAATAAGAAAATTCGTTATTGGTATATTTATTTGAAATTGATCAATTTATTATATACAAAATTGAAATTTTCAACAATACCAAAAAGATCAATGCCAATTTCAATTAGTATTTACAGAACAGTAAGAAAAATTTATTAATGAATTATTATAGTGCCTTTGAGTATTTATAAAGTGCAATTGAAAGCTATAGAATAATTGGCTGAGTAAATTTAAATAATTTATTTTAAATTGTAATTAGTATAAAAAAATGAAATACATTTGTATTGTTTGTCGGTTTTGCTTAAATGTAATTAGTCTTTTCAGATACAAATTTGTTGATTTTTAATTTAAATATGTCACTATAACATACGTTTTAAATTTTCTCAAAAAAAGCTATTTAAGGTCAATATAGGTTCCAAATCAATTTAATCCACTGAGTATATCTCTTTGGATATTTTAATTTGTTTAATGTGTAATAAATAAATAAGCAAAAAAAAACGATTTATGTTGCATTTTTTATGTCTGAATCTGAAACCCTCGTATTATATTGTTTACCTGGTAAATAAAATATAAATATTAACTTTTAGGGAATAGTTACGAAGTAGTTATGTATTGACGTAGAACTTTTGATTGTATAGCACCGTCATTAGATCTGTTAGGATACTGCACTCTTTCCTTGATTATCAGAATCAGATATGGTTCTCTTGAGGATTCAAGTCACAAGGAAACAAAGAGAAACGTCTGCAGCGAAAGAGCAAATCCTAATTCTATTAATTATAGAGCCCCACTCTAGTTCAATTCCTTTCAATATTTGCTCTACATTTTTACTGAAACATAATAATGTCGAAAATAGCGTTATCTTTTCGATAAAGAAAATCAAATAAATAACTAGTAGTTTTTATTATTTAAGTGAAAAAGTTAAAATAGTAGAGTAGGGTTTGAGGAGCAAAAGGTTAATAGTGTAAGTTGTCTCACAAATTGTTCATAATCTAACAAAAGGAATTAGAAGATTTAGCAATGCCAAAAAGTAATTTTATGTTATTTGGTAGACGGCTGGTCTAGAGAGAAATAAAATTAACTTAAACGCGTAAAACTATCAATTATAGGAAAATCTGGAATTTAATATCTTCATGGCAATACAAAAAGTAATAATAAAAGGAAGGAAAGATGGTAAACATAAATCTAAGAACTCAAAATAAAAGTAAAACATCAAATAAATAAAACCTCTTCAGAAGAGACATTACATGATATTAAAATATATAAAAATAATAAAATAGGTCATATTAAAACAGATTAAACATTTATAATAGCTTGAACACAATATATGAATCTGAATTAAAAACTAATTAGATTTATAGAAACTATAAATAAAATGGAAGTGACTATGTATGTAATCATAAAATATTAATCGGCAGATAAAATTATACCAGTAAAACAAAATAAATAAAATCATTAAAAACACTTAGGAGGATCATTTAACAATCCCAAAAATATTTGAATGAAGGTGTGAACGTCTTGAAGGAAGGAAGAAATTTTAAGCAGGTTCATTTTTAAATAGCCATTCACTGGAATATAGTACTGTTTTTGTTGGGAGAAAAACTCTGGTTGTTGAACTTTACGTGGTGGCCAAAGCTAGACTTATCAGGTTTTAACAGGTGTTCCTTAGTTCGAATCTCCAAAGGTCTTGTAGTTCTACATATCTACGTGGTTGGACAGTAGTCTATAAATTCTACTTCTGGAAAGTTTATTTATTAGGGATTTAGTTTTGGATAGAAGGGATTTAATGGTTCTTTGACATTTAAAGAAATCTTAAGATTGGGAACATTACTCTCGAGAACAGAAGCTAAATGGGAAGATATTTGGGACCATCATCATGTTTCTTTGGATGGCGATTAAAAGCTAAAGTTCCTAAGTTGGTTTCCCAGGTAACTTAAAGTTCTCCACTTTGTTGACCCTTGGTGCAACCCAAACTTGACACTAAAGCTGTCTCTCAGTCTAGCCGCACATCTGATTTTCGTTGTATAGTTTTCATATTGTCTTGTGAATCTTTAACGTAATCACTAAATATGCCACGCCTCTGCACACTGTCTCACATCAGAACTCTTGGAATACGACCGTATACCTTTTCTAGGGCAATGGAAACATACTAGAGGGGGTCTTGAGCTCCCTGTGTTTCACCTACATAGACATTAGAATATATATGCTATCACTTTTGTCCCTTCCTTTCATAAAACCAAGTTGGTTCTCGGATATATCACCCTCCAACTGACTTCTATGTTTCTATGATCCTTTCCTATCGTATGAGACATTGGCTCATGAGTCTTGGTTTGGTCCATAAATATTAAATATCTGAAAATCACTGTTTTATATTAACTATTTCTGCCTCATCCCAATGTATTTTTACTACCTTTCTGTTATTTCCTTCGACTGCTTAAGTGCTCTTCCGGCACATCTTTGATGCATATACCTGCACCCATATCCCGCTTCCTTTTTGTTTTGATCTTTGCAATCTAAAAAAAAAATCTGCTTCCCCTCTCTCGAGGCCTGTTCATCATACCACCATGTTGATCAAAATCTTGGGAGAGGAACAAAAGGAGAGCAGACGTGAGGCGGAATTTTATCTGACGCTATTACTAAGATATTCTTTTAAATAATTAATTGTTTCAGTATCACCAATGTCAGGGTTATTATATACAAAATCGACATAATGGTCTTTAAATTATAATCTTAAAAAGAACAATAAATAACTAAACGGATGAACTAAACTTCCACTATTTATTCGCAAAATACGTTATTAAATGCAATTACAGCTGTTTCGCTAAAAACTAGCTAGTTTAGTTCAACCGTTTAGTTATTTATTGTTCTTAGTAAGATGGACTTCCACAAAGTAAAGGTTACCACAATCAATTTCATATAATCTTAAAAATTCTTAATAATTGGTAACTGAATTTGATGTACATGTTTTAAAATTTAATTAAAAATTTATGCTTATTTTCCATTTTTAACTTAATATCAAATTAGAGGTTTTTGTCTGGTACTTTGTTTTATAATTGTTGAATATAATATTAAATTTTTAATGGTAAATCTAATGATTGAATTTATTGAATGAATTTAAATGAAGTGTATTTTTTATTAAAGTTTTTTAATATTCTGTAAGTTATCTGCCATTCTAATTACAGTATTGTACTGTACAACTTAAGAGAAGTAATTCAAAAATGAAAGATAATATAACAAATCCTACCTTATGTCGTGACACTGAATACGAACAAAAATTATTGATTCTTGCTCAACTTGATCTTCAATTCGCTTCGATTCTTTTATTTTTTTTATTTTATTTCTTCTCGATGAAATAACTACAAAGCCTTACCACTGTCTGGTGATTTCTGAATATTCTAGCTGGTGAATGTCAGTTGATTATGATAGTCTGGCTTCTCGAAGTATCAAATATTTCGAGTTTGTAGATAATTACACAAATATACACTGGGGACGTAAAGTATGCTTATATTCAAAATTTTTACAACTAAAAATATTTTGTCAAATCATTGGACAGGTCGATTTATATTTGGAAATATTTGAATTACTAATGACATCACCATTTTCAATTACATGACGTCATCCATGTTTTTCCAACTGGAACACAAACATCTTTTTTTGTTTTTGAATCCTGCTTTAAAAATTATTTAAAAACTCAATATGTCAATCTGACGATGCTAATTCTATAGCGAAACGGCCGTCATCGCCTTTAAAGTATTTTACAAGTAAATAGTGAAAGTTTAATTCAACGTTTTAGTTGTTCACTGATCTTAATAAGATGGACTTTCACGTAGTAAGGGTTTGTACAATAAACTTCGGTAAGATAATTTTTAAAAAATAAAACTTTGGAAACAAAATAAGGGGAGAAATGTGTATCCATACACATTGAGTTTTTTATATTAGCTACTTTTGTTTGCCTTTTTACTATTACATTATTTTTTTGCATAATATTTTGTTTCATTTTATTTATTTCACATTTTTTCAGTTAATTAAAAAATTCTTTATTATAATAGTTTAGTTAGTATGTTGTGATAAAAAGCGTTATTATTACTTTCTTACGACTACGAACGTACACACAGCTGCACTATTTCGCAGAGGTAATTTCTGTTGGTGTTAACCTCTTGAAATAATCTTGATACAATTACCCATAACTTTACATCGCACACATTGTAACCTTAAGCTGAGCTTACTTTCGACGATATTGAGTAATAAGCATGTAATTCATAATATTGAGCTAATATTCCACTAATGTAATTTTCTGTTGTGTCTTTGCGTTTCCTTTTTGTGTGCAGTTGAATATTTTAAGTATTCTTATTTTTCTTTGTTTTGCATAAAAAAGCATCCCATCAAAACAATTATAAATGCGATTTATAAGCCTATTCCTTGTTCGAAATCATGAAATTTCATAATCATAACCATAACCATAACCATAACAATCCATGACAGGCACCAATTTGTTTTCGTGATGACGTCACTGGTTAAGGGGTGTCCTTATTGGTCTGTTGATGTTCCGTTTCCACTTGAAATCTAATGTTGCCAAATCACCTATTAAAAACAAGTTAACTGGAAATTGAATGACTCAAAGCAGAGCAGATAAAAAGATATGCAAATAATCATTGAAGAAAAGAAAATAGAACAAGTTGACAGTAGTTTTGATTATCTGGGAATAACTTTAATGAAATCGGGAAGTTAAGAAACGGGACTAAACAAAAGGATTAAAAGAACAAACAAAAATATATCATGCAATGAGGAAATGTCTTATAAACAACGCTATTTACAAACCCATTTCTTACTTTTGGATGCGAGCAAAAAAATTAAATTTCATAGAACAAAGGCAAAAAGAATCTGGGAAGCAAAAACTAGAGTTAAGCCAAAAAAACGTGAAAAAATATAATGGGAAACATGTTATCAGGAAGAAAACTTCGGCAAAAGCAAAAATATTGCGTTAAATAGAAAGGACTGGAATAGTTTTATTAATTATTAGAAATACGCTAACACCAAAGGGAATTTATTATAGTATATTTGCAATTGTTAATAGAAGTAAGTCAAACAGC
Organism: Ophraella communa; assembly: GCA_035357415.1. Taxonomy (NCBI): domain Eukaryota; kingdom Metazoa; phylum Arthropoda; class Insecta; order Coleoptera; family Chrysomelidae; genus Ophraella; species Ophraella communa. The sequence continues at coordinate 12,874,101 of CM068980.1, read as the reverse complement.
ATACAATATTTTCCGGTGCGTGTGAGCAGGTCTTAACATGAACATTTCCAACGGGATACGACAATGTTCCTCGAAATAAATGGTTACTATTATTGCAATAACGCATTCTAAAAGTAAACTTAAAGGTGGGTGGCAACCCATTAACTTCGAAGCAATAACATCTCCGATGCTTTTGACCCGTCATCGTCATTTCGAACGGTCACAAGTCACAAGAAAAGCTGTGACATCGCTAAACGACAAATCGGAAATAGAATTTAATTTCAAACAACGGCGTACGTCAAATTTTTATTCGAATACTTATCCGTTTAGTTAGAAAATCGAAAGATGACTTTATTGCTAAACAGAGTTAATACTTATTTCAAACCCTGTTAAAATAATTTATAAGTATTTTATGCATATTTTGTGTAAGTAGGGAAAAAAATTAAAAATTGAATAAATTGGGGATTGTGTTCGTTTCTCCTTCGCCAGATTAATGTAACAACATAATTCTTGTACCATGGCCCTTGTGGTGAATTTTTTGAATTAATTACGGAAATGAATTGCCCCGAGATGAGATTTTAATGACAAAAAATTAAAATTGTCGCAGATGTGGACGTATAAATTGATAATTCCCAAGATGTACGACCCTTGTTAAGCAATGCGCTTTAATTACAATAATTTCACTTAGGGAGCCAAGATAGATTAGAAGTTTTACGTCGGGATTAATTGCCTTCCTTCTCAGCTACAACGCATTTTTATTAAGAAAATTACTGAATAATTCCACTTTATTTTCCCTTCTTCGTTTCTTGCCAATTCTTATTTTATTTAAGCGCAAACTAAACACATTTATTTGCACGATGGAAACATTTTATGAAGCAAAGATACTCGAACGTTTATTTCCTGTGTTTCTATGTAATTTCAATATATACCCACATAGTCCAGCAATATTTTCATCTCTAAACTTTCGACATAATACTGGATAGTAAAAATGGTTAGGTTATGTTATGTTAGGTTATGTTAGGTTAGGTTAGGTTAGGTTAGGTTAGGTTAGATTACGGTAGGTTAGGTTAGGTTAGTAGATGATTGTAAGAAAATAAATTGACGTTAGCACCGTAAACAACTGAGTTTGTCCTTATTAAACAATAAAGAAAAAGGGAGAATGTTAAATCTAAAATTTAAAAAGTAGAAATCAAACCAAACTGGACCATTAGATACCTGGGGGTGTTCTTCGAAACAACTTGTATAGGCTACTACAAAGGCAGAGTTAAAAATTGGAAAGCTAACATAATTAATGCAGAGATTCGTAGACATGGTGACAGACACAGAACAGTACTATGTGTAGCTGTAGATTTGGTTGTAACATGTCTATCGCCATGCTACTTTTCCTTAGTTTACCGTCCGAACCCGAAAATCAACCCCGACCCACTGTATATTAGACAGTTCCTTTTGACGAAAAAGCAAGTTCCAGTACCGTAATAGTTCCTTTTTGACAAAAAAAGCAAGTTCCATTACCGAAGCATTTCCTTTTGACGAAAAAGAAAGTTCCATTACCGAAGCAGTTCCTTTAGACGAAAAAGCAAGTTCCAGTACCGCAGCAGTTCCTTTTGACGAAGAAGCAAGTTCCATCAGCCGACACCCCAACTACAAACATCAGTGAATTAACGGAGCCCACCGGACAACCGAAAGTATAAAAGATAAATCTAGTCCACTTACTACTTCCCATCAATACTTCCTTTGGCAATTTACAATTTTTTATTAATAAACAAATTTTATTTCTTTAATAACAGTTTGATTTATATACCCACTGACTATAAGTCTTAAGGATGCATCGTGTTCGGTTGACATTAATTATAGTTTCTTTGCTTTCAAATTCAGATCAATTACAAGGTGTTTCTATCTTTTTCACCTCAGTTTCTTTGTGTAATTTCAGTTGTTTAATCGTAAACGTATAAAAAGATAGTGGTGCCCTTAAACCTTATATACCACAAATTCTTTCTCTAGTAAGCATTACCTTGGAGACGAACCACTCCTTGAGAGAGTCTCATAGCCGGGATCTCTTTTGGGAACTAATATTGTTACATGGTGTTACTTTGCCGGGTATCCATATGCAATAAAAACAAAAAGAAAAATCGAATGTTGCTAGAGAGGACTTAATGCAATGATTAGGGTTACAACTCCATTTAAAACAGTTTTTACAAAGGTGTTGAAGGTTATTGCTGGGATACCTTTAATAATCTACTGATTGAAGAAATATTGGAGATGTATTACAAGGATGAAGATGAAGCAGTTACATATATAAAGAACAAAATGTCAATTTGTGACAAATGTGGAATAGTAACTCGGAAGTCAAAACGTTTCATTCCAGACTTAAAATAATGGTTGAAATGCGAACACCGGTGTGTTGACTATATTACACAAGCCTTTTCAGAACATGGCATGGCATGTTTAGATTAAGAAAACAGAAGGATATGGAAAAAGCAGAGAGATCGAGTAGTTAAAGATTGTATAAAATGTAACAGACAATTTAACTGAATTAATGATAATCGTCTTTACATTAAAACATAAAAAACTATATTGAACTAAGGGACTCACCTTGGAAGTTTTCTCTGCTAATAGCAATTTCGTCTGTTTGACGTACTTACCATAAAATGAAAATTAATGCCTAAGTTTATGTAGTGGGTACATATTTAAAACGCTAACAAGTTAGGAAGTATACGAGTCAAAAATAGTTCTGCTTGGCTTCCCTGATGACCACGTTTACATGCCCTTTTATTCTTCTTTCATTATGTTGGAAGTGGCCGAAGAGAAGATAGTGGGATTACTGGTGAAGGGACGCAGCAAGGCGAGTTATAGGTGATGGTGAAGGGAAAGAAAATTCACATGGAGGAATCTGTGAAATACCTAGGTGTGCGGTTGGATAGCCAGCTATCGTTCAAAAACTGCTTGTCGAAGGCAGCGCAGAAGAAGGGTATGGCTGGGGAGATTGATGGGTAATGTGAAAGGACCGGGAGAATGAAACAGAAGAGTTATTGGTGAAGCGATTGAGCAGAGCATGCTGTACGGGGTGGAAGGTTTAAACCACTACTGCGATGGTTCAGGGAGGAATGTTGCTGAGGGTGGTGCAAGGGTACAGGACAGTGGGAGGGTTAGCAGCAGCGGTGTTTGCAATATCGTACCCATTGAATGTGATGGCTAGAGTCTACAGACTACAGTGGAAGTGCACGATGAGAGAGGAAGTTATGAATTGGATGGAGGAGGACCTGGAAATAAGGTGGAAGGAGTATAAAGGTGCGCTAAGAAGAGTAATTGGAAGTGGGAGAGAATGGATGACCATGAAGTGAACTACTTCTTGACGAAGGTGGGCATGGTCAAGAGCAGGATATCTTCACAAGATTGGGAAAAGAGAGACTGAAGTGTGTGTGAAAGTTGTGAAGTAGATGATGATGTAGGCCACGCGTTTATATACTACAAGAATAAAGAAGTGCTGAAGAACTTGGAGGAAAAACTAAAATGTTGAATCTGGAACCGTTGGCGAAACTGATACCGAAACCGTTTACACTACCACTACACGAACACACACTTTTAACTTCCTGACGCGCGTTTCGATAACCAAGTTACCTTCTTCAGAGACCGAAGGTAAAGTTAAAAGTGTGTGTTGGTGAACTGGTAGTGTAAACGGTTTCGGTATTGGAGGAAAAACTCGGGGAAGCGGTGTATTGGGTAAATATGGTGAAGATAATGTTGAGAGGGGAAGAGGAATGGATGGAGGTAAGTAAGGCAGTGGATAGTATGGTTAGGAGAAGAGAATATTTCTGAGGGGCAGGGTAAACGGAGAGTGTGCGAGGGACCGCCGCCCGTCTTCTAGGAGTATTCTAGGAGACACAACGGCGAGTTTTGAGGTGGTTTTGATTGGTATGCATCATCCTAGCGGTCTAACACTCTTCGGGTTTTGAAGAGGATCCGTTCGAACATGAGTTTTTCCATCTCATCCCGAAAAAAGAATCGTATCATTTTCGTTTCGATGGTATGTATACCATATGAGTGCGCCCTCTTTCAGCTCGGATTCGACTTTCCAACCGTGTGGTAGTGTCAAACTCATAACTAACTTGCATTGCGTCTAATGGAATTTTTTTCCAGAATCCTTAGATAACCAACCAAATCACCAGGTTTTAGGTTTTGCGTTTGTTGTAGTCGTAAAGCACTAGCAGCATCTTCTCTCATTATGCAATATTGCAGTGTTGAAAGACCCAGCAACTCTTCTAGGGCGTTTTGCATATTATCTGATCACCACATTATAAGTAAAATTAAATCTACACACTTAATACGTTACACATCTACACCTATTTTGAAACATTATCGATGCATATGATTTGTACCCTTATCTGCCATAGGTACTATCGGCTACTATTGGCCTATTTATTGTGTATAACCAATTACGGTTTAAATAATAATAAATTTGAAATCAGTTAAACAGTTGTCCACGCCCACATCTTTAATGTTTGCAGCATAAGGTATTTTATTGACAAATTGCCTGTGTATTATATACAGTACTGTTTTATTTGTTTTTTATTGCAACCTCTCTACTGATTCCTTTTTTACTTCACTTAGTTTGGAACCGTCGATAATAAATGTTTGGGATTAAAATCACTTTTCAAAACATTTTTTTTTATTATATCAGTGCAAAAATGCGAAAAAACCTATTTATTCGGGACATGACCGACCCTTGTAAATAAACTTAATCCCCAAAAACCATTTAATGTAGGCGTTTTAAAAATTGCCACTTCTATGTTGTTGAAGAAGGGCGTTTTTATAATTTCGGTAGGTAAACGAAATTCACATTTAACATGTATATGCTATTCTAAAGCCGACTGTACATTTAACTGTTTGAGGGAAATGTGTTTTTTATTAAGAATTTTGGAATTTTCTTTGCAATATTCTAAACGGTTAACCAATGGTCTCAAAAATGGATAACTAGGTTTTCGAAACAATAACCACATAGCTAAAAAGCGCGTGTTAGTGTAGTGGTAGTGGAATGTGAGTTGAAAGTAAGTCACCTGGACAGAAACCATGTTCTATATATTACCTTGCGACTCAGTTTAAAGATATGTAAATTAACGGGTAGCTGGTATCATAAAATGAATATAAAATATTTTATAGATTTCTCAATATCCATTCAAATGTTTGTTTTATATACAAAACATTGTTGATAGCAGCTATTTTACTTATAAATGTTCCTAATGAACTTGATGGTTATCCATAAGGCGTTTAATTTTATTACGATAAACTTAAAATAGGATTATATGAACGGGTCATTAATATTGTAACATATCCTGTAGAGGTTTTACATGCCACTTTATGGTATTATACATTCAAAGTTGCAGAAGTATGCAATCGAGTTCTCTACATCTTTAAAGAAATATTTTCGCCTATTAATTAGTTAGCTTATTCTAATAAAATAATATAAATATAAAAAAAGGGTTTGTGGAAAATTACTCAATTTGAAAAATGGACAGATACGTTCCAATGAAGCAAATTAAATGTATAAAAAACAGCATAAACTCTTAATTGTTGTCTAGCCTGAAGACACTCTGCTAAGAAAAAATGAAGAACTAAATCTTTTTAAAAACAAAACTTCCACTGACATATTTGTCAATCTGACGATGCTAGTTTTTAGCGAACCAGCTGCCATTAAGTTTCAAAATCAATATTTTGAATAAAAAGTGAAGTTTTATTTTGTTCTTAATAATTGCAGTCAAATTATTAGTATTAACATGTATTAGATTTAAGAATATATAAAAGAAATCGGACAGTATATTTATTGTTGGGCCCCACTGGTTGATTAACTTGCTTAGTTTTTGTTAAAGATAAAACGTAACTTGGTAAACTGGAATTATTTACTATAATTCACTTTCTCGAATACTCTGTTAAGTGTCGAATGTTCATTTAATAGATATAAAAATACATTTTTCTAGTGCTACTAGTAGTTTTATTATTTAATTAAATATCAAGACTACATAATGTAAAGTTTATATTAACATTAATGCAACTTTACTCACTTGGGAGTAAACATTTTTAAAATTATTATGAGTAGATATAATATCAAGTCTTACTTAACCTTAATAATATCGCTACTACAGCAATTTCAAGAGTATTGTGCTGAAGCAAGTATGCAATGAGTATTATAATTGATAGTAATACAAAGTTCGACATTGTTGCTAAATTAATATCGGCAAAACTTGTAGTTGTTCGAAGTAAACATCACCTGCTACCGCGTTGTGATATACTTTGCTAAAATTCAATGGACTACCACAAAGTTCATTATAGTTCGCTTCAAGTACGTGACTATCTGGTAATAATGACAGGTGAGGTAATTGCAGATTTAGCGTGGCATTACGGCCGTATTGCCGTAGTTGTTGCCATATATCTAATAATCGTTCATTCCAGTGGTGCTGTCTGTGTGTATTTTCGTAAGCAACTACTTAATCGAATCATTCGATAAGATATATCAAAAGTCTGCAAACGATATTAGGATATTTTTAGCTGAATTGTATGCTTTTAAAATGAAAATTGTTAAAAATAACATCCTATCACACTCTTCAATTTAAATAGCGAGACTAAATGCCGGTATTATGGTCATCACTGTAAAATATAAAGAATTTAAAGTTACATACATCTATAAATAGGATAGATAAAGAATTTATATTTTTGTTATTATGGTCCGTCAAATTTAAAATTATATTCTGTAACTAACTTCGTGAATGTATTCTAACCTAAAATTTAAATAAAATTTATTGTGATATTATTTATAAATTAAAAAGCTTGTGCTGTGATTAATTTATAAAAAAAATGGAAATAAGTGGGTAAGTGGAAATTTTGTTTTTAAATTACCAAATTAAATAAACGTAAATAGTTACTTTGTTTTTTTTAGATCCTCGACATCTTCAAATAAAAAGAAAATACTTGCTAATACTACAAGCGAACAATATGAAGAATATTTAATTTATATTGAAAAAGATGATATATCCAGGTCAGGGGTTACAAATCCTACTGTTGCTGATAATTATTTGAATGATAATTGGAAGGCCAATCTAAAGGCCCAGAATTATCAGGGGAGTCATGGAAAAAGGTAAATAGAAACATACTAATATATGTTTAGGTATAATTTGATTTTTTAACTTCAGTTTACATATAATTCAATTTTAAATAGTGAATACGTATATTAGATATGTGGTTTTCAATTTTAATTTTAAAAAATTACTGTTGATTATGTTTTGGTGTTAGAGGTTTGATGATTGGAAAAATTCTGTAAGGCATAAATACAGAACATATATAGCGGAAAGAGGAGATAATGGTTGTGGACCTGAAATTGACAATCCACTTAATGAATTGGAAAATAGGGCAATAGATATATGGGGACGAATAACTGTAGAAGGGTGCAAAGGTGTGCCTGAAATTTTTGGGCAGGTACCAGATGAAAGTATAATAATAGAGGAAATAGAAATTGAAAATGATAAAGTTGAAGAACCATCAGCTTTTGTACAAAAAGAAAATAAACCAGTACAACCAGTAAATAAACCAGTACAAAAAGAAACAAATACCAAATAAAAGACCCAGGGAGTTAAATATTTTGAGAGAAAAAATGCTTAATAAAATAGAGTAAAGCATGCTTAGATAGAAATTTTTCATCTCTGATATGGTCAAACTTTCATTCTTTTCTTGGAAACTGTGTTACATTTAGAAATATTTGTAAAATCTGTTTCTTACAGTTGGTTATTTAATTTAAGTTCTATAATATTTTACAAATATCTATTAGTATTAATAGCAATTATTACCAACTTCAGCTATAATAAAATAATAATGTAATTAGTCCGTTTTAGAGAAAAATTTATTTATCATGGTCAGTTTCTCAGTCAGCAAGCATGCAAATTGCTGAATTGTTTGCAATGTGGTTGCCAAAAATGCTCTGGTTACTCTATCGTAGGTAGTGATCGGCTAATGTTCTCAAATCAGAGTATCTTGCAAATAATCCTCTTATAAAAAACCTGAAAGAACTGACTACTCCACTTTAAAATTATTCCCACCAATTATTCTCACATCATTTTTACTGAAAATGGTGAAAAAACTATGCAGAAGACACAAAGCGATTGCAGCGCACCCACTTTATCCAAATACACAATCGTGTATCTTCCCTAAGATCCTCCATAGTGTGTACCCTTTCTAGATATTGGATGGATAGGAACCATGCTATCACCTGTGCTGTGTAATATTATGCAGATTCTTTAAGAGACACAATTTATATTCTGATTTACTGATAACTTGGTCATTTTACTAGGGCACTCTTTGTCATATACAGAAGGCCCTAAAAATCACAGCTAGAATCACCCACTGTCAGTCAATACAAAATTGGTTCTCTTCATAAAAAAAAGGAGAGTAGAGAACCTTAGAGCTTCCAAACTTCTTTAAACAAAAATAAACTTCTCATCAGAACTAAGTTAACAATAGATCGAATCTTATAATGGCTGACCAGTGTTGGAGGGAAACCAAAGGTGGACCTAAGCCATAAAAGTATTGGAATAAATACTAAGAGCTATATGCCTTAATAAATCAGGAGCTATGACTACTGGGTTGGAGACAAGCATGCAAGTGTAGTTCAGACCGAGCTTACTACTATTTATAGCAGTATATGAAATAACCTACAGACATTGTAAAGGTAAATTAGTACAGACAGTAGACAGGCATTACTACTTTGAAAAAGTTTAAACATAAATTCAGGACAAGTGTTATATTGCCACCGAACCCTGGCAATAAAATCACAGTATGTTGGGCGAATGTGCAAGCTACGTCGCAGATTCCATGATCACGTTACTCTTCTATGTCTATACCAGCAATATTCCGCTTATTATATCCTGTAAAGTTTCTATTTACACTGATGATACCTATTTTTAACCAACACGCTCTTGACTCAATATTCAGGTGGTTCTTGGAATGGTTACACTTACTAAATCTCTTATAATACAGAAAACAATTAAAAATTTCATAAACTAAAATATAAAATTCAATAAACTGGAAGAAATTTTCACAAATAATAACTAATTAATCAATTTAACGATAATCAACAGAAAAAGCACAGGCGAAACACAATCCAAAATTTAAACGTTAACGGTTAACAATTAAAAATTAAATGACAAATCATGATTAGTTTATAAATATGTGATGACAGTTCACGTTTCCTCCAATTGGGCGACACTGTAACGTCACGCTACAGATACGCCCTCAAGTGGGTGGGCGCAATAATATAACTTGGATACAAATTGTGAATAAGAGTTAAACTGCTAAGAGGGTGTGCTGTGTATTAAACCAACATAAAAGATTAAGAGGCCACCAATACAAATTAAAAAAGGAACAGGCAATAGCAAGGTGCAGAGTAAACTTCTTGACTAATAGGATATTTAAGATCTGGAACAATTTGGATCGAAACATCATATCTGCAACTACAATTAACACCTTTGAAAACCGATTTGATACCTACTACAATATTTCATATTTTATATATGATAATGAACTTAATGTAAAATTTTTTTTTTCGTGTAGGTAGTTGTCAGTAGTTTTACATTGTTACCACCTCTTTTTTTGGGCACAACAGGAGCTTGCTTCTCTGCCCTTATTTTTTATTTAATAATAATCTTCAAACACAAATCCTCCATGTCTTAGAAAGGCAGCGATGATTAACCTAATCAAGTCCCATTTCGATGTATTATTCAGATAGAGACGATATTGAAAGCTGTAGACTTTCAAAGCTGTTACTTAGCTACCCAACCAAGACTATAGCCTGGTAATGACCAGAAAACAACAGAATAATTACGGGAATTCTAATCGGGCACTGGGGTCTTTAAGTATATCCATACGGGATGAAAGTAGTGTACCTCTATGCATAGGATGTGAACTAGAAGAGGAACACACCATGTGTGACTGGGCGGCTCTCTTAACTAAACAGAAATTTTATCTTAATGAGTACTGACTAACATTAGCCAACATAACAGAGACTCCTTTCAAGGAGTCACCGACTACTTCAAAGCAGTAGGCCGGACGACGAAAGAAGCATGCTGAGGAGGAATCACAATGGATGTGATGTGGATGAAGCTTTTTAGATTCACCCACTTTAATTTACAGATACAAAAAGCATAATATCACATTGTAAATTTATAACCAATGATGTCGATGTCAGAAATCTTAGTATTAAAAACTTTTAAATAAAAAAAATGTTAATTTATACTGCATCTTGGTATTAGAATATAGAGAAAAATTAATGGGAAAAATTGTCTAATCACCCTAGTAATGTTTTCTTACATCTTATGACTAGAAAATGTTCATATCTGCATATTTATTGCACCATAAGGATACGAATACGTAATATAAAATGTACCCTACCTCTTTTAGTTATAAGATACAAGGAGATCCTGTTACAATGACAAATAGTGCATGTGACAAGCAACGAGAGGAATATAAACTGGTTAGTTATCAATTACAAAATGATCCTCGCGTAATTTAGACGGCTCTTCAATATTTAATTTAAAATTGGCACTAATCCCGCAAAGACAAGGGTACAAGGGGAATATGTCGCAGAGCGCCAACAATTTTCGAGTGTCCCCTCGACAAGGGTGATGCATTGGACATGTTTCCTCAGGGCTAACTCGGATGCGGCTTAATCGACTGGAAAATTACAAATATTTAAACCTCTTCTTTGATATTTAATCACTTTCTTTATTTTCTGAACCAATGTATTGTGTAAAAAATAAATATTAGTTTACTTTGTATAAAAGTTGGTCAGCTTTAGATCTATAGAAGAAATTATGACAAATAAACTGTTTACGGAGGTTTGTTTGATTCAAAATTTATGCTTTTTTCCTTTAAATTCCTTCTTTCAACTTTTATTTTACAATTCAATAAACATAGAAGCGTACTTCGCGGACTAGGCCGTAAAAATACTACATTCTCAAAGGAAAAAAGCGTACAGGAAGTGGGTACTTCCCGAACGGTTATCGAAAAAATAGTTTATGCAACACGACTGAAAACAGTTTTTTTGGATTCGTCCTAGAATGTTTGAAAGATAAAATAAATAAGCAGTACAGAGAATTTTTTTTACAAAAATACAAACTCAGCGCCTCAAATTCATTTCTATTAAACTTTAAAATTATTCCTAAGCTATTTTGTTAAATATGATGGCCCAAAAACATCAGCATTTCAAGCTTTTTTAAAAATTCACTACTGTACCCAAATATGATTAAAATTGATTCTTTGCAAGCTAATTCTAGGCGTAATTTTGATAATTAATGTAATTTAAACATTCAACAATTTATTTTAACAATTATATTTGACAAAATGAGATAGTGGAGTCCTAGGCTATTCTCAGATGAATTAAGGGCGAGAATCTGGAAAGGACCGAGCCAACAGAATAGAATCACAAAAGAACCGGTTCGTTCAAGTTATTTTATGGGCTGAATTTGAACTTTTTTCGAAGGCAATTTAAATAAATTTAAAAATATTGACATTATCTGTTGCTTTTCTATTTGCCCTTGCTGCAGGTTAGGTGCAGCATAATGTTTGACCCATGCATCGTTAACACAAAGAGGTAAGAATAAGATTATTGCCTCTTTCGTGGCGTGGACCTTATTACATCAAAACCAAATTGATAAGTTAATTTTAACTATTTCAAGGCGCTGTCAAGATGTATAAATACTATAGAAAAGATCCAATGAAACGCCAAGTCAAAATCACAGATATATTCAAGTAATATAAAACTATCGCAACTAGTTTCGGAAAAACTGACAAACAAGTACTTACCAGTCACAAGAGTATTAATGTTTTGTTTTATTGTTTGATATGTTTAATATGTAAACCTCTTATACAGTAGTATTTATATAAGATTGGTTTATCATTGTGGTTCAAAAAAGAAAAATTTTGATACTCTCATAATTTGTAAAAACTTTTGTTTAGTTGACACATTCTCACTTGTACTAAATATATTGTCTCTGGTATAGCTGTTTAATCTGTTTAATATTATTTTCTACCACCGTTAACTGTTTTTGCATTTTTTTTCAACCACCAATTTTTCTTGTTTGCCAATTTATTGTGTTCTTTACAGTCTGATGACGGTCTAATTTAGACCGAAACTAGTTGCATTAATTGTATATTACTTGAATAAATGTCTATGGTTTTGATTTGGCGTTTCATTGGATCTTTTCTATTTGATTCAACCACATTTGAGATGGATGACCTATCTAATTTTTGTATTAATACTATTGGAGGAAATAGAAACTATACCCAGGGTGTTATACTAGTATGAAAAACATATTAAGGTCTTTGGATTTAGGAACTCTCAAGAAAAGGCCTCGTCAAAGAGTTACAACTAAATAACAGGACCGCTTTGTGTACCAAATTTCTAGAAGAAATCGAAGGCTGAAACGCCAACTTCTACAAACTACAGGTGTAAATGTTTCATTTGAAACTATAATATGAAAAAGACTTCTTGTTTGAGGGTTGTACAGCAGGAGACAGTTATGGGTTCCAGAGTTGTCCAGGCAAAACAAAACTGACCGTCTAAGTTGGTGCCTTCAACATCAAATCTGAACAATTGAATATTGAGAAAATGTTCTCTTTTCAGATGTGATCAGAATTCGCCTTAGATCAGATGATCGTCGAATTCGGGTTCTCAGAGCTCCAGGAAACAAAATCTATCACTACCAAATCTATCACAAAATATAAAGGAGGAACCGTAATGTTTTGGGGAGGTATTATGAAGGGAACTAAAACTGCTTTGCTACCTTTCCAATAAAAGTTAACCGGTCGAATGTATGTTGATTTGGTGTAAAAATCGATATTTAGGCTGTGGCGAGGTGCCGTTGGAATGATTTTATCTTTATGCAAGATAATGCACCTCCCCATACTAGTAGAGTGGCTCGAAAATTTCTTGAAACGGGTGTCACCATTTTAGAGTGGCCTGCATGTTCACCGGACTTAAATCCAATTGAAAACTTGTGGGAGCACTTTAAAAGAAGGATTAGAGCTACTCGGGACAATCCAGGAAATATCGCACAGCTGATTCAAGCATCGTTAAGAAAATGGGAAAACATACTAGTTACTTTAAATCTTGTTAGTTTTCATAAACTTAAAAAAGCATTATGTTTGTTTTGTCAATTATAATTAATTTTTTAATTACAATATTAAGTGAAGAATTAGTTTTATTTCTAAATAACTCATTTTTATTTATATTTCAGTTTCAAGCATAAATCAACAATTAATGTTCCCAATTTAAAGTATTTAAATACTAAAAAGTATTAAAACTTACAAATACTGCCCAGCTCTGTTTGAAATATACGTAACCAACTCCTAAATTGTAAATTCTGCCTATGTTATAGAAGTTCTGAAAAATGTCTGTTGATATTTAACAGTGTAGGTCGAATAGGTACTGGCCACAGGCAGGCCACCGCGTAAAAGAATAAGGGCTAAAACAGACGGAGCGGTTTCTGTCGAGTCGGTGCCGACTCGGCTGCCGAAGCGGTGCATCGTTTATGGCAGTTCTATTGAATGAAACAGACGGTGCGTCAACGCGCGGTTCGTGATGGCGGTGTCGGCGCGTACCCTGCTCGACATCATGCACCGCGCGCGGTTTTACGACTTTAGTCGGCACATCAATACATGTTTGCTTATGGGACGAAACACACGTAACAGGTTTTGTAGCGGTTTTTGTTGACTCGGCGTTGTCAGATGAATATGGAAAGTTTGGACGTTGAGAAATTAATAAATGAAATTCATATTAGACCAGCGATTTGGGATATGCGTTTAGAGGATTATTCCAATAAAATAAAAAAAAAACGTTTTTGGGAAGAGGTAACCAACGCCTTTGTTGATGAGAGTGCTGTAGTGGAGGGGATGGGTAATTACATGAAAACTTAATTTATTTATTAATAAAAAATCATCATTTATTATGGGATGTATCCAATATTTGCGTTTCTTTTTTTTCTTAGTTTTGTTATATAGTAAGCCTGCAGTTACTAGAAAAAGCAAATCATCATCACTGTCAAAAGAAGCCATACTTTATGCCAACGATGCGAACTACTAAGACACAACTTGACAACTGCGAAAGATGTCTCGATAAAAACGCGTCGGTCGTAAGCTACGGTGACGCCTCGTGTGTTTTGAGCCGCTTCTCTGCCGAGTCGGCACCGACTCGACAGAAACCGCTCCGTCTGTTTTAGCCCTAAAGAAGAAAACGACTTATCTTTTTGTATTAAGGAATAATATATCAATCACTGGTTTCATTAGTACTAGTCAAATGTAATGACTTTCTTTGGATATTTTCTCATAGTGGAGTTTTTAGCTATTATATAATTCTTACAGAGTTGCCTATGCCATGCGGATTAAAAAAGTTCCTATGAATAACAACATTCAATAAATTGGAAAAGCAAATCCAAATGTTTATTCTCATGCGTATTACCTGACAATGTTTTATATTGTTAACAATATAAGTAAACTTATATATAAGTATATAAGATCGATTTACTGTTAAAATATCTTTTAATTTTTTTAAGAAATCGAAAATCATTTCGGACTACATTTCACAAAGGACACCCTATATATATTGATGTTCCTTGTCTTAGGAATTATTAATGTTACACGATTTAATTTTTATCCGACGATGATCTTAGTGTTTTGCAAATAATATGGAGTAATGGAGATTACTTCGAGTTCAACAGGTAAATGATTGATGAATGCATACTTTTGCAGCGTAGATATTTTTAATTTGCGAACTAATTGACTCCATGTGTTTCGTTTTTGTTCGCATTAAACCGAGAAAAACATTCATGTAATTACTTTTATTACGTAACTTACAAGCAAACAGGTATTGAAAAAACTACAAAAGGAAAGATATTATCGAAGATGCAACAACTTTTGTCTTCATTTTGTCACAACAATTCCATTAATATGTTTTGACTAGCAATCAAAAATGGTTCCTAGTATATCTTGAAACAATTCCTCCTCCGTTTTCACTAAAATCTATTACATTTAATCTTGCACTAATTAATTTTGTCGTAACTACTAGTTGAAACCTCGACAAAATAAGACCGAGGAAAAAGCATTCAACGAGTCACTCGGAGTCGATTTTTTACGTGGATGTGTTAGTGACAGTTTGGCATGTATCGAGTATCGAGAGAATGGGAGAAAATTGCAATGAAAACCGGTACGTTATCTAAAAGGGTTAGGAAGATAAAGGGCGACTGTAAATGAGTTAGTTACCCGTTTCGTAGCCAGCGGTCACTTTCATTAACCGGCCACTTGACAAATGATAATTGGTAAAGCTATTGGTCACTCTACTTGCTGTCACTTACCTACAACTTCTCGTTTACCCTACCGAAGTCTATTAGTTTCAAGAATGGCAAATACTAATTGTCGATGATTTATATTGAACCCTTTTTGTTACACGACATATTTACTGAAGATTCCTTATTTTCAATCAAGAGTCGAAAGAATTTTTTAATTACAGCATTGAAAATGGTTTATACACAAATATATAGGCTGGATAATGTTTTAACTTGTTTAAAAACAAAAAACTATTTTATCATATAATTAAAAAGTGCATTTTTTAACCTTCTTCAGTTTTACTTGCAATAATACACCTCCCTCTTGGACAGCACATTATTTTCCTTAATATAATACATTTTTGTTAGCAGACGACTATATAGACCCAATTATACTGTGACATAAAAATCCGAACACCCAGTTTAAATGAATTTATTTTAATAAAATTTAGTGAATTTATTTATTTTACTGAAACAAACAATTGATAAAATTTTCAGCCTTATCAGTTGAAGATTTCGGTTTTTATACTGCTTTTTTTGAAATCCACTAACAATTCAAAAATGAATATTGTAGCCGTAGTAAAGATCCAAATTTTTCAGATTTTGGTTCTTGACTTTACGATTGGTTACGATGCCTAGGGTACGGAGACCTGTACGATTTCGTCAACTTAGTGAGTTTGATAGGGGTCGTATAGTGGGACATCGGGAAGCTGGATATTCTTTTCGGGAAATTGCAGTTAGAGTGCAAAGAAGTGTAGACACCGTGATTAGGTGTTGTCAGGCATGGCTTCGAGAAGGCCGTACGCAAAGAGCAAGGGGCTCTGGACGCCCCCGTAGAACAACAGACCGTGAAGTTCACCGCCTAAGATTATTGGCCTTAGGGGACCGTTTCTCCACTACCAGGTCCATTGCAAATGAATGGTTTGCAGAACACGGAAGACCCATTAGTATGCGAAGTGTTTACCGACGAATAAGACGTTTTGGCCTCTTTTCATACCGACCACTCTGGGTCCTCCCTTTAACTCCAAAACACCGACGTAATCGCCTTGAGTGGTGCAGAGAACCGTCAGTCTGGGATCAGGAATGAAACAGTATTGTCTTTAGTGACGAGTCTTGATTTTGTTTAGTCATGCACGATGGTCAAGCGAGGGTTAGAAGACCACGTGGTGAAAGAAGAAATCCACGTTTTTTTGTTGAAAGACATGTTCATCAAACTGTTGGAGTTATGGTTTGGGGTGCTATATATGATTCGAGATCATCTTTAATCTTCATCATAGGTAACATGAATGCGCAGCGTTATATCCAAGAAGTTTTAGAACCCCATCTTTTACCCTATCTTGATACCCTGGAAAATCCAACTTTCCAACAAGATAAAGCCCAACCACATGTCGCAAGAGTCACAATAGACTTCTTTTAACATAATGATGTCACATTTTTACCTGGGCCACCAAGATCTTCCGACTTATCCCCGATTGAGCACGTGTGGGATGTGATGGGTAGGAGATTGCTCAATTTGCAACGTCCTCCTCAGACTTAAGAAGAACTTCGAGAGGAGTTGGTGGTTGCCTGGAACGAGATACCACAGGAGGACATTGACCACCTGATCAGAAGCATGTCTAGGCGCGTTGGAGAATGCGTAACACATCGAGGTGCATCCACACATTATTAAAGGTAAAAGGGCTTTAAAGCAATGCAATCATTTTCATATTTTAATCATTTACTTATTATGTTTCAGTAAGTAGTTATACGAAATTTTATGAAAATAAAATCATTTAAACTGGGTGTTCGGATTTTTATGTCACTTAGTATATATTAAGTTTACATTTTTTAAAAGTCATTTCACCCTTTGAATTTTTTTTCGTATATACACTGATGCAGTTAAAACTGCGAATAAACTGATTAAACTTCATTACCAATAATCACAATTTCTCCTTTAAACTTCCTAAATACACAGCTGAACCAATCTGTATGCAATCAAATATTTTACTGAAAATTAAAACCCAATATGTCTTACCACGACAAACTTTCCCTCCCTGTAGGAAGCGGTAGACGTATAAATAAATTTAAAAATGTCTACAATAAAAATAGTAAAAAATCAAACTTGACTGTCAGGATCAGAAGTGATAGCCAAGCAGCTCTCAAATCAATAGAGAGCGTACACACTGCGTCACAAACAGTGAAGCACTGCCAAGGAACAAGGAACAAGGTTATCCTTCAATGGGTACCAGGACATATACGGATCCTTGGAAATGAAAGAGCTGACCTCTTAGCCAAGGAAGCTTCAGAAGGAACTCTGATCGGACCTCTCCCAACATGTGGGGTCACATACCGACATGTAAAAGGAATAATAGAGCAACGGTTAAGGGAACAACATAAGAAACTCTAGATGGAACTGCCTGGACTCAGACAATACAGAATATTTATAATAGGTCCATCTAGGAAAAAACTACAGAACTACTCAGCCTAAGTAGAACCCAACTAAGAAAGGCAGTGGGACTGCTTACAGGGCACTGCCATCTCCGAAAACGCATAATGGTACTTGCCGAAGACCCGTTATGCAGAAAATGTGGTGAGGAAGATGAAACTCCTCTTCACGTAATATGTCACTGTCCCAGCCTTAAGTGGTTTAGACAGAGATACTTTGGCATTCAGTTTCCTGAGCCAGAGGAAATAGTGAAAGCGAATATCAGAGACATTCTAGAATACATGAAGGAAGCGAGCCTGGTATGATCACTTCAGGAGGGTACAATGAGCCTCGAGTTCCAGTACATGCACGAAACGCACCCCAGAAAAATAGAATAGAATAGAATAGAACATTTTTTTTTATAAATTAAGAACTGGAGTTAAATAATAGGCAAAATATAGTTTAAATATATATTACGGTTGCTGTTATCACCAAATCACAAATTTATATGTATGATACATACCATTTTGCTTGCTTTAAATAGCAGGTCTGGTAAAATCAGAGTTTTTGTCGCACTGGCTTAGAAAGATAGTTTAACATATTTTGTTCACCCTGGTAATTTTGTATTTAGTTTTTTTTAAATAAAAAACGTGTTTTAAATGTGTAGCTAAATTTGTAAAATTATTTAACAAAAGTTGCCTATCGAGTATCGAGCAGTCCACTTTAACTAAAATCTAGCCAATATTGAAGTATGCTGTTATTATAACTAGATGCAATTTATTTTCGATCTAATTGTGTAATGAAATGAATAGCAAAAAGACGTGAACATTAGCAACTGGTAGTAAACTAGTGGTAAAGAGATAACTTTATTGTTAGAGAATTAAATATTATTAGATAGATAACTCGGTGTACCACTGTTTAGAGCAGCTGTAGATAAAATTGAAATCGCCATTATTACGAGTATAATAACCAGCATCGCAACGATCGTTAAAATTGTCGTGACCCGTAAACTAAAAACGGTGTACAATCTGCTTTGGAATACTTAAAAGTGGCTTATAGGTCGTATGAATATTTCCTTAACCGTCTTTTAGCAGGTGAACAGAGTGCCCTTGTGGTTTACACGTGTATCTAAAATTTTTTGTCAATAATTATACATACCGTTTCTTTTAAATTAAGTAAATTTATATAAGTATTGGTTTAATTTTGTTCAGGAGTTCAAATTCGGTCTCATGTAAGTAATTATAAACAAATCGATACGAAAATAGAAAAATTTCACGGCTTTGGATAAATATTATTCGTTCTTGTCGTACACATAAACTACATGTTGTCTCATATCATTCGCATGCCCAAATAACACATAAATTCAAAAATAGTTGCTTGGTCGTAAAGCTATCTTGTATTTAGACGTTTTTTAAAACGAGAACTGTTTATTATCCCAAATTGTAGAGCATTTTTTGATAATTTTATTCGCTATTTTAGTCCATCTTGTTTGTACATTCTTTTATGTTAGTATTTACAATATATAATTATGAATATAAAAAAATACAAACAACAAAGGGCATAAATAAAGAAGTGAATACAGTACCTACTGTAATAATAATAATAATGTTTATTCGTATAAATTACATATAAGTATAAAAAAAACAGTATATAAGCAGATGTTATATTTAATATAATATTTCGTGTTTAATAAACTGTAAGTGCGTAAAGATTTTTATATTTATATTATTCTAAGATTGATTGCTACCTATTTCTGATTTTTGTTTTTGTTAAAATAATTTTTTTACATCTTTACTTTTTTATTTTAATCTGGAGTACTACTGTCTGGGGAAGGCACTAAGACACTAAGACTATCTTGACTAATCTTGGATTAATTAAGTTCTACTTAATAGTCAAGCCGACAACAGTATACGATTAGATCAGCAACCCAATTTGGCAACGTTGTAGAAGGCTCAAACATTCGATTGTTCTGTGAAGGTGTATTGTTCTGTGTCAATCATTGCGATTTGAAAACGTATTCATAAAAAGGGTATGAGTCAATCAATGAACTAATAGTTAACGATAATGCCTAAACCATCAATCATAATGATCAAAATGATAATAAAAAGTTATACAGTATATACCTTGTCCAGTATAAATACAGGTGCACGTCATCAAAGTGAACAAATCGCTCTGTTAGTTGGACTTCCTTTGTTCTTTTGCTACTGTCAATCAGTATCTTTTTTCACTGTAAATTTGGTAAATATTGAAATTCGTAGTCCGAAAGTTATTACAAATAATAAATAAATGCTTTAAGAAAGGTTTCGTAATTAATTTTATATCAAATACAACTCCTGGACTAATAAAATATAAACTTCAAACGAACATAGCTTATTCTAAAATATTTTATATGTTGGCAAAATTGAGCTCTGTTACCGCGTTCAAACCTAGCGTAATATTGTAATAAAATAAAAAGAAGAATATTAGAGAAACTTCGTTTGATATTTACTAGATTCTAATACTATTTTAAATGCTTGGCAACACGGTCCCGTTCTGACAGCTCTAACGTGCAACTATATTTATAATGGACAAGGTAAAGGCCGTAGATTCTGAGTAGACCTGTGACGTCAACCGGCGCACTACACAAATTTGTGTTTGAAAATTGTCCTATTAACTATACTAATAATTGCAGCCCTTACTGATTCATTCTGGTCAGTCCGCCGTTTACGTCGTATTGTCTCTCTCTAATGCACCGCTGCCATTCAGTTGTGCGCAACTATTTACGACGTCACGGGTCTACTCAGAATCCACGGCCTCTATAGGTACCTACTTGTAGTTTGCAAATTCTATATTGTCTTCAATATATTCCTGTTTTTGAAGTCAAAAACTTGTCTCAAAATTTTTGGAAATAATATCTCTTTCTTGAATCGTGTTTGAAGGCAAGATCATAAACTTTTTGAAATGCCATAAATATCAAAATATCAAATATTAAAAAATATGTATTCCTTATATAGGGATAATAATTAAATATTAAAATCTGAACTAATCTGACTTTACCGGATAAATCCACCAAAATTGACGATTTATATTAAATCGCGATCCGTCGATTTAAATCCACTTTTGAACATGGTGAAACGTATCAATGGATTAACTAGGCATAAGAATATAAGAATTAAGCAAATAAAACATGAATGGCCGTACAATATAATTTCTTTGGATGACAAAACGTATCTGTTTACTTCAAATTATTATACAATATGTCAGGATAAACATAAACAGACACATAAAGGTTGGCAAATACAAGTTTATGTCAAAATAAATTGGCAGACTATTCGACTAGACAAGATTCAACAAATTATATGATCAAAGCCAATTCTACCCAGCTGCAGACTCTGTAGTATAAAGTTTAAAATATTTAAAAAAACAATTTCTAATCTTTTAAACAATGGATTAATTTATTTATTAAAATAGTTTTTAAAATATCTTTAGTTGTTTTATAAACATTTCATTTCAAAATAATATAATGTTTTAATTGTACAATTTTAAATCAATCTATATAATAAAATAAATAACATTGATTAACTAATTTTTGCCTCACACACCAGACATTTTTTTAAGAAATAATAATCTAACACCACATACCCAGCTGCTCTATTAATACACAGATATTATTTGTTTACTGATTAAAACTCGGAACTAGACTAAACCATTGAAAATATAAAATATAAATTCAATTAAACTCTTCCTTTACTAAAAAGTAATCAAATTTTGTGAAAATTATTAAAAATTTCTTAGGATTTCTTTCAATCTTACTTTTTATTTTCTAAATCTTTTGTGTTTACTCCAGCACTATGTTTTAGTACGAAACGTTTAAACTTTTAGGAAAGTCTACTACTCGTTTAGAAGCTCGGTTTGTGACTTAAGCCAGCATTACAAAGACCAATTTAACTTATGTGTCGTTGTTGAGCATTTAATTCGCAACGGCAGACAATGTGCTCTTTAGTTTTATTTGCCATTCCGTAGAATCTGCATCCACTTTTCTGAATGAGATGGTACCTATGTAAGCAGCGTCCAGTGAGTCTAAAAACTATTTTTTATACCTCTAAAAGTATTTAATCTAATCTTTACAGTAAGCTTCATCAAATTCCTTCTCTCATTCTCGGACGCGGCATTTCCAAAAGCCATAGATCGGTTGGGGCGCGATAAAAGAAAAATACGCTGCAAACTAATTTCCGTAATTCACTGACACCCACAACAGTGTCACATTATTTTGTGCCCCGCGTTGTATTGCGAGGATTAAATAGTCAACCCGAGGAATTAGAATTAGACTAGGCAACACTGTATTTCCAGCTGCTATAATAGTCTTATGTGCTTGGTGCGGCGGACGATGATGTTTCGAACATATGCGCTGCTATGAACAAAGAAGCGCGTTTACTGGTATAGCTTTTTGTTTTAAGACAGTTGTTGCACTACAATTAGTTAATGTTAAGCAAGAAATTTTTCGAGGGAAACTCAATAATAAAAATAGAAGCCAACTTTTCAGGAAACGCTCGCAGTGAACAAGAAAGCTTTGTTATCATCATACAAAAATGGCTTACAAAGTAAGTGGCTAAATGTAAAAACCCACACACTATAGCAGAGCAACTATTTCTACCCGCTACCAAAGACATTGTAGAAACATAATTGAGTTAGAAAATATGAATCACTGCGTGCCGAGCGAAGCGAGGTTCGCAGCACCAAATATACTATAAGATTTTTAAATTAGTATAGATTGTTTTGGTGAAAGCTATGCTTAACAACTTGAAAATATCTCTTTGCCAAATGATACAGTCTGTCAAAGAATTTCTGCTGACATTCAGAAGCAACTTGAATCTCAGCTAATTGGAAAATGATTTGCTATTCAACGTGATGAAACAACTGAATCCAATAATGATTCCCATTTAATTTGTTGTGAATAATTGTTTTTCAACTTTATTGAAGGAAGACTTAACCCAACGATATTCAGGATTATAAATAATACTATACTTGCAGGGAATCTGCAATGGAGTAAATGTGTGGGGATTTGCACTTATGGAGCCCAAGCTACGCGGTTGCGAAGAAGAAATCCTCAGATATTATTTGGACAAGTTGCATGATTCACCGGGAAGCCTAAGCATCCAAGTCTCTAAGTCCTGGTCTAAATATTGTTTTGTAAGAAGTATTTTAGTAGTTAACCACATAAGAACTAAGACAATAAAATAAAGAATTTTCTCTTCGCTTTGTACAGAAATGGGAGCTTAACATACATTTTTATTATTTTATTCTCCATACTGATATCATTTGGTAAGATTGTCAAGTGCGTTTACGAACTGAAAAGTGAAATAGCGGTATTTTTGAAGAAAAAGGTTTTAAACGTTCGGCAGAATTCTGCGACAGTTTATTTTTAATGAAGCTATCTTATTTGGTAGATATCTTTGAAAAAGTGTAATAATTTCCGGTTTTAAATATTCAACAAAACCACCAATCCCTAAATTTTTCGGAAAAAGTAAATTTATAACTCTAATTAATTTCTGTCATTTCCATCGATTAATATAAAAAAAGAGTTTATTTTCGTGACGGTTGTTTATAGCGACCAAAGGAAAGTAATAAAACTCCAACGTCATTCTGCTAATAACTGATATGTAACCTATTAATAAAAGTATTTTAGTACGTTAAGTCTGGTTTATACACCTATACGTAACACAAGTACAACAAACTAATATTTTCAGTCATAAATGTATAGACACTGTTGCCAACTTATTGATAGGTTAGCTGAATACCTTATGAAATGCCGATGATATTGACCATAGATACTCTATATTCTAGAGTTTAATCTTACCTATAAAGTTGGTAAGCAAATTTAACAAAAATAACATCGTAAGTTCTCAACCGGATAGACCTAGGAATATAATGAAATATAATAAAGGCCTGGTAGGAACTCTTTTTGTAATGTATTACAGAAAGGATTTTTTTCGAATATGTTTTATGTATTACCACATTATTTAATACTCCTATATGGACAGTTGATTCTGTAAAGAACATCACTACACTACACTTCCGACAATATTTCTTTCTCTCGCGTTGGTAAATTCTATCCATACCGCGCGTGCTTGAGAAATGTCTAAAACACATTTACTCAATTGGAATTTTCTGTGTTTCTCTACATGCGCACAAAATATGCGCAGAACTGACTGAAGGTGAAACAGTACTCTTACTTAATTTATTATAATTTTATTAAAAAAAAATAATGTAATGTTGTAATGTAAAAAAAAATAATGTTGAGAGGGTAGGTTCTTCCCTAACTGTCTTGATAGTTGGAGATAACAAAGCCGGTACTTATCTGATAAGATACGTCGCGCAATTCAAAACAAAAGGCGTGGCATGCTGAGTGCAGGTGTCGTTTTACTCCACGATAATGCTCGTCCACATTCAGCAAATAGGAGGCAACAGCTCATCACTTCATTTGGCTGGAAGCAATTGGAACATCCTCTATATAGTACCGATCTAGCACCTAGCGACTACCATTTGTTTCTGCACTTGCAGACGCATTTAGCGGCTTCTGTGCAGCAGTGGTGGCATACAAAAGCTTGTCCGAAGATATGACAAGTGCCTTAATAATAATGAAAATTATGTAGAGAAGTAGGGAAAATAATGCTCTTTCAGGTAAATAAAGTTTTCTTTTAAAAATTTACTTGTTGATTTATTCCCATATAGCACATGTACGAACTATGGACGTACCGGGGACGTACGAAACAGACGTATCGTTCGTCCTGGGGACGTACGGATTAGGGACAGTGTACGTCCTATGGACGTACCGAGTACGTCCAGATTCCGCGTAAATGGACGTTCCAGGTACGTACATTTTTGGTCCAGACTGTGCCTAATGTGGACAAATCTGGGACGTACCTGGTACGTCCAAATTTTTCGCAAATGGACGTCCTTGGTACGTACACTTTTGGCGCAAACTGTGGACAGTTCTGGGACGTATCCAGGAAATAGGTGAAAAATAATCTCAATATTTCAAATAATTAAAACAATTTTTAATACCTATTTTTTTCACAATTATTTATAAAATTTAAAATAAAACTAGGTAATAGATAATAACAAAATAAAATAAAAATCATAAAATCAAAAGTAATAAAAAATATCTAAATAATATTTCCTTGATCTTCAATTAAATAAAATAAAAGCTTTAATGCTTGTTTCATGGACCTTTCCTTCGCCCTCTTCAGCCATGAATTGAGAGCTAGTTCCGTCTCTCTGAACGAACCAGACGACTTTCCTTCATCAGCAGCATCTTTAATCAAATAGCATCTATTAACTATCTATTAAATCCATCAACGCTATCCCTGTCACTATTATGTGAACCATCAACTGCTATCAATCGCTCGAATAATGGAACTCTTTGCCGGGCATACTTTAGATGTTTACTTATATTTGATCGATTCATTATAATATTAAAAGATAACTTACCTTCTACAATTTCACTATTAACAGTTCACTATTAATCACAAATATGGTTTGGTAATTTGTATTGTCTGTGTAGGTATGTATTATTTCAGTGCCAAAGCAAATATTCTTCCTTTTACATGTCACGAACACACTCATAGAATATAGGTTAGAATAACATATTGTCAAAACCAAAAACGCAAGCAAACACCAACCCAAACTTTGGCGCGTAATTTAAAAACATTATAGGCGCTTTTTCTCTAGCTAAACAGTTAGGTCTGCTGATTAACACGGTTAGGATTGGTTTTTCTTTTGTACTGTTTAGTACTTTTTCTGTAACAAACATACAAACATTGAAATCATTGTAATAACTACGTCTATTTAGGTGCGTACTGAATACGTCAGAAATGTACGTACTAGGTACGTACATTTTAGTACGAACTGGGTACGTCCAGAAATGTACGTACTCAGAACGTCCCCTCTGGTCCGGGGACGTAAAGACCCAAATCGGACCTAATATGTACGTCCCCAGTACGTCGTGTGCTATATGGGTTTATATCAAATCGGTACTTACTGTAAAAACATACCTCGTATTATTCAATTACTGTTGTCAATCCAGCACTTCTAGTTTATTTATGGGGGAATGTTTTTTGTCGAATAGATGTTTTACTTACTTTGAAATATTTATTTGGTTGTAATCTAGAGGTTCGTAGGTGTTCTACATTTCTAACCTCAAAATTTCTTATTATCTCATGGCAAATTTGAAATGAATTTCTTAAAGAGAAGCATAGCACATGTTCTACTTCCCTTTTTGGTTATTTTCCTTGGTTTATATTTAAAAAAAATATTATTAAATCTGACAACGTTTAAATTGTTCGTGACTTGGGTTATTTAGCGACTACTAACGTAAGTGCGACACATTCTCGCATGACAGACACCAGATGTAATTTATTTCTGGATCACAGTTTACAAAATGCAGACACACGTTCCTGGATCGACTGTCATTGATTTGTCCATCAGTCCATCTCATGATAGCTTTGAATTAGTCTAATAAATCAATCACATTTTAATTTTTTGGCATATGTTCATGTGTCTGTTTGTCGTTTCGTTGTTATTATCATGAAAGAGTCATATTATCAAAATATTATAGAAGTGATTAATAATGAATGTTAAATTTTAACTACGAATTCTCGTCTTGTAATAGTCTTGCTTAGATACTTAGGAACAAAATTATAACAAGAAAACAAAAAACATATACACTAATCAATAAAGTATGGAACAAATTGATTTTTAGCTGAAACACGTCGATTTTTGATTTTAATTTACCGTATCTTAAAATAATATTCTTATATACAGGGTAAATTACACGTCACCGTCATTTTTTTAAATGGTACATCCACATTTTGTCTCAATTTTCGGATTACTCAAGCTGAGCTGTATGTATCACATTTTCATTCCAATTGGTACAAGGTGGTGCTGCTGCTTTTTACTGTAATGTGTGCGTCCCTTGCACCTTTCAATTCTAGGTCATCAAATCGATTCCACAGTTTTTCAAATAACATTCTTGTACTACCTTGTATTCCAGTATTCCAGTGTGTTTTGATAACAGATTCTGTATAGTCTGTACCAAACAATTTCCGCATATTAAAGGCATAATCTTTCAAAATATCTGCCAGCTCTGCAAATTCCTGATTGTGCAAAAATTGTTGAATTGCCTGTTAATTGATACTTTATTTCTTGCCCTAGTCAACGAAATAGTATTTCCAACTTCCTCATTTATGTTGCTAATGGACATTTGTCCTCAACGATCGCTCATTTTGAAAAATAAAGACAACTGTCAAAACACTAAATTTGACGTTTATAATTTAAATCATTATTTTTACTTGAAAGTTAGTTAAACAAAAAATAAGCAGGTTTATCAACGTGATTATTTTTGACGTTTCTTAAAACCAATGAAATGCTTCTTTATTTGTCACAAGGGTAAGTTTCAACCAATTATGTCATTAAATTAGATAGGTCATCCATCTCAAATGTGGTTGAATCCAATAGGGAAACACAAAGTCAAAAAGTCTTGGATCTTTTCAATTATGTCATTATTATAGTGGGAATAAATCTCTTGTGATTATTGTCGGGAATAATCACTGTAGCTTTTATTTGCCTAGCAACTTAATTGTGTCAACTTGAAATGGGTGAAATTCACGGGTCAATAAATAATTAGTGTCGAAATATTTTTAATAATTGCGTTTTTAATTGTAATAATTTAAATTGTTAATTCACAATGTGTCAACGATATTTTCATATATTGTACCTAAGTAATAATTAATTAAATTAAATTTGTCAATAATTTTATGATAGTTTTATCTTTTTTATTGTAAAAATTTGTGAATCAAAAAATAATCTTGTCAAATATAACTAAAGAGTTCCATAAATTGGAAAATAATTTGACAGATTTTGTTCAAACTTGTCAACAAGTTTTCAAACAATCTGTCAAATTTTTTTAAATTTATTCTCATTCTCTTGTTATATTATTACTGAAAATACAGCGACAAGCTCTATTTTCACTCTAGTTCTGATTCTATTGGCTGACTTTCAAATTCCATTTTTTGGTCGTTAAGCAAGATGGCAATATATTTTTGGTTTCGCTTTTGGCTTTGGGTGTAGAGGAATTCATTCAGCCACAAATTATTTATACAACCCACGTTTTTTTTCAGATACATTTTTTTAAAATAATTAATAATAGTGTTAACAATATGAATTAACTTAATTTTATCAACAAAACTTTTACTCAGATTCAGCTTAAAATTGTGTATTTTAAAAGCCGACCAGTTAAAACTGATGAACTAAAACCCAATAAAAATCATGAAATAAAAACCATCAAATATTTTAAGAGAGCACGTGTTCATGTACACGTTTTTATTATTTCACTTTTACTTATTTATCCAAGCCCTCTCATTTTTATACTTATTCTTATTTTCTAGATCTGTTTTAGATCACATTTATATTTTTGAATTCCACATATCTGTCTATGTATGTATCTTAAGTTAATAAAGTTTTCTGTTTTTAAGGTCTGGTATTCACATTTGCTCTGATTATATTGTATTTAAAATATTAAAAACAATTAAAGTTATATTTATAGATTTTAAAAAGGACACCAAAACCAATATCAAATAGTATGCTTTACGTGTCAAGTGTGGTTATTGGCTAGTTAAAATATTGGGTTATGTTTCCAGTGAAGATATTGAAAGGTAAGCGGCCAGACGGAAGTTTTAAATAATTGCCGCCTTGGGTTATAACTTATTCGCGATGTAATTATAATGTCAACTGTGAATTTATATCAGCCAATAAACAATTCAAATAGCCACGACATCCTGCTGTATTATCGTTGGTGTCAGACATTTCTAGATTTAAAGCTTCGTTCTTTTTTAGTTACATTATCTCTCTGTTAACATATTGTGTCCTTTGCATTTACTGTTTTCAAACATCCGTAGGTTGAAGTAATTAAAATATAGTTTATTCTTTTTGACAGGAACTAGAAAATATGGATTTTATTTTATCTATATCTATTATATAATTTTTACTTTTTATTTAAAAAGCATATTTATTCAACTCTTATATTCTTAAATTAGGAAATATTAATTTTAATTATAGTTCACCTTTTTAAAAACTAATTTACTTGTTAAATGTCTTGATAAAAAGTCTTTATTGCATATTGCAATGAGCGCCACTTAAAATTACAAAGTAATCAGAGATAACATATAATACGGATAGATAAGACACTGCAATGTTAAGGTCTGAAACTGAATTTCTGCGCCATCTAGCGCCTTGGAAGAAACTAAAAAGCGGCAAATTTGAATTTACAACCCATTATCAGTTATTCAATAATTATTAATAATAATAGTTGTTAACCAGAATTAAAACACAAGTGAATTATGAATATATTTATTGGTATAATTTCAATCAAATACAGGTATGTAATGGTTTTACATAAATATTAATGTACTTATAGGTATCATTATACATTTGAAGTAATTACAAAGTAAAACAAGTATAATATATAATTTTAATAAATATAAATATATTTTTTTGTTTTTTGTGATACAATAAAAATGGATAGACTAAGAACATCATTAATGCATTTATGGATTTAGAGGTATAAAAGCTAATATAAAATTAAATTATAGAATATAGACAACTATTTGGGAAATGACAAGTATGTTCATAAAGATACATTAATATAATTTTGAAAATAATCAATGGGAAATCAGAATTGGAAAACAGTAATTAATTGGTATTTATAAAAAACATTTGGGTTTGAACAGTTATTTATTGGATTTGATAAAGGAGAAAACTCATTTATATGTAAGTATATTGATGAGTAAAAAAGTCTAGCTTATTTTTAAGATGCTACTACTACATGAACAGAAAGAATAATAACAAATTCCAGATAATTATCAATTTTTGGTCATATTAAGAGACAATATACATTAAATGTTTCAAAGATTGCTAATAAAAATATTGCTTTTTAATCTGAATATTTTATTTATTTTTATTTTCCAATAAAAAACTGTTTAACAAATGAATATAACTTAACATTGAAACTAACAATTAAATGGGATGGTAAAATTAGATTAAACATCAGATAAATCATTTGATCCAAATTAATCATACAATTTTATGGTATAATATATCAATAACAAAAGCAAGGAAAGTAATATTTTTATTTTTAAAATTAAACATTTTCATTACCATTACAACTAAAATCAATAAAATTTAATCAATCGAAGGAGTATAATTTCAGCACAGGAACAGTTTTTAAAATTAGTTTGTGCCTTTTTTAATAAATAACCACAAACACATTTTAGGGCCGGTTGATCCAGACTAGTGGGTTTCATGGCAGTGGTAGAAAAGCAGCTCAACAAATCAATGTCCTCTTCTTCTTCATCTTCCTCTGACATATATCCTATAAAATAATGATTAAAAATTAATTTATTACCAAAGCCAAGTGAAGAGAATAAAACAAAAAAAAAACTGTTTTAGTTTACCTGAGTCACAAATTTCTGCAAAGTAATGAAAATCTAAGATTTGTCAACTTCACAATTAGCCCTTAAAGAATGGGGGGAAAATGTAAAATTTTTTACCAGAAGACTTTTAAAAAATGGAGTGAATGCAGATGCTGTGGGAGTGTTGTATCTTGCACCCCTTTGGAGTTAAGCTGGAGAATCTAGTGGTTGTAATTTCAGCTAATAAACCTGAAAACATAGTTCTTTCAATAACTCATATTTGCAATGCAAAGGAATCAATAAAAAATTAATGATCAAATAATTAAAAAACAATTTATACCTACCTTGTCTAGCGAGAGTTTGTGGAGGTGTCACATAATGAAATTCACCAAAACTAGGTACTTCTACAACCTGCTACCCTTGATGGACCAGGCTGATCATATTCTCCTATATCTTCAATAGGAGCTACCTCAGAATTTGAAGCTATTGATGTTGTTCTAAGGAAAAAACAAAAAAAATTCAGGAAGCAAAAAACCAATATCATGAAGAAATAGTAAGTTGACAATATATTATTAGGAAAGTGATGTAAAAATTACCTACCTGGAATTTTTGCAGGAACATTTATATGTGGAACAGCAGTGTCTTTAAGGATCAATAAAATAAAAAATACAATACAAAATATATACAACTCACTCGGAAATGCAATAATATTGCATATATATTATATTTATCTAATTAAAGACAACCATAAAATAAGTTTATTACCCGTTCAGAAATAAAGAAGGTTATGAATGCAACCAACCAAAAATTTAAATTTGTATAACAAATTGCATAACTACAAGGTCCTGTTATTCACGCCATCTCTTAGTTTGGAAGAAACTAAAAACATGGTTTGACCTTGGCCATAAGAGTGTCTAGCCTGTGAAAGTAATTTCCATAAATCCAAGATACATGTTTTGCACAACTTACAATCGTTGGAGGGATACCCCTATTATACGGGATGTTACAGTTCACCCGAACTGTCTGTCGGTCAAGGATCAGCATAACTTCAGCTGAACTTCGTTCAGTTCACGTTAGTTGTACTGAGACTTTTTTTGTCGACTATTTTATGTCTCGTGCCAAAAGTTTAGTGTCTTTTAAAAACTCCTTTCATCATTCAAATAAATAGTTATGGTTTATTAAAATACAATGATATATTATTGTCCCAGGTGGCAAAATACTATTTGTTTGTGTGCATATTATAGATATTTTCTTACAACTAATATCAAAGTTAATGCCAGTGATTTTAATACTTTTGGTAAAATATGATAAATTATTAGACATATTAAAGGAACCCAGCTCTCTCTAGACTGGTAGTTGTACAGCGTGAAAACAAGTGAGGTACGCACGCGACTTGTTGATGGCTTTTAATGGTCCGCTGTATTCTGTTGCGTGCAGGGGTCTCGGGGTTATTTTTTGCGACAGTTTTTATATCCAGATTTTTATTTGGGGCTGTTTAGTATTAACTTTAGATATATCTTTGTTTCGGTAATTCATTTTTAATAATTGGTTTACGTATTGTAATTTTTGCCCATAATTGATAACCTTAAATTAGTTACATATATTATGGCAACGTTTTGGAGACCTTTTGAATCAGAAAATAAAAATCCAGATCAAAATTTAAATTCAGAAGATATGATATCGCCAACAGGTGAGGTTAGTAGCGAATTTTGCAATAAAGATTTACACATTCAGTGTCAGAGGGTTATTTTAAATATGTATCGGTGTTTGAAAAATGATGATAATAAAAAATCAGATGCGGTTATAATAAAGCGAATTAATACGTTAACTTAAATTTCTATTTACACGATTTCTCGGGTTATTAAGCGCGGTGACGTTATAGATCATTCGCAGGTGCGGAAAAAAAATTGCAAATGTAGACGATGCTGCAAAAGATGTTATAAAGCAAATGGTTTATAATTTATATCAAGAAAAGATTACGAGATTATCCTCATTATAATAATAAAAGCTTAAAAACTTTTTGCGGTATACTATTATAATGCGCTTTTAATTATAAGAAATTAGATAAACGAATGGTTATAATGGAATCGCGGCGTATTGTTGTACTCCATGAAGAGTATTTAGATAAAATAAGGAAGTATCGTGAATTAAAAAGGCATATAGTATACCTAGATGAGACTTGGTTTGACACACATTATACTGTTCAGTATGACTGGGTAAATCAGTCTCAAAAATGTAGTTTAAATGCGCCATGTTCGAAAGGAAAGCGTATAATAATTCTTCACGCCGGAAGTGAAAACGGTTTTGTACCAAAGGCGTAACTATTGTCTGCGAAAAATATTAAGCAATGTTCAGCCGAGGATATGACTGCAGATTTATTCGAAAAATGGTTTCAAGAGCAGCTTCTTCCTAACATTCCTCCAAAATCAGTAGTCGTTATGGACAATGCTTCCTATCATTCGCGGATATTAAATAAAATTCCAAATTCTAGTTCAAAGAAGGCAGATATTTTAGAATATATGAAAAATAGGAACATTAGTCCGGAAAACGTAATGACAAAGAAATAATTACTACGAAGTATAAAAGCGCTTAATTTAAAGAACGATTATGTGATTGACAATATTTGTAATACTTTCATGATATGTAAAAAATTTGCAAGAAAGAATTGGGGATCCAAACCAAGCATACTGTATTGGCTTTACACATTTATAGTGCGACCAATAGTCGGCTTTGGATCAGCTGTCCCTGGGGACAAAAAACTAATCTACGTACAACGAGAAAAATCCTCTCAAAACTCCAAAGATTAGCTTGTGACTGCATCACGGGAGCGATGAAGATGAGGTAATTTAAAATTTTACACCTATAGACATATTATATGTAGCAAATGTTTCATGCAATATCTAAACTCGTTTAAATCCTAATTTTTAACATGAGTAACAATTAAAATAAATTATATAAATTAAGTTAAAACATTTATTATTATAAGAAATATTGAGGTCGTAGGGAAAATCGTGTACACAACGCGTTGGAAAGTGTATTTCTTGCACTCGTTACATTTCCGCACTTATTTTAAAACTTTTTTTATAAGTATTATTAAAAATTAAATTTATTGTACTAACCCTTACTTTTGGGAAGTCCATCTTATTCAGATTGACGATGCTAATCTTAGCGAAACGGCCGTCTTTGTAATTTAAAACATAATTTTTTCAAATAAGCTTGGAAGTTACGTTCAAACGAAGAGTTTTTTATTATTCTTAATTATTAAAAATACTATGTTTTCTTCTTTTAAATATAAATAACTATTTAATGTTAAATAAATACCATATAAAAAATGCTACACTCAATCTATCAAGCCGTCTTTTATTTCCGATAATAGATATGGATAAATAATTACAACAAGCAAGGGTTGATGCAATAAATTCTATGTATAATATAAAAAAAAAGTTTAACACATAAGTACGTCAACTTTTCCTAAAAATATCTCATTTATTGTGAAAATCAATCAATTAATTGCTTCGTTAGTTACCAAAAATGTATTCAGACAGCCCTAAAAAAACTTTGAAAATACCGCTCACTATATAGAGTATTATAATATTGCCAAGCAGTGATTTTCTAGGTAGCACATAAGTATTTGGAGATTCTTGGTCTTGAATAGTAGCAAGTGCTAGATTTACGAGAATTTTTATTACCCAGTGGCAATAGGTTTTGTGTGCGTAACGATATAAATTATTTCGTATGTGTTTGTTGTCTCTTCGTTGTGGTTCGATTGTATCCAACGTTTAATTATCGTTCTTTTCCCTCGCAGGGATAGTAAGTAGTCAGTGTCGGGTATGTGGAAAAGGGTCGTTCATCATAGAGCATTTATTTCTTTACCTACCTAAACCTAACGTGAATATATGCCTATAATTGATAAAATATAAATGCCGACCCAATGGAAAATCAAGGCCAAATACCTAGAAGTGATACTGAACACAGGACTAACCTTCAAAGAACACGTGGAAAACATTACCAAGAAGGCAAAACAAGCAAGAGGAAGACTAGCCGGACTCATAGGAAGAAAATCCAAATTAGACAAAGATACATCTAATAAATGCATTTATTATTCCTCCGTAGCCGGGGGACACATAGCCATAACCTACAAAAAGAAGATACAAACACAGAATATCAGCTTAAGACAAGTACCTAGCGGACGCCCAATGGTATATGAGAAATATACAAATACAGGGAACTAGACCAGGAGAAGATAGAAGAAATCATGAAAGCCTGAGCCAGAAGAAGATTAGAAAACTCAGGACACACCCGAACACAGCACTTAAAGAATTAACAAACTACACTGCAGAAGACTACAGGAGACATCCAGGACCAAGGAAACAGCTGGACAACTAAAAAGGAACAAGATCTGTAAAGAAGCAGACAGAAGAGGAACCACCTATAAAAGACTCTGCCCATCCCAAAGGAAGATGCGCAGGTTCTTGAGTAGGGACAGCTATAACAAGTGGATCCACCCTCTAAGGTTACCTTTAGCCGCAGTTGGTCGTACGGACTAACTTTTCAGAGACAGTGAAAAGCACACATTCTAGAACGCCTAAAAAGATGACTGGAGGATATAGGTGCAAGGCACCATCCTGGAACAAACAGAAGACACCTGAAAACTATCTCCGAGCCAAGATACTGGAAGGAAGAGTATAAGCCCGAGGACTGAGGCTCCCATCGGACGTGATGAGAGGGTGGAGGAAGTTCTTGATGGAATGCAGTTTGGTTAGAGTGTGTGTGTTTGCGTAATAAGAAGTTAAATGAAAATTGTATTTTTGTGCGTATATACAAGGGCGTACGCAGCTTTTTTTCTAGGGGGGTGGTTTCCACTAGGGCGTTGAGGTGAAAAGAAAAAATTATCAAATAAACGTATGTATGTATGTATGTATGTATTATTATTATTATCATCAAAAGACTTCTGTCCTTACTCAGCATTTGCTGGTAATATTTACCCGTCCCGAGCGTAAAAGCAAATCGGTTGGTATTTCTATTTATCTTAAGATTGAAGTCAAATTTAGTGTCGTTGAGCATGGTAGAAAGTGGATTCATTGCCAAGGAGAAACACAGTGGTCTAAGTGGGTCACCTTGGATTATTCCCCAGCGAATAATAATGTCTTTGGTCTTAAGATACTGACCATTATTATTTACCTGAAGGCTTGTTCGTCATTGATTTATCGAAGATAAATCTAGCAGCACTAAAAAAAATGCAAGGCACAGAATTCTCACACAACCTTTGGAATGCGATTTGCGTTTTTTTTGTAATTTGAGGTTTTATTATAAATTTGATACTTTCAATGACGTTTTATCTAGTTCGATTTTTTAGAGAGGAGGGGGCAGCTGCCCCTACCTGCTCCACGGTGCCCTTGCGTATACAAATTTTATTCAGCATTTACTTATTAAAATTCTGTAAGTTATCCATATCTCCAATGGGGGTTGTATCAAAAAAAGGTTCAAAGGAAAGGTCTATCCCACAAACAGTTTATTAATGGAGTGGCAACTAGTTTCGGTCCCGTAGGACCATCATCAGGCTAAAAAAAAAAAAATAGAAACTAGAATATAGAATAACAGAACAACCAAAGAAAGTCGGTTAAAAATCCAATCTTTACACAATTGATGATACAAAAACTACTAAGTGTACAATAATTTATAAAAAGAGTTAAAGTACGTTTCACAATAATTCGTTGACTCCGGTACCTGACCTTAGGGGATTAGTAATGAAAGGTTATAAATTTCTCACTGTACAGTAAACATTAACAGATCCGTAATCCGGTTTTCAAAATAGATTTAAATAAAACTCAGTAACATTTACTAAAACTTAAATTTATTTTGTAAAAAAAATCACGAAATTTTTTTAAAAACAAACAAACAAATTTTAAGTTTATTTATTAATTGAAATTAATCAAAACTGTTGAAACTTAAGTATACGTATATATTTTCCTGGACAAAAATAAATAATACCTTTCTGTAAATGTTCGAAAAAATATTAACCACCTTTTATTAGTAATCCCTTAAGAGCAGTTAAGAGCAGGTACCAAGTCAACGATTTATTGTGAAACGTACTTTACAATGAAATGTCAAAAATATCAAAATGTATAAAATAAGAACTAAATATTATTCAATGTTTTTCTTTCTATTTATTGTAAAAACTTGTTTCTAGCCTGATCATGGTCCTATATGACCGAAACTAGTTGCTACTCTATTAAAAAACAGTTTGTGGGATAGACTATGCGTTTTCCTTTGAATCTTCTTTTTTTTAATTACTTATTAGTCACGTAGGTCGGTATTTGTATAGTATCAGCTATATGAATAATAGAATAGGTTGTATTCGGTTATCCGCGGGTCTGTGGCTTTTCCTATTGTAAATATTCGATGCCTTTTTGTTAGATATGTATTAAAAAAAGTTCTAAGGTCCCTAGACGAAAACTGAGTGACTGTTTTTAACTTTTTCCTTGATTTTGTTCTTTTTCTTATTAATTTAAGTATTTACTCTAATATGAAATTGGCATTAGAGATCTTTAACTTGAGTCTCACCTCCCCTAAATAAATTGTGGAGGACTGCCATGGTCGATAATTTTGGAAGTCCGACTAAGAGCAAAAAAAGCCACGGGAAAACGTATCAAAGTACGGCGCTTAATACTGATTTCTACGTAAGTGCGTTCCGTAGTAGAATGGGACCGTGATTGCCGATGTTCATCAAGACACTATTTTCCCCTCGCACTTCCCTTCCCAGCCCACAAAAGCACTCTTTGCTGTTCCAGATCACAACTCCTACAATTAATAGAAAGGCGGCAAGTGCTGACAAGAATTCTAAACAAAACGACCTGCTGGACTCTATTCGACAGACCAAAAGTTTCTAAATGAATTCTGCCATTGGCAAGGATTCATGTTTGATTTTTAGATGTTTCAGATACTCATCTTTTTAAGGAAAATGTGAAATAAATAATGAAAAAAATGTCGATGAATGTAAAAAATAAATTTATAAAATTAATTTCCAAATAATTAATATATGGTATTTAAAAAAATTTCTGGAAAATAGAGGTCTAATACTTTGCTCGGAGAAATCTGAAAGAAAGAGGTTTTAAAACATACCAGATATCCGAAATATACCACATTTCGTTATTTTTATTTTATATGAAGCTGAATATATTTTTATAAAATAAGATTAGAATGAAAAAGACACATATTTATTATTACAATGGTTCTCATAAAGCAACAAATACTTTTACAGGGTCGATTTCTTTTCATCAGTAAATTATTTAGTAGCAATAAAACTAAAAGTCAACCCACAGTAAGTAATTTAATGAAAATGTTACATCAGCGACATATTTCGGTCACAAGACCATTTTCTAGCTCTAAGAGAAGAACACAATGTGTCAGAATGAAGAATTACAAAAGTCAAAATATATAAGACAAAATATAACATATAATAGAATATGATAGTTAATCTAACAGTAAATAATGTATTTAAACATTTACAGAATAAACAGAATCAATGTTAAAAAAGAAGTAAATATTCTAGGATGAACCCAGGAATCAATATTCTATAAATAGGTTTATGGAGAGTTCTCCGAAACAAGGAGCTCGATCTCCAAAACCAATCCAGGAACGGGCCCGGATTATTAGTGGGGTTAAAAGTACCACTTTGGAGAGTTCTCCGAGACAAGGAGCTCAATCCCCAATACCAATAACGGATAGAGACCGGATTGTTAGGTGGGTTAAGAGTACCACCCTTATTATGAAGAATCAACCTCATAAAAATGAGTATGAAGAAACTGGAATGGAAGTTCAAAGTAACAAGCACATGTAAGAAAAGGTGCGGAAACAATAAACCGGAAAATAAGTTTCCAACTGAGGGAATGTTGCCAACTACAGTGAAAGTTTAATTGAAAACATATAGATATCCAAATAAGAGGAACTAAATATTAAGAATAATGAAAATAGTATTAAAATTATATATTGCTTAATATCAAAGGAAAATAAGCAATAAAATTGAAAAATGAAAAAACATAGCTGTCTGCACACATAAAGTGAAATACAAACATTATAGAACTTGATGACAACTAATCGGAGTCCGATATAGAAAGAAGAAAAGTCAAAATAAGATAACCTAAAGCACAAGTAAACAATAGCAACAAACTATAATCTATCAGAGTGGAATGTTCAGGTTTAAATAATTCTCATTAGACTGAATTTGTTGGTTTAAACAATTAAGAGATTTATCAACAATAGCAGATCTAATTTCCAAGAGCTTAAGCAGATTCAATCTAAAGCCTTTATTACAACTATGAAGTAATTTTACATTTTTGGAATCAAAAGAATGATTCTCTTCTAAAATATGATTAGCAAAGGATGATGGTGAGTTCTAAATTCGAATGTTTCTTAACAAAATTTATATGTTCTAGAATACGGTACGATACTCTTCTTCCACATTAGCCAATGTAAATAGCATTACAATCGGAGCATGATAATTTGTATACTCCTGATTTATGTAAAAGTGGTATTATATCTTTAGTGTTAATTAAATGAGATAAAGTGTTTTTTGTTCTAAAAGCTATATCAACATTGAATTTCTTAAAAATATTTTTAATCTTGTATGAAAAAATACCTGTGTAAAGTAAGGATCCATTAAAGGATCCCTGAGTAGTGTCATTAGTACATGTAACCGTATGGAAAGAAAACCTTAACTTACAATAGAATTTAGAGTAGCATCTGTGAATTAAATCCAAAGGATAGTTGTTATTAACCGCCAATTGCTTAATTATGTTGATCTCTCTCTCAAAGGAATCATGGGACAAAGGTAATGAAAAATATTTTTAAAGCAAAGAGTTAAAGGCTCTAAGGATGACAAGAATTATAATCCATGAGACAATCAGTAGTTGTTGGTTTCCTGTAGATATCAGACTTAAAAGAATTATCTTGGAGGTCTTTGGTAATCAATAAGTCTAAGAAAGGAAGTTGGTTATCAACCCCACTCTCAAATGAAAATGTAATATTACTATGTAAAGAGTTTATATATGTACGAAAAATATCTACATCCGACCAAGTACCTTTGAATAAAACAAAGCAATCATCAACATACCTGGAATAAAATAACAAATGTTTAAGAGTTGAAAAATCTTCTCTCCAACTCTGCCATAAATACCTCTGCTAGAAAAGGCGATATATTTGAACCCATTGCTAAACCTTAAGTTTGTTCATAAAAAGAATTATTTGATCAATAATTAAGTGGTATAATTAGTTAAATTTGTCTTTAGGTTATGAACGATTTCCTGCACCAGAAAACATTAAGTTACCAAAGTAAAAAACTGTTAGAGTGGTAAAAACTTTTTGTGATATTTTACTCCCTATCTTTATTACTAATTGCAAGTTATCACTAATTATTTAATCAACTTAAAGATATTTGAAGATAAATAAAAAATCAGACAGTGCAAAATGGATGAAAATGAAATTCTGTTAATCAGAACTATAAAATGATATTTTATCGACAGCCAATATAACCAATATTATGAATGATACGACAATGATAATGTAAAGAAAATTATAAAGTGAGGACATAAATTTGCATAAATTCAATATATTTGCAACTCAAAATCGTCTTCTATGAGTTTCTGAGTCGGTATCATTTTATAGGGATGCATTTTTTTTCTTTATGTTTAGTATCGATGTACATTGGCAACTGTTTTCTCCATCTGATTTACATGTCTAAATTCGCGAAATTGTTTCTCTAATTTACTAATTGTACCTTGAGATATATGTAAAACTGTTATTTCATGCATTTTTGTTAATCTAACCATTTTTATGAATAATTGCAGTCAACGAAATTCAAACGACAATTAAAATATTGACAATATTTAAAAGCAGAAACATTTCTGGATAGAAAATAAAGTGACCTTTCGAGCGATTTATCACAAGCCCATACTTCCTATTTAAAAAATTGGGAGTTGTAACTGTCACTCAAAGGGGGTTGAATGTAAGGATCAAATTTTCATTTTAAAGAATATCAATTTATAATTTTAATTCAAACACCCATATGTTTAGATATTAAATACTTTTCACACAACCTGGTAATATAATCTCTTCCTACCTTATAATAATTTTTAAATATTTTATAATTTGTTACGTCAGTATATAATTTTCCGATAAATAAAGAGATTTCGAGATTTTAATCTATGTTTCACTGTTAATTTTCATTATTATTTTAAAGATATGTTTGTCGATGCTCATTTTTCTATTATTAACTGATATCAAGCGTAAGCGATTATTTATATTTAATACCGTTGGTAACATTGCAAAAAAAACTGTAATTAATATTTATCTGGATAGTTTACGTTATAGATAAGTGACAAATGGTAATCAATACCGTGCGAATAAATATTGCGAAACAATCTCAATCAAAACTTAACGATGCAATATCCCAAACAGCTACTTTCATTTGTGAATATTTGCTTGTTACACTTACAAGTTTATTTTTATAATAAAAATGATTAGAAATTATCTAGTGGATCAGCAATATGAAGTTATAGGGTAAATCTGATCAGTTCGCCACTGTTAAACTGTTTAATTAATGCTTCATTTTATATTTGCATAGATAAGACGTTGGTTTACCACAAAGTTATTGTAAAGATGAAAACGATATAGTCTTCTCCTGATTTTTCTATATCATTGCAGATATACTTATCTTACAAGGAAATATATCTAGGACAATCCTTTAAGGCTAATAATAACAAGGTTTTAATATTTTTCTCTATTCTTCTTTCAATATTTGGTCTGGTCTTGATCTATTTAGCATCAAATTTTATAAAACAAAACGTAACTTCTATCTGTCAATCTGACGATGGATATTTATTTGAAACATTTGTTATCGGTTAATAAGTTAAATTTTTAAATAAAATAGTGGAACAAATTATCAATGTTCTATAATAATCGATTTAACTTTGAAAACTGTTTCTAGTAAGCAATTTGTCCATGATTTGAATAGAATTGTCGCTGATATAAAATGAATTATTAAAAGACAATTTTAATAATTATTGATATATTAGGTTTTTACTACGTAGTATGTTTCCACCTGGTGCGGTGTCTTTTTGGTAGATAAAGATATAATTATACCTACTTATGCTAATTAAGTGACCAATATATTTCCCGTTGATTTTGATTTAAGTAAGTTTAATACTCATCTTTAGTGTCATAATTAATTTGATAGATATTCAAAAACATAATTTTTTTCTCAGTAAAGACCAAATATACTTTATTATTACAGCGTGTACACGGACGGTATCCTATAGGTCAAAAATGTTTAAATATTAGTTTTAGTGAAAAATGTCATTATTGATAAAAAGTTTTGCTTGTGCTGAAACCCCATAAAATATAATAAAATTCAAGTATTTCAAAATCCGTCTCATTTTATAGCCAGTTGTATGAAAACCGTATGAATTTGTGCACTAAGTTCGAAAATAATGTATTGATCTAGTGAGTGACGTTTTCGATGTACCCAGTAACTGCCAACTTTTATAAATAATTTTCAAATTGTCATTCTTTAATAAATATTTGAAAACAATGTTAACTATTCAAGAATTAAGTAGCTCCATAATAAAAATCTAAAATAGTTAAATCGGGGGATCAGGGCGAAAAAATATGGGTTCATAACGTTCCATCCATCGCCCAGGAAAATATTCATCCAGCCATCCTCTAATTAGCAAAGTCGAATGTGACGAACATCCATCATGTTGAAGGTACATCTTAGACCTTTGCTCCAAGGGAATATTTTCTAATTCAGGTATTAAGAAGTTGTCAAGCAAGTACAAATATACCTCCTGTTTTTATGTATCTTCCAGAAAATACCGTCCGATTATTCGATCCGGTAAAACCGCACACCAAACATTAACTTTTTTAGCAAATTGACTATTATAGTTAATCCTGTAGCTCGGGTTTTCACTAGCCCAATATCGACAATTTTGGGAAGAAACGATTCCGTTTCTTGTAAACGTTGCTTCATCAGAAAACAAAACATGATTATGAAAGAATCGGTCATGCAAGTTTTTCACCAATCATTGCACAAAAGTCCAACCTTGTGTCATAATCATAATCTTGTAAGGTATGAATGAATTTCGGTTTAAATGGATAAGTTTTCTTTGCTTAAATATTTTCTGTAAGCGACTCTTGCAAAAACCAACCTCCACTGCTATTTT
Source organism: Ophraella communa (assembly GCA_035357415.1). Lineage (NCBI taxonomy): Eukaryota > Metazoa > Arthropoda > Insecta > Coleoptera > Chrysomelidae > Ophraella > Ophraella communa. The sequence continues at coordinate 12,831,698 of CM068980.1, read as the reverse complement.
TGGTAGATTAAACTTGGGATTTTCCTTAACGAATGCATAGCTAGTGCAGTAGCTCCATCATCCTCCTCAATGAACGCCTTTTTTAATTTCTTTTTGTCTTGAACAGATCCTGTCTCATTAAACTTCTTTATTCATTTTTTTAATCCACACTGCGTAATGGATACATCTGGATATTTTTTCTGAAATTTTGCAATTGCATACTGGAAACTTCCCCAATAACATAACACTTAATAAGATATACTCTTTGTTGAAAAGTTAACATTGTTGTCAAATATTTATTAAAGAATGACAATTTGAAAATTGTTTATAAAAGTTGACAGTTACTTGGGGCACGTAAACGTCACTCACTAGATTAATATATTATTTTCGAGTGCAAAAATTCTTACGGTTTTCATAAATAAAACTGGCTGGATTTTGATAAACTTTAATTTTGTTTTATTTTATGGAGTTTCAGAACAAGCAAAACTTTTTATCAAGAATGACATTTTTCACTAAAACTAATTTTTAAACATTTTTCACCTATAGGGTACCCCATCCTATGATTATGAATAAACAATGGGTACGTTAGAAGTCCTTGGATATGCCTTCCAGAAATGTTTTAATTTTATTATTAATAATATTTAAAGATGTCACGATATTTTAAAAGATTTTTATTTAACGGATATTTAAATTACTTAATTTAAGTCTTAAACTAAATGCTCAATAAAATATTATAATATACATTTTTGTTTTCTGAATTAATTGCTACTTCTCTAACAAAAAAAATTAGCAGTAACGAAAATATCAAACATAAAATCATACCAAAGCGTCAGATAGAGATAGAATTAATTTAATAATCATTTAAACTTTAAAAAATAAGAAAATAGTAAATTACTTTATGGTGTTATAAACAATAAAGACAAACTGTATAAATTTAAAACTCTTAATTTAAATAAAGTAATATGATTTAAATTTTGCTGTTATTTATTCATATTTTTTTAATGTTGCTGTATTTTGTTAAAAACTGAAAATCGATTTGTTTATGTTTATAAAACAATAGAAATCCTGATGTGTTAGTAATTATTTTAATAGTACTAATAACAACAAACTTGCGCTTTCAAAAAAAATTAAACAATGAACAATACGTAATATGTTTGTTAGCAGGAAGTAAGGAACATTTGCAGAGCATAAACATTCGTTAATCCCCTCGATTTCCCATAATCGAGAAGATATACCTCCACATGGATTCTCACCCCAAAAAATCAATCGTAAGCAAGGTCGTCTTTTGCCAATTATGGTGACATGCTACAATAATTTTCAACCCCAGCCCTTACACAGACTTCTAAAATGTATTGATATCGTATTTAGATATCAATAAAAATGCCGCGAAGTGTTTCATAATGCATCCGTGTAGGAGGATCTGGTTTTTTAAAGCTTAGGGAATCATCTTATATTACAGTTGTTGCAGAGAAGTTTCCTTTATATTTTATAGAGGCAAAAGTACGTACACAGTGTGTTCACGGTCCAAGAGGATGGTTTTGTTTTATTTTTAATTTTAACGAAAAAGTGTAATTGTTGATAAAAAGTTTTACATGTTTTAATACCTCATAAAATGAAATAAAATTAAAGTTTTTAGAAATGTGCTAGTCAATTCTTTTTACAACAGTAAATTGTAATTACAAACAAAAAAAATAATATGGAATATTTCATTTTTTTATTAATTTTTATAAATACTTTTTTTTAAATAAGTAAACATCATTTTGCATTTTGCATTGCTACTCTAACCAATACTAAATAAATCTCGAAGTCAGATAAACAAAAAAAAATGATTTATTCTTTTGAAGTGAACAATATACAATGTGTTACAATTTTTTTAAAATAAATTAATAAACAAAAAAGGTTTTTAAATAAAATTAATAATCAGTATTTCCTCCATGGGCCTGTATGCATGACTGTAGACGATGTGGCATGCTATCGATTAAATGGTCGAGCTGGTCTTGCGGAATTCTCTCCCATTCTTCACGAGCAGCATCTTTTAGTTCTCGTAGAGTAATTGGGGGAGTGTTTCGCTTCTTAATGCGTGTGTTATAAATGTCCCAGGCATGTTCAATGACGTTCATGTTAGTGGAATTTGATGGCCATCTTAATGTGGATATTCCTTCTTCTTCCAAAAAATTTTTTACTGCAGCTGGGTTTAACCGATCTTTTTATTTGCCCAACATACTTTTTATCACAATCATTACAACTTATTTCATATATACCGCTTTTTTCCAGATCTTCTTTCTTATCCTTCGGATTTCCTAACAATTGTCTCAGGGTGGTACTAGTTGTATGAACTAAACCTAATCCCACTGTACCGAAAATTGTATTCAATCTTTTGGTATACTGAGGTGGTTTCACAAAGAGATTTCTTATAAAAGTATGGCGATTGATTGGCTTATGAATTAGTTTTTTATCATAACCATTAAGTACAGCTATATCCTCAATTAAATTATTTTCTCTGTTATATCTTGTTTTGTTTAAGGGAAAATTAATTAATCGATAAACCAAAAAATGAAAACTTGCCATTTTGTGTTGACTACAGTGAAAATAATCTACCGGAATATATCTATATGTAGCGGTGTTATTATTTCTTATTAACTACTAATGTGTCCAAAAATGGTAACTGTTCATTATTTTCTAGTTCAAACGTGAATTTTATGCTTGTGAATTTTGAATTTAATTTTAAAATGAAATCTTCTACTGATGATTTCTCTTCGTATTGAAAACTGCGAAAATGTCGTCCAAATATCTATACCATATCCTTGGGAAATACTCGAGCTCTTGACTGATCTGTGTTTCAAAATTGCTCATAAAAAGGTTGGCTATAAATGGTGATAAACAATTACCCATTGCTGTTCCTTCATATTGTTGATAAAACTGATTGTTATATTGACGATGCTAGTTTTTAGCGAAACAGATATCATTAGTTAAAAATGCAATTTTTTGAATAAAAAGTGAAATATTTGTTAAAAAGTTTTATTTTTAATGTTCTTAGTAAGAGGAACTTCCACAAAGTAAAGGTTAATACAATAAATTTTATTTTTAAAGTTATGTTTTTAGTTAACGCCAAATAAACAAAAATGGGCTCTAATGGACTTTTTACATAAAACGGAAATTGGTGAGGTAACTCGATAAGAAAACTACTGAAACATAAATAAAAAAAATTGTAATAGTTTTAAAATTAAATTTTTACAATTTAAAAAGCACATGTAAGTGTTTAAAACTATTGATTAACCACGTGACTTTTTATCTCATTGTTTATATTCAGGAAGTATATTAAGCAATCAACTTAAACAATAATTAACATTGCAGTAGGTAGTCGAACGTTTGTAAGAGTAAAGTATTAAAAATTTGACTTGTGAAAAAAGTTAGTTAACAGTCAACATGAATTGTTTTAAATGTGAAATCCCAGATCCCGACGAAACTAATTTAATAAAATGCGTATCATGTAGAAGAAGAGTTCATGGACGTTGCATCAATTTAAGCGAGTCCGAAATTGAATATCTGAAAAATAGGTACCAGAGATGGTTGACATTAATGTGTGATAATTGTCAAGAAAATATACTAAGTATGGTATACGAATTCCAAAAAACTGAAATCAATTTACAAAAAAAAGCAGCAAAAAGGGCAAGAAGACAAAGACGTTCCAAGAAATAAATAATTATTAGAATAATAATGGTTGGATATAGTTTGTGACTTGGATTTTTATTAACACTAACAGATTTTTTTTAAAACTGAAGACTGTGGCAGCTAAAATATAACTATATATGTTTGCAGATATTCAGTACCAATTTAAAACATGCGCATTTTAAAAATTGTTAATAGATATTTAAGTAAACAGTTTTGTTCATACCAAGATTTAATAAAGTAGTAAGTACAAACATAAATTTTTATTATATGCGAAAACCTTTCTAAAACTATTCTCACCCTTATTATAATTCATTATAAATAAATAAAGTAAGTTTTTCTTTAAGCACCTGGTAATAAAATGAAATATTAACCTTATAAAGATAAGCTCAGGCTTCTAGTTTGCTGTTTTATAAAATAAACTACATCTAATTTACCTTAAAATCTCAGTAAAAAGTTTATCCAGATTAATAAGTTTCTTTAATTATTATGGACCAGTCACAGAAAACAATAAATTTAATATTACACAAAAATTTGAACTTAATACGTTGTTTCTTATTGATTCTTCATATTTTTCAAATGTTTTTTTAGTAAAAACATTTCCAACTGATTTTATAGAAAATTAAATATATGGTTTTTTCCTGATTATTTACCTGTTGTCTAGAAATGAGCAGTTGAGGACATCATAAATACACTTTTATATAGGTATATAGTTATTTTCAAAAATTAAAATATTCCTGTTGTTTTAATAGAGATTTTGAGAATAATAATTTCTTACCAAAAATAAAAACAAAATTATTAATTTCGTTATGTTTTGTAAGTAGAAAGCGAAATAATAAGGCTGCTGTTAGAAGTTTACTTCAAATGCAACCTAAATGCATATTGTTACAGGTTTATTTTAATTGCTTGATGTAATATAATTATTCAATAAATAAATCTACTTACAATTTGAATCTATAACATTTTCTTAAATTATTTTTTATTGCTATATCTTGCACTACAAATATTTGACCATAAACTTAATTCTTCTTTATTATAAATCACACAAATTAACAAACATTACAGCAGTAATTGAATTTTAAAGCGAATTTTTCGAATAAATAGTGGAAGTTTATTTTAACTGTTCAGTTATTTATTGTTCTTAATTTTTAAATAATTTAAGTGAGTTCTCACCAGCTGAAGGAGTTTATCCAAAACCTTATTCTTAAACAATCCACATGACGGTAAGTCGTAGAAAAAGCATAGTACGCACCTCAAGGTCAATTAGGTCCACTCGCAAATTACCGCACTCGGCTAATGGCTCGTGCTCACAATTTTTTGCTAGAGGCTAATTGCCTCCTTAACCTTATCCTACTTGGTACGTAATAAACTATTAATATGAGGTTACTTTTGATAATTTAGCAATAAATTATTTTATCTACGATCATAGCATAATACAAACTTTATTGATGTGAAAACCCCACTGTAAATTTTCATTTTACCCATCGATAACCTAAAGGAGAGCTTTGATTGGTTCTCAGCTGTGGGTAAAATTGACAGGAACTTTTATCCACTGGAATGAGGACCGGACATATTGGGATTTTTATATTTTCCCCATTATTACGTTGGCAACAGCTTTCAGTTGCTACGGTGACAAGCACATCTGTAAGTAATGTTAAACATATAACTACAGAAGTTGATAGTACCACCTCTACTACAAAAAAGAATAATAATTATTCTGATATCAATTTTGATGCACATCATCCTTTTAGTTTTAGTAATTGTTCGTAGATAAAGTATAGTATTATACTCGCAAGCAAAGGTTTTTATCCATTCAACTTATTTCGTTTCATTTTCGTGGATAAAAACCTTCTCTACTTGCTCGTGTAATAATAATATACTATTACAATTCTAAAAAGTTTAATTTAATTTGTTACAATATTTTCTTAAGTTATTATTTACAATTTTAACGTGACTGTACATAAATAATTCAGATTTTTGAGAATCTAAAATCAAAATCTTAGTTTGGCATTAGAAAAAATTCCATAACTTTCTTGCTTCACTTGGTTCGCTTTGTATATTCCGGTTTAATCCATAGTATACTATACATATGTGAGATGTGTCTTTTGACATTTTAACATTTTACCAGTCTTTCAAAAAAACACTGAACAGAAACTTATTTTTTTAGATTTCACTTATATTTAATTTTTTGATTGCCTGATAAAAAGTAAATATACCTCAAATATTTATTTTGTGATACGTTTAACAGAAATTAATCCTTTATAGCGAAATTTTCCGTGAAAAGAAAATGAAAGATGAGAAGCTCTAAAGAAACATTTAATATAGGATGGCAAACGCTCGAAACGGAACATCTGGTCCTTCTAAGTTCTTCTTGCTAAGTGTCCAGTCGCTCGAGTATCACAACCCTTGCTAGAATGACACCTAATGAATCGGCTGTCATTCAATCAATATAATTAGATTGTTGCCGACGGCGTTCTGCAAAGGGTTAGATGTGTCTAGAATATCTTCGAGTATTAAGAACATAATGAAATAATGTATTGTTTGAAAACCTTAGGGAACACCCCCACAATACCTTTCGATCGAAAAGAAAATTATTTTTGTTGTATGTCTGAGCTGTGTTGACTGACTTACTGTTAGGTTCGTTATTGATTTGAGGGAACAAAAAATTTATAGGGATAATACATTTATTTAACTAATTTAAATTGTAAATTTAAACTCTGAAATATAACAACAAAAAGAATATAAATATGAAATATACAAAACACTAAAGACAATGATAGTTTAGTTCTGTCTGGTAAACTTAATACATTCTTATTAAAATATTTTTATTTCTAGAAATCTACAAACAAAACTAAAATACTAACTGGCAACTAAAAAATAGAGATTATTTAATTAAAACAACAGAAAATCCTCGTATAAATTGTTATGTATATAATTGTTGTTTATAATTTTGGAGTGTGTCGCTTTTAGCCATGGTGGAAAGATGTGTAATTGTGTTGAGTCAAAAGTGAGCGGGAACTTATAGATCGCATGCTGGCGAGCCATCCTTTTAGCTGTCGCTGTACGTCGTGAAGCAGATTTAGTGAGCGATAGCGTGACCTTTGCCCTGTCCTGGGCCCCCCTGTTGTCCACAGTAGATTTAAATTGTCTCTGGGTTAGTGGTTTTGCCGTTATCTATTGTCTTCATCTTGTAACGAGTTGTAATTGCCTACAATAATGGTCCGTTTTCAGCTCCACACGAATAACTCACATTTTGCGTCTTTCTCTCGTAAATACAGGGGTTATAAGCTTTATTAAGGGATCTAAATCGACCAACATATCTACTAATGACCCTATATTTTAGTCTTTGGGACTTTTTTAATGACCGGTTTTTGTAATATATTTTTACATGAACATATACTTATAGGAATATAAAGTGATGGTTTTCGGTGTTTATTTAATAAGGTTTATTTATATATTTAGTAAAAAATAAATTAGCTAATATTTTAATTCGAACATCTTTAGTAGATAGGAAATCACAACTCTTACATTTATTTGTTTTGATAATTTATTAAATAGATTTATCATCATTTTAAAACATTTGTCAAAACACCTTATTCAACCACAGTTTTAAAATAGTATATTACAACACGAGTTTTGTTCTATACTTTTTCTACTACTGCAAGTCTGACATTTGAGTACTTTAAAATTTTTATTTATTTACATTTATATTTACAGTTATATTCTGGCAGCTATTGAATACAGACTTTTCGAATACACTGCCCAATTCCTCTACATTAGTCAAAATCGATTCTTGATTCATTACCAGTTTTTCTGTATTTTTGGTTGCTGGGGGTGCGCATTGCATTTTTGAGCAACTGGAACCCGGATTTTCTGGATCATTGGGCTTAATATCGTCTAATGATAAATTTTCTTCATTATACTCCTCATCCGGATAAATCAAAGAGAATATTGTGTCAGCTATTGAGTTTTTTGCGCTCATAGATTTGTCTACGTCTACTGTGGACGATTTCCAGCCCGCATGTCTCTTAAGTTTCAGCAAATCTCCTCCTGCATCTACATATCTACAAGCAGCGGTGCACAGCTTCTATGAAAACAATGGCTTGTATATTGGGTGCCATCGGGTAGTTTCAAAAACTCAGCAATTTTTTTTGGTAGGTATGCTAACTTGTTTATCCCAACAACTTGACGGGTATATTTAGTGTTCTGGAAGTTAAAGAAGAAGCATTGAATATTCTTATCCTTTATTAGTTTCCATTTTTCCATGTATCTTTTACATATTTCGTACGGCTTCCTGATACAACGAAATAGCTTTCAGTTTTCGTTTTAGTATCCGGTATGTTCACCACGAATGATTTTCCGGTATCGTCAATGTCATTTAATTTAATATTTTCAGTTCATTTTTGCGACATGCGTCAGTTACACCCATGATAAGTACAGCCTGTTGAAGATATAAAGAAAAATGTTACTACTAATGCTTTTTAGATTGATAGTCGTTATAGAATCAAAGAACGTACATGCAAAAAAGATATTATCAAAGTAACTTTGAACTACTTACCTCATCTAATGAATGTTTACTATCGGGAGCTTCTTTTAGAAACTTATTAATATCTTCAACGCTTAGGGTCTTTGATTTTTTTTACTTGAATGTATTTTGTTGCTACCACTCCGAAATATGCCATAAAAAGGTTTTCAGAAGATGATATTTTTTTATCTTGCCGCCAATCCATAAATACTCCATAAACTTGTTCATAGCGGTCTATAGAATTTTCTGGTAATAAATTATCCAGTGTAGCTGCTGCCATTTCTAATATTTCTGGCGGAGTATTACTAAACTCCTCTTCAGAGTCTGCATGACGACATCTTGAAATTCTTCAAATTTATTCTTTATGGCTTTCTATAATAAATTTTCAAGCACAGCGACCATAAAAAATTACACTATGCTAATGTCAAACTTGAATAATTTTCTTGTGAAACTTTTGACAGTTCAAAATTCTTTTAATTTCAAAGCTCACTTTATACTTTCAAAGTGGACTTTATAAATTCAAAACTGTTACAAACCACCCCTGCCCCTATTTTGTAACACCTACTATTTATAACAGTTTTTGAAAAGTTCGATTTTCAGTCATACAAAACTGTTACAAAATGGGGGGTTTTTGTAACAGCAGTAGAAAAATATCATTTTTATGCATCAGATAGTAAAAGTAATATTGTAACACACACACAATTTTTAATAGTTTATTTATAGAAACACTGGTATACTAAGGTACTTTTTAACTTTTTATCACCAACTATACTTCAAGTTGACATGCCCCATGTATATAGTTATCAATTTTCTCAAATGTACCCGTAAACCATAGAACTATCTAGAAAACTGTAGGCTTTAAACCACATAACCGAAAGAGGACAGACCAACTCAAATAAAAAGAAGAACCTAACCTAATTATTATGAAACTGACAACTAATATTCAGCCTAAAGCAATAAAATAATCTTTCCTAATAATTATCAAACTAACATTCCACTTCATATCTAGTTACTAAATGGTTTCTTAGTTCGTAAAAATTGTGTTGTGTGTAAGTGTAATTTTTGCAGTTGATATAAAAAAATATCGCTGTTGGTGCCGAAATTATTAACTCCGATTAGATTAGAGTATGTAAAGACTGTGCAGATACACGCCTTTTCTCCAGATCTGTGGTGGAAGTCCTTTTTATTCTATACCTTGTCCAGTATAAATATAGGTGCACGTCACAGCTGTCAGAATGGGACTATGCCAAGCATTTGAAATAGAATCTAGTAAATGTCAAATAAAGTTTCTCTAATATTATTTTTTTTATTTGGCTACAATATTACTCGGCAACAATATTAACGTTTACAGTAAAAAAACATACTGATTGACAGTAGCAAACGAACAGAGTGATTTGTTCACTTTGATGACGCGTACCTATATTTGTACTGGACAAGGTATATACAATCTGGTCCAGTCTGGTATGTTCTAATAGATTTAGTTAACTGTACAGGGAGTCCCTTTAGTACCTTCTAGCCGTAGGCTCTTCTTTGTCTATAGTTAGAAATATATTTCTTTATTAATTAAATTTGTTAGTATTTCTATCATTGGTTATAGTTAAGTTAATACTATTTATAGGGAATTAAGAAACCTTGTCAATAAAAAATGTCATTTAGTAAAAAAGCTTTGTAACATAAGTAATCGAGAACCACTACTGGTTTTATCACACTATTACGATTTCTATTATAGACACTACTACAGACAGAAATATTTAAACAATATTAAATAATAATAATATTTTTTGTTCACTACAACAAACTGGTGTTGTGAAAAAATGTAAAGATGCTGTATAATACGCTGCATTAGTGCTGATGTCACATGACAGTTACTGTATCAAAATAAATAAATGAGATTTAACCTGCATCAGTTGAGGTTGTTAGTTTGTGATTATTTGAAGTTTTGCATAAAATGTTATTCAAAACATTAACTAAATTCCTTCGAGAAGAAAAAACAAACTGTGTTTACCAAAGTGTTGTAGTAATTATACAACTTGTAGAGACATAGTTTAGACTTTAGACATATGTATCTCGTACAAGTATATCAACATAAAAATTATATGAGATAATAAAAAGCCTTTCTAGTACTCTATAATATTCCTATATTAAACAAACATTGCATAAAATAACTATATTTGGAATCTATAGACATATTTGTACGATTTTATACTAAGCTAGATGAAATACTTATTCTTAAAATGTTTAAAAAAATCACAAAACTTTCAATGACAATATATTTGTTTTGATACAGTAACTGTCATGTGACGTGTCACACTAATTTAGCAACAGAATTGGGGAATTGGGACAATACCCTGTTCTTCTACGTGTACCATACTCTGTAGAGAGCGTAGCCGACCTCTCCTAATTATCCGAGCTGTGCTTAGATTCAAGAACTCGACACAGATAATTGGGACTTACAGTTTAACGCCGGATCCGAACAGCAAAGTGAGAGGCTTTCCTGGGCAGAATACTTTTGGTGGTTTGCCATTGCCTTCGGAAAGGTAGCCGCCATACTATATTTTTATATATTTTTCAATGGTACTGGGGATCGAACTAAGAACCTTTCGCATGCCAGCCAACGCACTTAACCAGCACACCAAGGCGAAGCGCTGCTACAGAATATAGTTAAGAAGGACCAAACCTAACCAGAATATATCGGACATACCTACCAGTAATCGAATTCCCAAGATTCTACCAGGATCCGAACCATGTCTTCTCAAAAGACAGGATGGAACCGAATCCAAAAGGAAAAGCCTAGAGGTTTTGTTACAAAACCACTTACTAGGATCTATAATTATTGGGACGTAGAGACGACCTTCACACCTGGGACGGTTGGCTCGACCTACGAAGGAAAGTACAGAAATATCTGAGGAAATTATCAAACCGGAAAATGTGTCGTGGGCTGTAAACCAATTCTACACAAATCTCAAGGGCAGGATGGTCTTTTTCTTCCTCTACTAGCTGGGTATTCTGCTGCCCATTCTGCCTAGGCCTTTTAGAGTTAGCTTAGCACTGGCTTACGTGCTCAAGACCTGGTTTACTATTAGGGTCGTTTATATTAACAAAAGTGGTAAACACTCTCCACTAAATAAGATAAATACTAATAAATATAAAAGGAATCTTAATTTACCTTTATATAATACTGAAAATGTCTGTAGACAATTAAATTCCTGTTTACGTTTTTTATAAAATATTAGTTTTATTATTTTAATCTTATAATACGTCTATTTTTATCTAATACTCTTAATTAATAAAATCTATACTTTATTCATTTATACTGTTTTATATCTGTTATACCTGCATATAATTATTATCATATCTTTATAGTTTTTATTTGAATTTTCAGTCTTCGTCACATTTTCAAATTTTACACTATCGGGACTATCGATTGCATGACAGTTCATGGCCAATGATTTACACAATTAAATGTCATTTTGACAAATTTTTGTTTATTTATGCGGTTTTCTATACTTACTTGTTTAAGTAAGATTTGCCCATGTTAGTTAAATTATCTAGCAGAACTAAATACTTACATTGAATATGGTATTTTAGATAAATTAATTTTAATCAAATTACTGAGTTGTTTATAAAATACTGTATTTTGTTTGTATTATAGATATATGAGCGTTATATAGTAATCATATTTCAAGGCAGGCTAATGACTGCCGATGATTCTAATTTGTCTAATGGCAATAATTATTGTATTAAGTGCTGCAATAAGTCATCTTGAAGGTAGATATATCGTGACTACGATGTCCAATGTAGGCAAAATATGATTTATTTTAATATTTACGTGTAGTTATTAGTTTTTTTGACAAATTGCTTTTCTTGAAATTCGTAACCTTGTTAACGTTGGAATGCTTTTTTCATTTAGTGTTAGCTCACATGTATTGTAATACACCATGTATTTCATAAACCAACATGGGTTTGGTTAAAAATATATGTTAGTACATCTATTTATTGTTTCAAGTTAATTCTTACATCAAAAGGTCAGTTTCCAATCACTGATGCTTGTATTTTATATTTGTTAATAAAATTATGGCATTGCTTCTAATAATTTACTAATTTAGCAAAATTCAGGGGAGTACCTTACACGTACATGTTTGTTATCAAACAATAAATTTTAAAAATTCTACTCTTCAAAACACAAATTTTAAGCCTAGTCTCGTATAGTGGGATAATAATGGGTTTTAATTTTGTTTTAAATTTTTAAATTAATTATTTTTTTTCTGTTTTTTTTTCACTATTTGTGTATTACTAGCGACTTTATTAGATGATATTCGAAAAAACTTTTTAAAGGTTTTTTTTTAATTTTTTCTGGCGTTTGAATATTTTACAAGTTTTATTTGAGCAAGAAATCAGTTTCATTGTGAGTGATCCATCTGTATTTGGTATAACGCAATGATACTTTTGTGTACCTGTGATAGTTTTAGCTTTTGAATAACGTATATTTAAATTCTCTGTAGCTTTTTCATAATCTGCAATAGTTGAATATTTTACATCGATTTTTGGCAAGTTATTAGATTGCGCAGCCCATTGATTCAACTCTCGGGGGTTTGAAATTTGTTTATTGAATGGTAAGCACCTCTTTTTAGTGTTCCTCCTACACCGTCACAAGGTCCTTTGTCATGGTAGCTGCAAAGAAATGGAAAAAAAAACAGAAAAAAAAATAATATTAATTTAAAAATAAAAAAAATTATAACCCATTATTATCCCATTACGAGACTAGGCTTAAAATTTGTGTTTTGAAGAGTAGAATTTTTGAGAATTTTTAAAAAAAAATTGAAGGATACAAACAATCTTAAAATTCTTGTTTTAACTTTGAAATGAAAAAAAAACAATCAAATTTATGATGAATAATTTTTTGAATAAATTTTTCAAAAAGTTCATCAAAAAATAAGGAATTTTAAAAAAAGTCGCAAATCGGACAATTTTTCATCAAGTTATGGCTATTTTAACAAAAAATACCCGAAATTTTCGTAAATTCATATCTCTCGATTGGCTGAATTAATAATTTAGTAAATAACATTATTCATTGCCGGTCAAATTATATCTTTCGCTACAGTTTCTTTATTTTGAACAAAAGCCAACAATAACTATTGAGGTGTGTAGTGAAATAAAATACACCGTGTCTCTGGTCTTTTTAACTATACGAAAATAAATGGAGTGTTGGTAAGTGGTATTTATTTAAGAGGAGTTAGAAATTCGAAGGTCACGTACAGGAAGACGTCGGCCGCATGGTATAGCGTAGCATAAAATGCCAGCTGAAGATGGGGACATTTAATTGGAAGAGTAATTTCCTTTCAACGAAGTCCCGATGCCCAACCGAACTAATTATTGTATTATTCGCAACTATATTCAGAGACGGACTTATAAGCCCAAACAATCTACGATTTGTATCTTTTTATAAGTTAACATTAAAATTGGAACGTTATTTATAAACCAATTTAATATTCTTTAAATAAGTGTATATTAGATTTTGAGTAATTTAGGATTGTTGTACGTGTGGAATTGACCAAAGATTGTTTTATTTTTAAAAGGCTTTTAAATTTTCATGTTTTATTCTTTACTTAAACTTTTTACTTGGACAATCAAAATACATTGACAAAATATTTTGTGGACATAAGCGGTTATAACTATTATTCCTTTTCCATTATTTAAATAAATAAAAAGTTTAAGTTAGGGTAACAGTTCGAATGTAAGTGTGTTAATTACGATTTTCTTGAACTTAATTTACTTTTAGAGTAAGATAAGTGATGATTCGGCCCTGACCCTCGGTCAGTATAGAGAGTGTGTGGGAAGAAACAAAAACCTAATTACAGAAAACGAGCGACCTGATGACAAGACATTAAGGCGACGTCCTTGTGGACTCGTCAACTTTCCTGTACCTTCCAGTTCCTCATGATGATCCTGCTGCAAAACCCATTTTGTTTCTCACGCTCCCGACACTAAATTACTGACAGAACACGTAAACTTTATTCGAGTCCTGGGTAAATAAATTTCTTTGAAAAACTCCAATGCATTGTGGTCATTTGTACTTATTGCTTTCTTACCTAAAAACATTGCAAAAAATGTTTAGCACTGATCTATTTATGTTTAAAACTAAACCTCTAGAGATACAATCTTTCGTGAGCATATATTTTCTTTGTTTTGTAAAATTTGAGTTGAATATCCATTTTTCTAATTGCTTAATTTGACTTTTTGTTTACCATTACTCAAGCTATTAATTGATGTATTTTTTTTAGATGGAAAATAAACATTTTTTCATTAAAATTAATCTTGTAGTAATTTTTTTTTATGCAGATAATGAACATTTTTAACTGATTTGTACAAGTATGAGTATTGCGATTAAGCTTTTTGTGTTCCCAGACAGCACATTTTTTATTTTAAAATATATATTATTAATTGACGAATTTATTGATTTTGATACTCAAAATGTACATTCGGGGTTATTATTAACAAAACGGTGGGTTTTGTCTTAACATGTTAATACCTGCCACAGATTGAGGGCTGGAATTAACAAGGCACCTGAATGTTTATAAGTATTTTTTTATAACATGAGAACGTATAAAAAAACTACGTGAGGCAAACCATCTGTAGATGTCTACGAGTAGGATGTAAAGTAATGGAGAAGATCAAAAAGTACAGAGATGTGCAATTTTGTGAAAAAAAAGAAATCAGGTTGATCAATAGGGCAAGACAAAAGAAAATGAAAAAAATAGTGATGACGAAAAAGTAGGAAAGGTTAAAATAAAGATATTAAATGAAACTAACCCTGACTATGGAGATGAATTTTATTGCAGTGTTTGCGAGGTCTCCAAAATCAAGGTACATCAGGTGGTAATTGCATTCTGTATCTCTTACAAGAAGTGTATCAAAGGCGACATCACTTCATTCACTTGAATTAATTGTAATTCAGATGATGAATACGAAAAGATGTCTACCTTAATTTTTAGGAGTCACCCAAAATTGTTCCCGATCGTTGAATATTTTGTTGATTTTATACTAAACCACATTTGATAAGTTCAAAAAAGTGTTAATTACTAGTTACAAAGAATGATGATTACCTATTTCTGAAGATAAAAAAGTGTCATTTTGGACATAATCACAATATGTTATGTAGTTGCTAATTTCTCTAGGTACTTAATTTGTACCCTTTGGACCTGACGACTAAGGTAAAGAGGCAACGGTGGAAGGGTGCCAAAAAGAAGAAGTTCAGGATTGGATGGAGGAGGAAATAGTTAAAAAAGGAGGGATATGAAGGTGCACTAAAAATGGCAATTAGGAGTAGGAGTGAGAGGATGGACCAAGTTTGGGGAGGTGAACTACTTCTTGACGCAAGTGCTCACTAGGCATGGGTCATGGGGTATCTACAAAAGATGGGGAAGAGAAAGACTGGAATATGCGTGAGGTGTGAGGTGAAGGATAATGAGGGTCATGTAAACAAGGAGGATTTAGAGAAGTTGAGGAGACTAGGGATAGTAGTGTATTGGGAAAACATAGTGGATATAATGTTGAGAGTGTAGAAGGAATCGGTGAAGGTTAGCGAAGCTGTGGATAGTGATTCCTAGGCGGGGATAGCGGCGAGTTTTAGAGGTGAGTTTGGTTGGTAGTCCTACTCTCGAGGGTGAGTCCAACACTGTTGGGATCTGGATAAGGACCCATTGAATATGAGTTTCCCATCTGAGCCGGAAAAAAAAAGAAAAAAAGGTACTTAATTTTAAGCATAACAAAGATCATCAATGTGAGACTGATTAATATTAAAAAAAATACTTTAAAACGTTGATTATAAATTTAAAATAATTTCTTGTTTTTGTTCGAGTTTTTTTGTGATTATTGTTGTTAGGTTATAAGAAAACTGGTTCCATACAAGTAATTTTAATATTTACCCCTTCAGTTAATACTTACCCCAGACCCGTTAAGTCTTCCCCAAGTCTGAGGTAAGAGTTAACAAAGAAAAAAAATATTTACTACATCGTTTCTGATATGATCGATTTTTTATAATTACATTATACCTAAATAATGAAGGCATTTGTATCATTAAAATCAAGCCTTAATGTTAAATCACCTATAAACTACAATTAATCATTTTATGTTAATTGTAGCCCGGGTCTCCCCTACTAATGGAATAATGGAATACTAGTACTAATGAGCAGCAAAGTGAACTTTTGCAAAATGTACAGTTCCTAACAGTTCTTTGATAATTAAATATTAGTTAACAATCGTCAACGAAATAATAATATTTACAATGACAATTCCCCCTTTTTCAGTTAAAACCACAATTTGGGCAACTGTTTTTTAAGACGTGTAATAATATTTATAAAGAGTATTTTTAGGACAACAAGAGGATAGTGTTTTATCGTTTATCGAATTATCAATACGGGTTAAAGATCAACTGATGAAAACTATGTAGTACAAAAAGGAAAGGACCGAGCGGATTTCCAAAATGTTAAGATACCTACCAATAACAAGGGCAAAAGTTAGAAGTTGAAAGTAAAAGCTACACCGGTATGCAAACGAATGCTGCAAGAATGTAACGACTGAGACGGTAAGACACGAACGGTGATAGATGACTCTCACACAACGTTAAGACGTACTTTTAATTAAAATCTAGTAATTGTTTTAAATACTGCTCTGCTTTTTAGTACAACAAAATTAGTTGATCATTAGAAAATATTTATAGAAAAGGTATGTACATTGTTGTAAAAGTCCTTGAATCTTAAAGCAATAAAAAAATATCAACTTCAATTGTCAAACTTTTCACACTCCTATAATTATTTGGAAATTCCACGTTCGCTAAATCTCAATAGACGGTTTTTAGACATTATTAGAAATGAATTACTGCGTGCCGAGCGAAGCGAGGTTCGCAGCACTAAACTAATTTAAAAAAACATTATAATTAATTTGGTTTGGAAAAGCTTTTAAAAAAAATATGGGTAAACATCAAAGAACAAATACGTCAATATGAAGGTTTGCCAGAAGATAGGGTTGGAAATAAATCCCATTAATTGAGCTAAAATTGAGATAAAAAGTGACAGATTTAATTCTAATTTGAATTACTAAAGCTGCTTTATAGACAAAATTGGTTAAATTCAATTCCTACAGATTTTATTAAATAAATATAAAAATGTTAACAGTTGATTTGGAGGATTTGGATAATACATATAAAAATGCAGAAAAGTAACAATTATATTTTTAAATTCTTTAATTATGGTGATTTTAGTTTTTCAAACTAGTGATTCTAGCATTCTTTTAAATATATAAAATGTTATGTATTATATAAAATATACTAAGAATCTAAAGTAACTATGTAGACATAGAAAAAAATAAAGAATTAAGTCTAAAAATTTTATTGTTTTAAATAATTCATTAGTGATGTAAAGAATTCCATTGGGCTAAACTTAAGTAATAAGAATAACACTTGTAAAAACCAACTAAACTACAGCTAAACTTCGAAACTCCACTCGTGAGCAAACGGCGACAGTCGTGATTCTATAAAATAAATGATCTCTAACAGACAACTCCCTGTCTTGACTGATGGCTTCACGAAGATTTCGATAACTAGCAACTTTGAACTTCCCAGATGTTTAGCATGTATTTATGCGAGAATTTTCATTAGCTACCTCGGCATTTATTATCGTTATTTCAGTTTATTTCTTTTGCATAAATGTCACGGATCGTTTGCCTTTAAAAATGCTACAATTATTCAGTACAATATTTTAGTAAATTTTCAGTTAAAAGGGAAGTATATAAAATTCCTAAGAACATTAAAAAATTCAGATTTTTATCGAAACTTCCATTTTTATTTAAAAAATTGCTTTTTAAAAACTCAATGACAGCTGTTTCGCTAAAACGAGCATTGTCAGATTGACATATTGAAGTTACATTTTTTTTAAAGTAATATTTAGTGAACACTTATGAGCATACAGGTTACAACTTACCAGTCTAACTTAGCAAAACACTTACTTGAACATCCAAATTCACTCATTCACAGCAATGATTTTCAAATACTACACATTTGTGATAAAAATTTAGATTTCCTGAAGATATTTAAATAAAAAGTCATCTACAGACAAAGACAGATCCACAATTTAAAGTTATTAATTAGCAAATAAATCTTGAAAGTTCTTCACTATTAAACTGTTTACATTGATTGATTCTTCATTTTTTATTCATAGACGTGAATGTAACATAAATAGGTATATTAAGATATGCATGATATAGTTTTTTCCTGGTTTTTCTATGTCATTGTACAGTTATACTGATCGTAGAGAGAAATACATCCAGGATAATCCCTTAGGGCTAATAACATCTAGGCTTACATCTATACTTGGTCTAGTCTTAACACTACTTAATCAATATCGGGTAGCTACCTTTAAAAAACAAAAATGTAATTTCAATATGTCAATCTGACGATGCTTGTTGTAGCGAAAGTTTAATTTTTTTAATGTTCTTAGTAAGATGAATTTCCATCTAGTAAGGGTTGATACAATAAATTTCATTTCAAATTCCGCAACACATTAATAGAAAAAATCTCAAAATTGATAACATTTATAAAAAAGCGTAAGAAAAGTTATTATTATTATTAATTGTACAAATTTGTTTCTTGATGGGAATCGAAAAAACATAATTTTTATTTCTACTTCTATTCAAAATCTTTAATTTTCAACACTCTTTACCTGCCCATTTATCTTTCTCTAGAATATTCGGAAGACATCTGTATGCAGTTAATTTTTTAATTTGGATGTTTCAGTTTACAGCACATAACGAAAGCTAAACAATAACTTTTTCCAAAATTCTTAAATATGTTGAGGAATAACGAAGGATTTCATGTATTTGGGGTTTAAATAAAAAACTACATCTTATTTACCAACTAATATCATACTAGTAAATATTGTAATGAGACCGACATAGTGTTCGGTTGACGATAAAAAAACCATCGTCAACCGACCGATATCAAAGCATGAGTTTATATCAGACGGAAAATCTAAAGATTGCAGCAGTAGGTAATCAGTTAAGTTTATCAACGTTCCACGTCCAGCTTTAGTTCCCTTCAATCTAAGACAATGTAACAACCCTTCCGAGCTGTCACTTGTCAACACAAGAATGCCTGAATCGTGGCACGGGCTTCTTGGATCTCGGGCGCTGTCAACTTGGACAATATCAAGAATGTGACACTATGAAGGAACGCTTGGGATATTTAATATTTTAAATTTCTCGTTTGTCTTGACGCCGGAAGGTGATTGTGAAGCGACAGGACTGTATCTATAAATTTATTGCCTAGTTGATTACCATTTTGATAACTAATATTGATACACATTAAAATGCATATTAATGATACAAGGAATAAGTTTGTTACAGTTATCCTAATCTTGGGATCCTGGAATGTTTGATAATTCGTTCTAAACAAAAATTATACAATATTATACTATTTTTTCTAGATTCAAATCCTCTTGTCATTTTTTAATTAAATACGGTAATCCCTGTAATAATTTATAAAACTGTGAAATTAACCCACATTTTTATTTATTTTATACTAATCAAAATGAGAGTAATTAGATAGAATACATAGATACATAGATTTATCTGTGGATAAAGAAGCCAAATGGAATAAATTCATTATTTCAATTATATGTTACTACAGACCTTGTAGGTTCCATATGAAACTCTTCTGCGATAATCTACTATATGCCACTATCACTTTTGCATGGACTATCCGAGTGCCCACCACTTGGATCCGTTCCAAAATATTCGTATTAATTCCCACTTTGCCTTTTAATAACTGAACCTTTCCATGGCTTGGTTGACGACTTGTCTCCATTTCACCTTGTCCTTTGCCTTATATTTCCACATTCTGACATTAAGTCTTTGTAGATCCTCTTCAACCTCTGTTTTCCATCTTGTTCTAGGTCGGCCTCTTCTCTGTCTTCCTCCTATGGAGCTATCTAGCAGTACTTTCGGTAGTCTTTCTATTCCCATTCTTTCTATATGTCCTAGCCATCTAAGCCTTTGAGATTTTATGATTCCAATAATACTAGGACCTTTATATAATTCTTCGAGCTCTTTGTTCGTTCTTCTTATCCAAATTCCGTTTTGCATTTTTCCTCCAAATATTTTCCTCAGTACTTTTCTTTCCCATATTTGTAGCATTTCTTGTTCTTTTTCTAGGCCTAATCACAGTTTTGTAGATCTTGATTTTCGCGCTCCTTGATATATTCCTGCTTTTTAATAACCTATTTAAGGCATAGATGCAATGATTGCCACGCTTTATTTTTTTTGGATTTCTTCTCCTATATTTGGTTTTCTTGTAATTATGGTACTCGAATCTTTCTATTTCTTCAAATTGATATAACTTTCCTTCGGCTGTTTCTACTGTTAGGTAATTCCCTTTTATAAAATCTCCGTCAGTCCATTCCATATGTATTTTGTTGTCAGTTCGTTGATATAGAGGCCTTTTTCCCGCTTTTTCTTCAATATTTTTTACTACTTGTCTTAATTCTTCTTTATTTCTTTTGAAATAATATTTTGCCTTTAATTTAAATTGCTTCTATAATGATTAATTTGAAATAAATAAATGATTTAGTAAATATTAAGAATTTTAAAATTTTTAAAATATTCTACTAAACACAATATATATACGAACTCGAAATAAGATCTATGTAAATCTGTTAAAATATTCAGTGTCCCATTTAAATTAAAAAAGATTTCCAAATGATTCGTGTATAAATTGATGTGTAGACAACCACAATCAATTAAGTTTAGGGGTTAACAGAAATTGTTTTCAGTTACAGCTAGGGCTGTTTGAATTCTCGTAAATTTACCAGACAAATAGTATACCTAAGGCTAATTGCTTAAGAAGTCATTTAGTTACTGGCTTAATTATGTTGGTTATCCTGTTGTGTTGTTTGTCAATTCGACTGGATGAATCTTGCTTCACTTACTTCATTTTAAACATAAATTCTAATTGTTTCTTGCTTCAGTTGAGCAATTCTTATTCATCGAATAATTTAAAATGTTTTAAAAATAACTAATGAGAGATAAATACTGAATAAAAATAATAAAAACAAAAATGTTTTAAGAGAAAAGCTTTTTCAGTTTACCTTCAAATTTAATCAGCTTTTTTTAAGTGCTTTCTTCATAATAAAAACATGGGCCATCTTTTTTCGTTTGTTTGTAGTTTTGTATAGTCGTTCCTCCTGTCCTTCCTAAATCTCGCCTGTTACTCTTCTAATTATTTTCTTAGTTCTACTCGTATTTATAGTTTCATATCATTTTATGCATTGTGTCCTACTGATAATAAGTAAATAATAGGTCTGTTCCAACCAAGCAGAGAACTGTTCTAAAATAGTAATTTTTGTGCGCAATGGTGTACTGAGTTGCGCAGTGCACTAATTTGGTCTCGTGAGTGGTAATATTACCGTTCTAGAACGGTTCTTTGCTTGGTTGGAACAAACCTACTATATTAGACAATTATGATTTTAAAAATTATTATTAAATTTATAATGATATATATTCAATTACATTAACTATTTACAAAACAAATAAACTCTTTGTTAACTGATTAATTAAATTAAAACTAATTATCTACTACAATGAATACAAATTATGTTACAAAAAAAATGTCTAACCTGATTCTGACTACGGATTGGCGGAAAGACGTCTGTAGTTGCTCTATGAGTAACGGCTTTCGACGTAGGTTGAATTTCCGACGTTTAACGATTGTCGGCGATGATACACGTTTGATTATAAGTTGGGTTATTTGATATAATTGTTTTTCTCAATTGATTTACGGATACAGTTCAGTGTTTTGAGGTTATTAAAGATCTTTTTAATTTAATTTTAAATGGTTACTACACTTTAAGTACGTTCTTTTTCTCACCATGTATTCATCAATGATGGAAGTGACGTCACTCTTTGATGACTGAATTGTTGGAGTCACCAGTGATATAAAAAAACGCATTCTGTTGTCAATGACAACTGACATTCGATTCTGTTTTCATTTTGGGTTATGTTATTATTAGGTGATGTGTTATCTCTGATTAGGTGTTGGGTGTTCACAAATGGAAAATACTGTATTGAAATGTGTTCTTGGAGTAATTGTCTCCAGATCCAGAAGTTCCTGATTCCTGATAATTCCGAGGATGAATTATTGTTGATGTTGAGGAGTAGACGAGATAGACCGAAAATTCTCAACTATGTACAAAACATCGCATTAAATTATGATGATTTAGATTTCAGGTCCCATTTTAGATTGAATAGGACTGCTGTTGAGGTAAGTTTGTGATAAATGAAAAAATCATAATTTCCAATTGAAGTACCTTTTATGTTATAGAACTTGTGCCATGAACTGAATCTGGAGCGAAGAATTACCCTTCCTGGGAGGCCACCAATAAGACCAATAGATTCCTTATTGGTAACATTATGGACATTGGCCAACCAAGAGTCATTTCGTGGCATATCAGATCGTTTTGGATTGAGCAAGGGGCATTGTCACCAAGTTTTTAGGCAAACTTGTATAAACATTTGTGTTTTAAGAAGATCATATATTGTTTGGCCAAACACAAGGGAAGAAATGGACAAAAGTGTGCACAGTTTCAATAATTTAAGACCAAATGCATTTCCTAATGTAATTGGGTGCATTGATGGTACCCACATTTCTATCAAAGGGAATAGAACTGATAATTCATTTTACAATAGAACAGGATATACATCAATGATAATCCAAGGTGTATGTAATAGTAGATTGGAGTTCATAGATATTTATTGTGGGTGGCCAGGTTCTGCACATGATGCTAGAGTTTTTTCAAATTCCCCATTATTTGAAAAATTATCTACACAGGATATCCTACCAGAAGAATACCATTTATTGGGTGATTCAGCCTATCCATTGAACACATTCTTAATGGTACCCTTCAAGGATAATGGACATTTGAATAGGCGCCAGAAACATTTCAATAAAACTCTTAGCAGCTCCAGAGTTGTTATTGAAAATGCCTTTGGCAGACTGAAAGGAGTTTTCAGACGATTAAAACATTTGGATTTGGGCAATTATCAAAACTTCAAATTTATAACTGTTGCAGCTTGTATCCTACATAATTTTATGATAAGGAATTGTATACCTGTGGACATTGAAATAGAGGAAATTGAAGTTGTAAATATTGATATAAATATTTCACAAGCTCATCCTGCTACAGCAAAACAAAAGAGAACTGAAATCATGAATTCACTTATGTAATTTATTAAACATTTGAGTTTTATTCTTACACTAATTTTTCTTGACAAAGTTCTGTTAGCCATAAGTTGTAATATATATTAAAAATTTTAAATAGAAATGGTCTCTTATTACACCTCATTTACTAAAGGAATAAATGGTGAAAATTTTAATTGAAATAAAGCAAATTCAGATAAAAAAAATATATATTTAGGTATACATCACATTTTCTAACAGGTAAGAATCAGTTTTTTTAATCATAAAAACAAAATTCACTTCTATAAACCATAAAAAAAAAAATCACTAACAGTAAATATTCTGTTTGTAATAAAAAAAATCTGCAACAAAACCAATAATTTGTTCTTTAACATGAAAACTAGGTATATAAACTATCTGCATTTCCTTAACAAAATAAAATGACTAAGTAGGAACTTCTAATTTTTAAATGAGTATTCAGTGTTGTAGTGGTCATTAGGAATCAGAATCAGAACTGTAATTCTTGTGCTTCCTTTTGTTTGAACAAGATGCTCGGATTGCATCTGCAAGATTATTAATTGCATCAACTTCTTTTTGTTTCATTTTTTTTATCTTGCCATATGCTTTCTGACTTCTGAGCCTTCTGGAACAAATACTCATTAATACTCATTGATATTTCTTTATTTCTATTTTTTTTATTTATTTTTGATGCTGCTGGTAGTAAATCAAGTATTGGTGGGTTTTCAGTGGTACTCTTTGAGTTTTCCAATCCAGAACATAGAAGCATTTGGCTTGGAGTACTTGATTGTTTTGTACCAAGAGTCTCATCAAATATTTTAAAGTACTCCCAAGTAATTTTTGACTCTCCAGTCAGTTTGAGTCGTTTATCTTTATTGTGTCTGTATGTCGCTAATAAATTTCTATATTTATTATTGCAGTCATTCCCAGATACATTGTAATCTCCGATTTTTCTCATTTCCTTAGATATTTCATTCCATAATTTGTATTTTTTACATGTAGGCATGTTAAACTTGGCTTCTTGTCCTAAACGAATGTCCAATAACAATTTTATTGAACCGTCATTCCACTTAAACTGTACACAGTTTTCTATATTACTTGTACCACTAGTACCAGGTGTTTCCTCATTATTTTCAGACTGTGTACCATTACTGGAGCAGGATTCACTGTTAATTTCATTTCTGCCAGAGTTATTCAAAATTTTTTGTTGGTACTCAAGTTTCTTGAATGTCAGCACTAGTTTATTGGCATCTGAAAAAAATTATTTATAAAAAAATGATGAAATTCATGTGTCAGAAAAAATATGCTCACCACTCGAAATTTCTTCTATTTCTGACGCTGTTAATAGCGCCGTTAATTTTTTATTCTCATATTCTAGACATACTTCTATCAATTCGTCCATTCTGACCAGTTTATTATCTTTGCCAGTTACTTCGGTTTCGTTTCCTCTCCAATATTTTTGTTTTGTTTACTTACTTTACTTTTGAGGTTAATCTGTCATTTCGGAAGCACACCAAATCCGTCCACCATCTCCATACAACGATGGAATGGGTTTGCAATTTTGGTGCACAAAACAGTAATAAATGAACGCGTGGTTACGTCAAACTAAATTTCACCAAAGAATATATGAACGTGGTTGGTGGATTGATGGAGCCACCGGTGAATAAAAGAACGTGACTTTTTTTATGTTTTTTATACACTCCGAAAATGTTATTTAATTTCACACTGTCAGTACTTATACCCTTAACGTCACTGCAAGTTTTAACTAATCAATTATTATAGTTTTTAATTATCATTGTCTTTTTTAACAACTTAATTAGCACTTTAATCTTTATACGAACTCTTATTAAAGACTGATTATCCTTCACTGACCTTCTATTAACACGACCTCTAACCAGAAGTCTATAGTCTAAGATTCTTCTAGATTCTTCTTTGAACAATAAAAGGTTATATGACAATTTTTACATAATTACTATTAATAATTTCTTTTGATCTAATCGGGTTTCAAATATTATACCAATGTCCATTATAGGTTTAATTCATCATAATATATATTATACATAAAATATTTGATATAAAAATTAAGTAACTGATTACCATACGTACTATCGGCTTCAGAATTGCATATACATTTTCAAACTCAAATCGCTTACATTGAATAGACAGCCTTTTTATTTTGTGTAACCAATCACGGTTTAAATAATAATAAATTTGAAATCAGTTAAACAGTTGTCCACGTCCACCTCTTCACTTAGTTTGGAATCCTCGATAATAAATGTTTGTTTGGGATTAAAATCCCTTTTTTTTATTATATCAGTGCAAAAATGCGAAAAAAACCTATTTATTCGGGACATGACCTACCCTTGTAAATAAACTTAATACCCCAAAACCATTAATGTAGGCGTTTTAAAAATTGCCATTCCTTTGTTGTTTAAGAAGGGCGTTTTTATAACTTCGGTAGGTAAACGAAATTCACATTTAACATGTATATGCTATTCTAAAGCCGACTGTACATAATACTAGTTTAAAGTATAATGATGAAATCAATTTTAAAACTATTTTTCATTATATTCTTTGTGAAATCACATAGTAATATAAAAAATATTATTGGTTAGATAACAATATTACTCAAATCTTATTGTAAGTTTGTAATTTTATATTAAAATTTATTTCAGTATATCATCTACAATTATTGAAGTTATTTAATTGTTTTTAAAACTGTTACTGTTAATTTTTGTTTATTTATCGAAAAATATGTTGTATTTGGCCATTTCCACTTTTTAAATAAACAGTTTGTAAATTGACGTGTTATAAATAAAAAAAAATATTCTCAAGATTGATTCAAACCTTCTTTCTAATGTTTACTACTTTGGAAAAAGAATTGCCCTTAGGAATGTTTTATAAAATGTGTCAAAAAATATGTAGCGACTAAAAATCGATAAGTGGTTATAAATTTTCGTATAGATCTCCCCAAGGGCAAACAGAGTAGAATAAATGTATGAATGGGTCACCGTTGTATCCAGTATGAGGGTGAATGTTTGGTGTGAGAGAAGTTGTTCTCAATCATGGGTATTTTCCCCCAGCCGCGCGTTTGGCGGTTAAAAGATTCCATCATTCCGATCAGTGTGGCACTCCTGAGGGCAGTCTCAGTCACCGGTGAACGATATCTATGACCTTAACTCGGCTGCCCTGAATAGGCAAGTAGCTTGCCAGACGTTTAGACACACGTTACTACAACCATTAGACGACAAATCGTTATCGTTTTTCGCTTTAGTACCTACTTTTTTATTTTCCACTCACCAAACGTTTCCCTTCGAAAAAATCATGGACGAAGTCCCAAAAGCATCACTTTTACGACAGAAATTAATGTGAATCCACCGGTAGAATTTAAAATGTGACGCGTTTCCATTACAAGATTATTTTTAAATTTCGGTGAGACTCCTAAATAAACTGAATAAACTAGTGCGTCATAGTTTCTCGAATTCTTGCTAACGCATTAAGTTAAGTGGGGGAGTTTCTTAAGAATTTAATTTCATATTTGTAATAAAAATGGTAGTCAAAGTTTCTTAAAGTTAATTGTCAATTATCTTATAAGCAGTAAATCCTTTTCATGGACCGGCTTGTCAATCACTGAGCATTCAGCGACTAGATCTCTTCCATAATCCTTTTTTTGGAAGATCTGAAACACCCTGTATGTTGTTATAATTTTAAAAGCTCCTTGACATTACGATCTCAACGTTCTATACCATGTAGGGACTGTTATGAATTGTACAGGGTGAAATTTTGAAATTATTTATAATTTTGTTCAAGACAGTAAATACATAAAATACTTGACGTAATTGATTTTTTACAATAAAGCAAATGCTCAAAATGTTCTCCACCTTGTTGTTGGCAATAACACACTCTCCTATGAAAGCCGTCCTTAACTTTCTTTAAAGTTTGAGGTGAAATAGCCCGTATTTCTGTAGTTATCGTTTCTTTGAGGTTTGCAATGCTAGTTGGTTATGTTGTATATACTTTGTTCTTAAGATAACTCCACAGAAAAAATCCAAGGGCGTAAGGTCCGGCGATCCAGCTGGCCATTCGATAGTACCTCTTCGTACAATCCATTTATTGGGGAAATTTCATTCAAGTAATTTCTTACAATTATAGCATAATGGGGTGTTGCTCCGTCCTGCTGAAACCAGATATTTTCATCCGGTAGGTTCGGATCTATTGCGTTGGGATATAAGTTGGCCAACTCAGGAACAACTTCGTCTGTAATCATACTTAAATATTTTTCGGCTGTCAATTTTCCATCTAAATAGGACCAATAATATGATCACCTATGATACCTGCCCAAACGTTCAACTTTTGAGGATACGGAGTATGTGTCTCACGCATCCAATGAGGATTCTTCTCTGACCAATATCTACAGTTTTGTCTGTTTACTTTCCCGTTTAATGTGAATGTTGGTTCATCGGAAAAAATAATTGTACCAACAGCTTTTTCATTTCTGTTCAATTTATTCATAATTCTTTCGCATAAATCCATTTTAAGATCTGGATCGTCTTCTATTAGTTCCTTATGGAAACACCTTAGGACAGTTGTGTGACACATTATTTTGACGAGAAATTTGACGTTGGGTTCTCCATGACACTTAAAATAATATCCACTTTTACATCATCTTCAACGAAGTGCGGTTTTCTCTTTAATGGTTTGATATGTTCAAGTTCTCTCAATTGTGCACGAATTTTAGACACAGTACCTTGTGAAATATTAGGCAACTGAGGATACCTCTGATTAAATAAGTTGTGAGTATCAGTTAAATATTTCATTATTACTTCGCAAGATATTAGTTTTTGGTTAAGAATTGACAACTACGATATTTCAATGTCAACACATCAACCACTGACAGGCATTATTTGCCGATTTAGTTTAATTATATTGGCATAGTTATATACACAGTTTTTACCCATTCCTGACAAAAAATGTTAAAAATATCCAAAATTAAATTTATTGTACTAACCCTTACTTTTTGGAACTCCATCTTATCTTTGGTTGAACGTAACTTCCAAGTTTATTTGAAAAAAATTATGTTTTAAATTACAATGACGGCCGTTTCGCTAAGAGTAGCATCGTCAGATTGATATATAAGTTACATTTTGTTTGTTTGTAGCTAGGTACCATCCTTGGGGTGTGTTCGGAGAGCACGCTTTCGAGTTATGTAGCGCCAAGCGCCATATAACGCAAACGAGGAATAGTACTAGATAGCGTCAACTGGCACAAATAGCGTGCTCCCTGAACACACCCTTGGTCTAGCCTTAAGCCTAAACAACATCAGGTCTGACGATGCTACTCTTAGCGAAACGGCCGTCATTGTAATTTAAAACATAAACTTTTTCAAATAAACTTGGAAGTTACGTTCAAACGAAGAGTTTTTTTATTATTCTTAAAACCCAAAATATTGATACTTAGTGAAGAAATTTGAGGTCAGCTAATTAAAAATAAAACCATTATTTAAAGTGAGAAACGTCATTTTTACAATTTTATGTATTACTATCTTCAACAAAATAATTTTAAAATTTCACCCTGTATAATTCATACTAGATCCTACATGGTATAATTCGTTGAGATCGTATTGTTAAACAGCTTTTTAAATCATAAAACTTACAGCAGGGGGTTTCATTAAAAATATAGATCATGGACGATACCAGACTTGCGTGTATCACCCTGTACATTTAAATTTATGGTTAAAAAGCTCACATTTGAATTTCAAAGTTGACGGTTCCCAGCGTTTTTTATAATCTTCTATAAACTAACCCCACAAATAATTTTATTTTCACACTGTATATCATCATAATAATATAACAAGTATAGGTATTTTTAATTAATTTTGTAATAGAAATTCCCAGTATTATGTTGTTTAAATACATCTAGTACACACATTGAAAAAATTTTTTTTTACATTCCGAATCAGTCAAAATAAAAACAAATCGTTAATTACTAACGATACAGGTATAACGGTTTACATACCAGTCGTTTTATCAAAATTATGCATGTAAACAATATTTAGGTATGACAGGAAGTTTTTGTTTATCATTTTCTAAATGATTCGTTGACATTTTTAATTATAAAGATGTGCTTTGCATTTTTATATGCTTATCGAATTTTACAATTGTTATCAACAATTTTTTATCTTAATATGTAAATTAAAGACAAGAGAGGTGGCGAAATACTGGCGGATACATAGGGAGCTATGGTTCCCCGAAGACATATGTCTATCTGGCATAGACTCTACCGAAAAAGAAGTATCTTTCAAAAAAACAATTTTAAGTGAATAATATTACTTTATTTTAAATAAATGAAACATATCATCCATTACTCGAATGTGACTGTTGATAAATGAAGAAAAGAAAAGACTTATGTCAATGTCATAAAACCTTAATTATAATTACAGACATTAGCTACTAGTTTCGGCCTCTGGAGGCCATCATCAAGCTATAAAAGAAATGAACACATTACAAAGTACCGTTATAAGTTAACAAAAGCAAAAAGTTACAATAAAATCCAAAATTATTGAAGAACTCTAGTTAAAAAGTTTATAGTGACATTAAAAATTAAAAATTTACTAAATATATTAATAAACCTTATGGTAAAAACTAAAAGGAGGAACAATATTGAAGTAATGAAAAGAAATATTGTAGTTAATACTAAAGATATTTGTAAAATTTTTATAAAATAATTGATGTCAAGCATATTATATTTGATTTTATTGAAATTTCTCGGTATGAGCATAAAAACTTTTCACGACTTATTCAGTTATTCACACAAAACTAGAAGTTCTCAGCTTAGCCTATACTATTTTCTACGATTTTTTTTTCAAAAAATTGTGCAGAATGTCAATACAAATGACGTATCGGTATATATTTTGTAGGTGAGGTGCGAAATGAGAACAACAGCAATGCGTCAGAAGGGTCCCTTAGAGGCAAGTAGGGAAACAAATAGGTATAAGAGATCATTGCCATAATTGTAGCGGGCTCGTAAATTGGTTCCGTCTAAGAGAATCGGTGTATTAGTCACTGTGCGTAATTACCCCCGAGCTGTCTAAGCGACATGTCCTCGCTTGCCTGCAAAGGGCGTCTTGGGCCCTTCGTCGGCTTCCTCACTCGCAAATCAACCTCTAGGACATTCTAAACTATTTCTTGTTCTTGTACTAACCCTAAATTGCTCCAAGCTCCACTCGATTTACTTATGCTTAATTTCTCCCTCTGTTATGTTGTCTATTTGGATTTTCGAATAACGTTTACCCTACATTTATTACTTCGAATAGCTATTTATTCGGTGCTATTTTATCTCTATTATTAAAGAATATGACTTATTCAAATGTTGATCTACAAGCGATATTTAGGGTGGTTTAAAATGCATACTAAAGTTATCCAAAATATGTAATAAGTGTATAAAACAAATAAATAAATCCACTCTACATGGAAGTATTTTCTATTCTTTAGCAATATGTATATGAATATATGTAAGAATTATTTAGTAATGATATAATTAACTTATTTTTGTACTAATCTTGTCAACTACCCGATGATATTTTGAAAAAATAATCCTTGCGTCAATTTATGATGCAATAAAGTATTACTAAAGCTGTTTATTTTTTTACTGTTTACCTTGACAGAAAACTTTATTATTAAGCCTTTTTCTAAATAATAATTTTCATTTATAACATCGCAAGAGCTTAAATTATTTCCGGAAATTTTTTTGGAGGGCATTAATATTTTAAAAATTCCACACCATAATTTGAAAATTAATAATTATTCCAATCTGACACCTGTCACGAAGCCTCATAATTAGGCAATCCAAACCACGTGATCCAATATGGCCGTCCAGGGCAAATATTTGTGATAGTTCAGGTAGAAAACCATTGTGTCGAAAGTTTTTGCTGTGTTTAGATCAATTTTTGTAGTATTTGTGTCAGATTTGTTGGCTATTTTGAGATGGAGAGCAGTTATTTATCACAAGAACATCCTGATATTAGTAAAAGGTAATGATGAAAACTTGCAAAATATTTTGTTTACTTATTAATGCTATTAAGATGAGTGTGAGACAAAATGGTTTCATTTTGAGTGTATCAATTTAGGCGCTCTTCGGAATGAAACTTGGTAATGCAATAATTGCTCCAAAGCAATGACTAGGTAATTTTAAATAAATACTATTTTTAATAATACAATTTGGTTTTATTTTTCACTTACTTTTAATTAAAAATTATTGAACAAGTTATTTTGAACGGCTTCCACAACCAACCACAATATAAAATGTAGACATTTTCTACTAAAAAAAACACGCAAATAAAGTCAAAAAGTTAATATAAACTAAGCTTTTATTCTTTATAAAACACATACACCTTCAATAAACACGAAAACAGACCTTTGCCATAAAATCAAACAATTTATCTAAGTATTACACAAAGCTACATATACAAATAAACGTTGTTTACTTTCAGTATTTGCCCTGGGACGCCATATTTGACAGGTTGTTGGATTGCCTAATTAATAGTTTAAGCTTCTGTACCATAGAGAAATATAATATATTTTTAATTGTCTGTGGTCTTTAAGTTGAGGTTTCAGCTTTCTCTATGGTTTTATCTGTCAAAAAATGTCCACTTAAATATCGTGGCACCACAACTTTAACCGTTTTTCTAAGTAAATATTCATACTTAGGTCCATATTAGGATACCGTTTTTCATTTTTAAGCTTTTAAAAAAGTGCCAGCTGAAACCAAAGGTAGTTTAGAAAAACATGGTTCATATGGAGAGGCCTTATCCGACACTTAATTTTGTCTAGTTACTTTTCTTTCGGACCGGATCAGCTGATCACAACGCGTTATGTTTCATTTATCATGTTCTTTCGCTGTTCTTTTGCAGTTTGATGTTTGACAGTTGGCGGATCATGATTTGAAAATTTCTGAACATACTGAACATTTAATTTTTATGATTACTTTGTTTGGATCGCGATATCCTAACCCTAGTTCTTTCGGACGACAATATTCACACAATATTGAAACATGTTCTTCTGAACAAACGGATCGTGATCTTGAAATCATGATTCGATTGAGTTGCGAAAGAAAACGGCTATGGTAAGCGCCATGATATTTAAGTGGAAATTTTTTGACAGCTGAAACTATAGAGAACGCTGAAACCTCCACGTACAGACCACAGACAAATAAAAATATATTACATTTCTTTATGGTACAGACGCTTAAACTAGTAATTATGAGGGAGGCTTTGTGACAGACGTCAGATAATTCTTATTTTACAAATTATGGTCTGAAATTCTCTAACCAAATACCACGCAATGAAAATTATTCCTCATCCATTCGCGACGGACAATTTTCAAAACATTCGTGCCCTCAAAAAAATTTCCGGAAATAATTTAAGCTCTTGTGATATCATAAGTGAAAATTATTTTACCTCTTACACATTCATCGTATTATTGTGTGTATTGAAAATCATATGGAGTTGCTGCGAATTATAAAACCGTACTCCGAAGTAGGGGAATTTACTTGATAAGTTACTGAGTTTGGTTATTTATCAGGTTCGTCGTCGTACAAATTACATTTTACTACAATTACGGAGCGAAGCAAGACAGAGAACGAACTACGTTGCTGTAAAATATTACTAATTAACGACTTTCAGGACATTCGCTATTTCACTTCGACACAGGTCCGAATCAGCAACAGTATCCAAGAACCAACAGGGAGTTATCTACTAAAGAAGTGTTTATGTACAATTATAGCGGGATTGATGTTTAATCTAGTTTAAATCTAGTTATCGATTCCACTACAAGCATGCTAAGCCAATATTTATGATAAAAAAGAATAGAGAGACTGAAATATTGTTATATAATTTAATAGTTCCATCTACATATGTTAGAATTGGATGTAGTTATGCAAAAAGGAACCAAGCGACAAAAACCTGAAAACCGAGCTAAATGCACCATAAGTTACGTAAATAAAGATAATACATTTTGCAAAAAAAACCATGTAATTTCTAGACCCCAGAAATTTTTATAAATTTTTATGAACCATCGCAAAACATATAAAAGTCATAAAATGTTATACAAAAAAGAACCAATCGACTAGTACTGCAACTGCTGACATGTGAAGTTTCTCTGACGATTCCTCAGAAGCACAAGAATAGAAGGCTGTGTTTTGGTGGTCGAACTTGCTAAACACAAGGAAAATAAAAGTAGTGAAAGAGGCCCAATTCTCAATCTTCACGAAAATTAGTTTCAACGATGATTTTTTTATTGAGGTAGATATTTCCAAAAAACCTTTGGGCTCCCAGTCTTTTGTTTCAAACATTCCTAACTAAATGAGCTGTGACCTAATAGAAAACCAATTTCGGAAGATAAACTAAAGGATCTAAAATCAATCTGGCATTTAATTCTTTAAGACTGTCAAGGATTTATATTTAGGACTCGGAAGTTTTCCAGACTTTTCAGAGGATACTTTGAGACATTATTTATTATACGAATACATAAAGAGGCGTTATTGCGTTAATAGCAAGAAGTATAAGAGAGCTGAAAGAAATAACATACCAACTCATAAGAGTAGACGATAGGATTACAAATTAATATAAGTAAAACTAAATATGTATGGAGTTAAAGAATAAATATCGAAGTCGAAGTATGACAAATCTTCAAATAACAAAATGGAACTACGGTAGAATTCGAAGAAGTTGAGCGTTTCATGTACCTAGGAGTCCTAATAAATGCCAAGAAGAAAACGAAATAGAGCTACGAATTGCTAAGAGTAATAATTGTACAGGAAGCCTAAGAAGAGCTCTAAAAAGTAAAGAAATTTCCAGAAAAACAAAGATCAGAATCTATAAAACAATGATAAGACCCACACTAACCTATGCGTGCGAAACATGGATAATGACAAACAAAACAACACAACGTTTGGAGACTTCGGAAAGAAAAATTTTAAGACGGATCTTTGGAGGAAGAAAAACGGATATAGGATGAGAAATAAGATCAAATGGCGAATTATACGAAATATTTAATAAGGCTCCTGTCCTCAAATTTGTAAAAAAAAGAAGATTGCAGTGGCTAGGTCATCTACAAAGAATGGACGATAACAGAGCTTTAAAAATAATAGCTTAGAAAGACCCAGAAAGGACGAGAAAACGAGGCAGACCTAGAAGAAGATGGAGAGATGCAGTAGAGGAGGACCTAAGAGAAAAACAAATCCGGAACTGGAAACAAAAAGGAAAAAAGCACCAAGCAAAATTTAAAAAAACAAAAAGCTGGTGATCTGAATGGAGCAGGTCAAACTCCCATCTGGCGGAAGTTAAAAAATCGGTCCGACCTTGGAACTACAATCCCAAAAACAGAGAACAAGTCGTGTTATCAAGAATAAGAGTAAGACACACTTTCGTCACACACAGTTACCTAATCTCAAGAACGCCTCAACCAACATGTTAAATATGCAATACGAAATTTTCAGTTAAGCACATCTAGTGTCCAGTTCATCAAAACTATAGAACAATCCATAATATAGATAATAATATTTATGTAAGTGCAGTTTTAGGAGACCAGTGCAATATAGACAAGTTAAAGATATAAATGTCTACGATAAAATTTAAGTTGTAGCTTGTATTAGTTATTCTACTCGCTAATAACCCTTTGGGTTGATGCGATTTAATCATTAAAAAAAATGAATACAAAAGGATGAACTAACTGACAAATCATAAATCCCAGGCAGAAAAGTGCATGATAGTGTAACTAAAACACTCATTTCTCTTTTACTGATTTTATTATCCTCGAATAACTTGACTATAAATTATTCAGAACTACATATTTTTGTCGTTTGATTTCTTTTTGCATAACTACGTCCATATACTAACCAAAAAATGTTATTATACGAAAAACTCTGTAATTGTATTGATACTGATAATGACAACTGAAAACTATTCAATTAAATATTCCTAAGAATTAAAATAATAATTAAGACTTTCATTAAATTATTAAAAAGTAATTATTTGATCCATTTTTTTGGAGTTTTTAATCACAGAAATATTATAAATACTTTTGATTCTATAAAAAAAACGTTAGTTTTCCTTGACCATTATTCTAATATTTTAAATAAATAAATGAACCTAAATCCAATCCTGCCGGAACGAACTAATCCACATTAAACTTCTTGCAAACTCATTCTTTAGCAACAGTAACTTTTTAATGCCTTTTGTACAATATTACGTAGCTATGGCGGGATTGATATAGGTAGGTACCCAACTTCGTAGTTTTTATTTTTCAATGTTAATTAAGATGGCATATTATTTTTTACGGCCTCATTACCAGCCGAACCCTTAATAACGAATGGGCTTTTTTGGCTTTTTTTACAACCTCATTAAGAGGGTGACACTGCCACTCGAATGCATTAGTTGCGTAAAAGCAAAAATTAGACGAATTATACGGTTCATAAAAGAAGATTCTGCTTAATGATTTTCTTAAATGAGTTGAGTACGATGGAAACCTTTAAAGAATGCATGGCAACGAGACAAAACGCATAAGAGTATTTCACTTAAGGAGTTTTTATGGTTAACAGGGTTGGCAACTGCTTTGTTTTGTGATGCTTCTAGAGAGCACATAAAAAAAATATTTTATACTTCGTATTTTTGAGATAAACGTTCATTTGCGAACAAAATAAAAATTAATTATAATCAACGGCTATTTTTGTTGATTCTAAATTTCGAGAATATTTTAAAATCCATTTGATGGGACATAATTTTGGATTTATGTCGAATCAAATTGTAAGATATTCAAGAAATTTAGGAATAAAAAATAGCAGAGTATTCCTCAGCGTCGTGTAACAAATAAAAAATTTTATTTCCCTCGAAAATTAAATTAATTTTAGATAAATAAATTAAAACAATACTCGTTTTATTGAATTATTGTCAAAAACGCCTAATCTTTCCATTTTATAATAAATATAAAATTATGACCGACCTGGAAGAGCAAAAACTAACAGAAGTATTTAACATTTCGAAGTGACTATTCCTCTAGGAAGATATTCGTTGACAATTGGCACCGTTTGGTCTACATTTTAAAAATTTTGACTTTTAATTGGGTAATATAAAGGAAATAATCATAAAATTTGTTGCTTAGTTGCTACTGCCCACTTACAACGATTTTAAGGTTAATAAACTAGATATTTTATAAATTAATATAGAAAACATATAAAATACAACAATACAATTAAATTTTTTTCTTTTGATCTAAAAACTTCTCTGAAATCTAAGTTTCTTGAGGGAAGAACGACATTTTTTAATAATATCTTTACTGACGGTGAAAATTATCTGTTCGTTAATTTAGGTGAGATGAAAAATATAAACTATTATTTTCTGCGGTATTTTATCAAATTTAGCACTGGTACATAATGAAACAAAAATCAATTTTTAGAGAAATCTGGTTTTTTTGTAGGTAATTATATTATAATATTTTAAATCTGACACTTAATTTTCTACAATATTCGGCTATAAAATCTTTATCATTCTCTGTAAAACACAATTAATCATTTTTATAATCTGATTAAATAAATTCTATATTCTCGGTTCTGATTTCCTCCGTTCAGAGAAATAGTGACATATCAAATGCATCTACGTCATCGGTGAATAGAGCTAGGGATTGATACAGTACAACTCAGACGTGACACTTCTTTGACACTTTAAAGAGGTAATTTATCAAACGTATTCATAGGGCGAATAAACAATAAGCAAGGTCATTGAAAATACCAGGTAAATACCAAAAGAAATTGCTAAAAATACTTTTACTTTCTTTATAGTTGTTTGATTTGTTAATTTTCTTTTTATTATTTGGGAACTATTTTATTTTAAGTCATGGATTTTTCACTACGAGTATATATACCTAACTTTATTGACTTTTGTTGAGGTAGTAAAGTTGTTCATTATTAACAAAGGTAGAAAAATACAGGGACAACTTGAATAGAACTGATTCTCATTTGACAAAATGTCAAGTTAACTGATGCAAAGACAAAATGAAAAAGCATTTCTCCTTACTTGTTTAATAGTCCATCTACTTATCCAAAAATGAAAATAAATTGACTTTTCATAGCGAATTTTACAATACAATATGTTATTGGGTATGTTATTGATTGCCTTGTCATTGTCATGTCATGTGAAATGGGAGTGACGGGTAACTAATCGAAAATTTTTGTTAGGTATAAAAACTAATATTTAAAAAATAAAATGTCAGTAGTGAAAACAATGCTATATGCGGCACGGTAGAAAAAGCATCACTTCTCGGACTTAATTGACCTCGACAATAATATTTTATGTTTTATTTTCATATTTTTATATCTTTTACAAAACGTTTCCATTACAATTTTATCTTTTTAATACTTCTTAGTTTTTTCTGTTTCAATTTGTGTTCTGTTAATTTAAAAGACTGTGTTTTCATCAATCCTACCCTTTTGTTAATTTTTTTTAGAAAATTTACTTTAAAATATATTAAAGATGGTTTGACCTATTCATAGCTGTTATCGGCACCAAATTTAAAGTAATTCTTTGGTACAATATAGTATATTAAGTATGGAGAACGATAAGGGTTGGCATATTTCCTTCATAGACATATGCAGTTAAAAGCTCCTGGAAGGCTCTGGGCAGAATATCCAATGATTAAATTCACCGTTTTTCTTTATGATGGCATTGATATTTCCAAGTTTTCAACTTTGATCGCGTATTTGAAGAGAAAAAATGTTAAGAAAGCGAGCATTTTTACACGGAAGCAATTTGAAAAATTTCTGATGGAGGCACCAGATGAAGGGATTTCTAATTCACAATGATATTGGGAATATCTGGTGCCTGTAGAACACAAGAATTATATAATATTACTATGAACGACATCCAACAAACCGATGGTTTAATGATTGGAAAAGTACAAAACGAACATCCAGCGTCATTTTACAGTCGTTGATAAACCAGACGATAAAATTCAATGTTTAGAAATTCTGCAAAAGTATATAAAACTTCGTCCATTACAAGTAAAATCAAATCATTTGTTCTTAAGATACGCCAAAGTAAAATGTTTTGCTCAAGTAATAGGGAAAGGGACAATCGGGGGCTGGCCTTCTCAAATTGCCAAATTCTTAAATTTGCCTAATCCCGAGAACTATACTGGCCATTCGTTCAGGAGGACATCAGCAACGCTTTTGGCTAATAAAGGTGTTGATGTCCTCGGATTAAAGCGTCATGGAGCTTGGCGTTCATCGACAGTGGCAGAAAGCTATGTAGAAGATTCTCTGTAGTAATATCACAAGAGAGTGAGAATAAATTGAAAATAATTCGACAGATTTTAGAAAACTTGTTGCCAGGCAATAGACACGAGAGCCCGAAGGGCTCGAGTGGCTATTGCCAGATGGCAACAAGTTTGAGAAAATGCCTGGAGAATTATTATCCAATTTATCGAACTCTCGTGTGGTATTCGATAGATTATTTTTTGACGTTACAATCAAAATCACTTTTAGAAAATAATTTGACAGATTTTGTTCAAGCCTATTGCCAAATAATTGGAATTGTTTCCAAATCGACGCGCTGCATATCATGGTATTCTTAAGGTATGGTTCCGCTTGTGCAGCGGACGCATGCAGCCACTGCTTGCAGCCGCTGCTGCGTTTGGCTGCTAGTAGGAAGTGGTTCACCTTGTGCAGTGGAAACGCAAGACGCAAGCGTTTTTAAAAAACTCGAGTAGACTCGGGCTAGTCTAGTCAGTTCATTTTGAGCCTTCATGCTGAAATAATGAATCGTGGTGCATTATTAGCTCTTTATCTGTTAGACGAAGAAGAAGACGATGC
Organism: Ophraella communa; assembly: GCA_035357415.1. Lineage (NCBI taxonomy): Eukaryota > Metazoa > Arthropoda > Insecta > Coleoptera > Chrysomelidae > Ophraella > Ophraella communa. The sequence goes on along the minus strand of CM068980.1, from coordinate 12,792,426 downwards.
TGTTGTGCGTATAAGTATCAGGAATGTTCAGAGAAGACCACAACACATGATGTTTCGACAAAGAAATACGAAAGGAACGTATAAAGCTTTAATATGCAAATACCTAGTGGACGACGAAGAAAAGTTTCAGCAGTTCTTTAGACTAACAAAAGAACAGTTTCACTTTATTTTATCTGCCATTAAACCAGGCATTCAAACCCAAAACCATTTGTTCTGGTACAACGACTGCTCGACCGCTGCGGCCAGACTGGTCACCCTAGCAGTCGATGCAGCCGTCGCATGCGAAGTGATGCGACCGACGCGCTAGTAGAACCAATGCCATAAAGATGCACGGATATCAGTCACTGCGACCGCTGCAGCAGCGGCTGCAAGCAGTGGCTGCATGCGTCTGCTGCACTAGCGGAACCATACCTTTTACATGCACTTTCAATGATTATATTATTTATTTCATCGACTGATGATTCACTGAAACGTTTGGGATTCATTTTACGAATTTCTTGAAAATTTATGAAAGACGCGTCAGATCAAGAAAATACGTTGTGATTTGGTTGTCATTCAATAAAAACAATGTACAGTTGACAGAAGCAAACATGAACCCTGGGTGGGCGTGTCCTTGTCGCTGTAGTTGTATTTTCATCTCACTTATGCAGCCACTAAAATTGATATTATCGTTAACATTGGCTCGTGATTGGCTGATTGTGATAACCTTGAAATTAGTTGGCATATTTTCCGCGGACCATGTTTGCTTCTGTCGACTGTACATTGAATTATTCTCGCTGGAATAATGTAAGTAGATTATTCCCACTATAATAATGTTTTGATTTGCTAGAACGTATATGAATTACTAAAATTGAAAATATCTATTGGTTTCGAGAAACGTCAAAAAATAATCTTCAAAATAAAATAGATTTTTCCGATTCTGCAATACTAGTAATACTACTAATGTATGCGATTCTGCAGGAGTTTCTGTTAGAAGTGAAACCACAGCCTAAATAAGTGGGATTTCATTAAATAATTTAACAAATTGTACCATAAGTTTCAATATTAATAAATAATTCGTTAGTTTTCTTTATTCTTTCAAAAAATAAATTAAAATTAAGAGATTTTTTTACTTGGCGGTAGGTGAATTACTTACCGTCGAGTTGGAGTACTTACCGTCGAGTTGCTAGTAAATGTCACCTTCTGACGTAAAATCTGTCACGGTAAACAGTCAAAAATGATCAATTGTGCAAAAAATCTATTTTCTGTTTTAAATGTTCGTTCTGTACATTCTATTAGTGTACTTACTTTAGTAAACTGGAATGCAGAAATAGTAGGCAGTCTGTTTTCCATCTTAAAATTATATTTTTGTAATAAGTTTGAAAATTAAGAAATATTTTGAAGTAAAACATTTAGTTGGAAAATTGTTACATCAAACCAAACTTGTGAAAAAGCCTTAAGTAATCAATGAAATGTTTGACCTAAATATCTATCTATATCTATCTCTTAAAATTGCTTTGCTTTAACGTGTGACCTAATTAAAATTACTTTGAAAAACTTAAATGAGCAAAAAGGCAAAAAGCCAGAAGGGTATCAAAGAAAATTAAGTAGTGGATAAGCTAGCTAAAAATTTAACACTTTTTGGAGCATATAAATGTATCTAGATGTGTTAAGAAGATATAAGATTTTATTATTAAAAAACTTAAATCTATTTGAATGAACTGATATGCAATCAAACAAAAATTGTGTTATTTCCACATACATGTCTTCATAAGTAAAATTCATTTATGATAAAGATTTTAAGCTGTATCACAAACTGGTTGTCAGCTATGATCAAGCAATTGTCGAATATCATTATAAATAGCTTTATAGGACGAATAACAGTCATAAAATGTCTCTTAAAAAATTTTTCTAAATATTTATTTTTGCATTTCCCTGGTAGCGGTGGTGTTGAGAGGAGATATCCAAGGCAGGAAACCGGGGTTAAATAGGGTGAACGGTTAGGAGCGCCAGCAAATTTAAATGGGGTTTATAAAAATATACGACGATAGGCACATAACTTATTTAAAATGTCAGCTACGAAAATTAATTCTGGTCCTAGCTCTAATACGATGTTATTAAGGATTTAGCTGTTTTTCTTTACGTCACGAACAGTGTTACACTATAAATTATTTTTCCTAGACATACGTACAGGCATTTTGTTTTTCGCATGGATAAATTTAAATTTGTAACAGTATCAGCTAAAGATACATTAAAAATAGCTATGGAAGTAAATTGCCATAATGTATTTTTCTTCTTGGTTGTTGATATTTTTGATATTATTTAAAAGTTCTATATAAATATTTTCCTAGTTCATACAAACTACTCCACGAATTTTCATATATGAGTAGTATGTCCAGTTTTTGTTTTTTGCCTAACCAGTAGCTCGTCTACCAACCTACCTGTTTAAAATACCTATGTCATAACGTTGCCAGTAGGCAGCCCTCTCAAGTTAGCATGCGCTAGCTAGTTCTCGCCAATTACAGAAAATCTGAGTGTTGGACATTCACCAAGGGCGTGTTTAATTGTCTCATCTTCTTGATGTGAACTACATAGATTAGTGTCAGATAATCCCAACCTGTTAAAACGATTAGGTATGCGCCAATGGGCAGTAAAGATGCCTGTGGCAATATGCCTCCTTCCGCGGTTTCAGGTTTTGCTCCATATTACTTAACCACCCTAACAACCCTTGTTGGGTATACCTCCGCTGCAATATTGCATTATAAGGAAGGCTGCAACTGATGCCTTACGACTGCAACAAACAAAAAACTTAAAACCTGGTGATTTGGTTAGTCATGTAAGGATCCTGGAAAAAATTTCACTAGCGTCCTTAAACCAACCATTAGACACTATGCCAGTTAAGTTTGCAAATGTGTTCTGCAAACGGCTTAAATTCCTAGAAGGACTTGCTCTGACTCCTTATGAAATTAGGAATTTTCCTTCTAGAAAGCTGCTCAATTTCGCTAGAAGTATTGGCGTTCTAGAGTTCATGTAGATTAAGGGGCAGGCATAAAAGATCTTCAGGTTGAAGTGCAAAGAAGTCCGACTGGCTCATACGACCTAAGATAATCTAATCCAATCTAAGTGGCTTCGTGTTGTTGCTAACCGCAGACATTAGGGTCTAGGTCCTCCATTAGCTGTCCCTTTACAAGACCTTCCTTTTCAGCATTTATTTTGCAATAAGGGTCGGCCTTGTCAATAACAGCTACCCAATATACCGGAGAAACGCAAAGCAGCTTCCAAGATAGGAAGAGGAAGATATCATACAATAAGCCTAACCTCTTTTCTACTTAAAATTATCAAGGAACTGATAGATTACCATAGAGATTGCTCTGCAATAGACAATTTGCCTTATAGACAGACAAGTCTACTACTTATAGGTAAGTGCTCTGTAATTTTTAATTGAAAGAATGGAGTGGACAGTAGATGCCAGTGGCAAAAGAAAAAAACCTTTTGTGCCTTCAATAGTATCAAGTGAGCTTTTAATAACATGAATCCATTAAAACAGTCCTAAAATAGTATACGAAAACGATATGGACATATCCACCAACCATCAATAACGTAAAAATGGATTATATGATTTTATAAAAACTGAATATTAATTTGATTCTGTTTTAAATATTTCTTGTCAATTTTTATGTTTTATTTTATTTAAACTTACTTTTGTAAATAAATATTCTTGATTCGTCATTTTTACTAATATTTTTGTTATAAACAATAGAAATATTTTGACGTTTTTTTTGATATTGAAACAAAAATGAGTTAACGGGCACTAAACGAAAATGCTGATTGGTGGATTTCATTTACATTCTAGGATGTATATGAAATAATATCCGTTCAGTTGACTGAAATGGCCTACATTTTCATTCTGTAACCTGTGCAGGAAATGGATAATATACATATGGGTGTAGAAAAAAACTATTTTAATACAGTCTGATTTTTCACAGCATAGGTTTGGTATTTAAATATAAAATGTATTATTTTATTTTTTACTTTCTTTCAAGCACTCTAAAATTCTATGTCCTAATTAATACCGAAGAAACATTTCTATAAGACTGACTTTTTAAAAGTATATAAGTAATATGTATTTTTATGTATATACTATGTGATTTTTTTTAATAATGGCCATTTATATGTTTATGTATCTAAATACTTTTTTGGAATTCCTAAAATAATGTCGTTATAAATTAAATATATATAATTGTGATGAAAATTTAACAAATTTTGTGAATCATTTTTTGTCGATAAATATAGATATTAATTTAAATACAAAAAAGGCGCAATAAATGTTAATTTTGAGTTTAAGCGCGACATGCCACTTTTGTGTTTCATGCAACTTCTTACGCAAATTATCGTGAGAATCACCTGTGGGCTATTTTAACGATATAAACATTAATGGTTCAACACCGAACATTGATTTTATTATAGAAAACGTCCTTCAATCAAACCAGTAAGGACATAACCATAAAATTCACTGCCAAGAAGTCAGTTTTTTTAATATCTCCTATTGTAAAAATACATTTTTATTTACATATACAAAAATGCATATAATTTATTAAATATTAACTATGAGAATCACATATTTAATATTATCATACCTAGTGTCTTACTAGCATCATACTGTAAATAATGTATAAGTATAGTAGGATTATAATAAAACCAATTAGACCCTTAAGTTGTAAAATCCGAGATGCACATCATAAATGTAAAAGGACCCGATTCAGGTAATTTTGTTTCTCAGAGAGGGATTGTGGAGTATTACAGCTTACATTTCTTGTTCATTTTAGTCTTCGTATTTCATTGGAAGTGTTCACTTGTGTTACGGCGTGCAATAATTTTATAACATTTATTTGTTATCACAGACATTAATAGCAAAGATTTTATACCCTAACGTACAGAATAGGCAGTATGTGGCGTCCGTGGATAAAAAGTAGTAGTGCTTCTACCAGTGATTCGTTAAAGAAGAATCACTTATCTTGTGACGCGAAAATCATTATAAAAAATGTGCATAGTTCCTTACTTCAGCAAGGATATAACGCGGGTGCTGCAGCAAGAGTAACCAGTAATTTGATGAAGGTGCCTCTTACTTCAGTTAGACGAATTGTTGAAAATTCCATGGAATCAAGAAAAAAGCGTAAAGATTCCGGTGTCACAAAAAGTCTAGACAATTGGGAAAAAGATTTGATAAGGCGAAAAATCTACACTATGTACGATGAGCAGCGTGTCCCTACAATTAAAAGTCTAAAACAGCGGCTCATCAATGATGAAACTTACATCAACTGTGGCCTCACTACTCTTAAACGAGCTCTGTCTGCAATGGGCTTTAAATATCGCAAAATTGACAAGAGAAGTAATAATAGAATCCACACGTTTAATAAACTGGCGTTCAAGATACGACAGCAGAGCTTTTTGAAGATTGATTTAAAAATTGTCTGTTACCCAACATTCCGCCAAATAGTTATGGACAACGCAAGCGATCATAGTCATGTTATAAATGTTGAAAACTCGTACCTTTCTGTGATATCAATTGCGCCAATTATAATTAATTTAGATGAGGATAGCGATAGCGACACTGAACTAAATATAGAGTAGAATTGTAACATTTAAATAAATTACTTGTATATCTCCTATATTATGCAAAATTCAAATTTCTTAAGTTCGACCCTGTAGCACATTTGCATCTTTTACCTGATGATTTTCTACACAATGAGATTAAATCGGGTAGTTTATTGCAGTTAATAAGCCAATACCATTTACTGTGAAAACTACTATAAATGTCTTAATAGAAACAAATAATTTTTTTTTAAATATGTTCAGAGACGGGGTAGTTGAAATATCCAGTAGTCCTTGGGCCTTTCTAAGAGTTCTTGTGAAGAAGATGGATCAGTACGAATCTGCATCGACTACTGGAAACTTAATGATGTGACCAAAAAGGGCAGTAGTAAAGAAAATACGCCCTTCACAAGTGGATCACGTCTATGGCAATTTTCGGTTCTCCAATTTGGCCTGTGCAATACCTCCGCCATCTTCCAACGATTGATGGGCTTGTCTTGTGAAAAAAATATTTGTCGACCTAGATGATGAATTTTTTAGAACATTAAGCCAATCTCGAAAAAGTACTATCGAAGAAGTGTATCGAAGAGACTACAAATAACCAATTTATCCATTAAGCATAAAGATTATTTCTTACCTAATAATTATTAAATTGACAACTAACATTAAACTTAAAAGGAAAGAAGAAAGAACCAGGAATACAAAAATCTAAAAGCCATTAAAACAGAAGGTTAATTCTCTACACATGAATAGAAAAAATTAACGTGGTTATTAATACACAAAAACCAAAGTACAAGTTATAATAAATAAATAAATGAACAAATAACAGAAGAATAAAACATATTGCAAAGAACAGGAAGTAAAGAAAATGTAAATATTTGAATTAAATAGATTTAATGACAGAAAGTAATAATAATTAAAAAATAATAAAAACCAAAATAAGTTTAAAAGATTTCAATATTAATAGGTACTTTTAAAAATCTGAAAGACATGTTGATTTTAAAAGTATAAATAACAAACTATTTATTTTCGTGTATGAACATATAAGACGGGTGGCAACGGCGCTTCTGAAAATACAACCATAATGCATGAACTGTGGCAGAATCAATCAAAATGATAACATCTCTTGGGAGACCAAAGAATAGGTATCTGCTAAGTTTATCTTGGGATAAAACTAGTCGCTTTACTCTGCCACAAACTAACTCATCATTCACAATAATTATATGGTTGATGAAACAATCATAAAAAAGCAAATTTTTCAGTCAAAAGACTGCCATATTGACAAATAATTAGTTGTTTTGTTGAGTAATTTTCAATGGTATTTTATTAAACAACAAATCAGGTGTTACATTGAGTTCATGTTCTCGAAGAGTGTATATATTTATAAGATTACATTTTTGTTATTTTTAACATCAATCTCATTAAATATTATTTTATTTTTTTTATTAAAATTAACGTGTCTCGACAGCGGAGGTCATGACATATCAGTTAACTAGTGTTATATACATTTTATAGATTAATTTATATATAACAGGTCGGCTGAAAAGTCCCCGGTCTACCATAGTAAAACACAATATTTTGACAAAATTCATTTTTTTTATTCAACATAGTTGCCTTCAAGGGCGATACAGCGATTATAGCGACCTTCCAACTTTTCGATACCATTTTTGTAGTACTCCTTCGGTTTGTCCTCAAAATAGGCTTCAGTTTCGGCGATTACCTCAGTATCAGAGCCAATTTTTTTTCCCGCGAGCATTCTCTTCAGGTCAGAGAAAAGGAAAAACTCGCTGGGGGCTAGATCTGGAGAATACGATGGGTGAGGAAGCACGGTGCATTGTCTTGATGAAACAATACTTTTTTCTTCTTCATATGGGGCCATTTTTTCGCGATTTCGGTCTTCAATCGCTCCAATAATGCACAGTAATAGTCGCTGTTGATTGTTTTTCCCTTTTCCAAATAGTCGATGAACAATATACCGTGTGTATCCCAAAAAACTGAGGCCATAACTTTGCCAGCTGACTGTTGAGACTTTCCACGCTTTGGTGGCGGTACACCGGCCGCAGTCCACTCAGCTGACTGTCGATTGGACTCAGGCGTGTAGTGATGGAGCCAAGTTTCATCCATAGTCACATATCGACGCAAAAAATCGGGTTTATTACGACTTAACAGCTGCAAACACTGCTCAGAATCATCAATTCGTTGCTGTTTTTGGTCGATTGTGAGCACGCGCGGCACCCATTTCGCACAGAGCTTCCGCATACCCAAATATTCGTGAACGATATGTCCAACACGTTCCTTAGATATCTTTAGAGTGTCAGCTATCTCGATCATATTCACTTTACGGTCACTCAAAATCATTTTGTGGATTTTTTTGATATTTTCGTCGGTAACCACCTCTTTTGGGCGTCCACTGCGTTCACCGTCTTCGGTGCTCATTTCACCACGCTTGAATTTTGCGTACCAGTCAATGATTGTTGATTTTCCTGGCGCAGAGTCCGGAAACTCATTATCAAGCCAAGCTTTTGCTTCAACTGTATTTTTTCCTTTCAAATAACAATATTTAATAAGCACACGAAATTCTTTTTTCCATCTTTTTGAAAATAACAAAAGTTGCTTCACTAAAAATGCAATATCTCACAAACTAATAGTCCGACAGCTGTCAAATTTTTACACGAATCTTTTGAAGGTTGATACTATCTAAAAATGAAGTGGATTTAATTTTAGTGTCGTCATCTATAGGTCAGACCGGGGACTTTTCAGCCGACCTGTTATTTATATCTTGAAGGAACTTTATTATTTGTTGAAATTTCTTTGGTGAACTTAGTATTTTCTGTAAGTCTTCATCTAGGCCGCATGCTTTTCTTGTGTAATCGTAATATTTACATTCTGAAATTATATGCTTGACAGTAAGAGGGCTTCCACAGTTAGTAAAGGATGCTCTATGTTGGTGCGACATACGGGTATGACTAATTCGAAGTCTGCGTATGACTGCTAAGTCTCTTCTAGACATATTTTCTACCAGTTTGTTATCTTTGCCGGATAGAATTGGGATCTGAGTGAAGTTAAATGGGTTCAAGTGGTAAGTTTGAAGAGATCTCTTCTTTTGCTACACAGTCTGCTAATTCGTTGCCCGGGATGCCTACATGTGACGGGATCCACATTAAACTGATCGAGTTTCCTGACTCAGAAAGGAAATTAAGGCGTTTGTGAATTTTCTGAACCATTGAATTTTTCATGTAGCTATCTTATTGTTGTGTACAGGACGGATGTGTTTGAGGGCTTGTAAAATAGCAAAAGCTCACCGGTATGAATTGTGGTTTGTGAAGAAAGGATGTAGGAGTTTATGATTTTGTTTGAAGTAGTAACAGGGCATCCCACGGTTGAATCATTTCATCAAAATTGTTTGTACTTATGAGCTCCAGAAATGTTTTTTTTAATATATTATGGAAAGTGTCGTGTTGTTTTAATTCACCTTCAAGATATTTTTTTTGTACGACTTGTTAACAAAAATAGTAAGAACCGATAATGCACATATTACAAGTGATAGAATATTTTGATGACCACTAATAGTTATTTGTTAATCACGAACTTTTTCTTGGCACCTGTAAAATAAAAAAAAAACAGTTTTGTTTGGTTTAGAGTTAATCATTAAGACAAGTTAATTATTTAAATGAAAATATAATAGTATAATCATAACTGATCATTAGATTTTTGTAACGGTTTATTGTTTTGAATTTGGAATTTAAAAAAAAAGTATCAAAAATGAGCACCCAAGAACATGTATCTAATGTGTGCGGGACGTTTTAATACTACTGTAGTAATAAATAACGCCTGTAGACATTCTGGACGTTAGTTATATTCTTTCTTAGTGTACACCCGAACATATGTTAAGACCCAGTTAATAAAGAAAGACGATGATGACCAAAAGAGAAAAGACAGACGCAGGATGTATCAGTAGCGGTTCCACTAAAGGGGAATTCAATGTCTTATTACAAAAAACATATTTTTATAGATATATAAACTGCTATAATAATAAAATTGCTGAGTGAAACAAAATTGATTTATTTATTTCTTTAACATTGATATAAATGTCTCTAATTTTTTTATATACACTTTTATAGCGAGTCTTTTGTGAATAAAATGTTTTGGTAGAGCGACGCTACTGATTTAAAGATGGTGTAAGGGTGGCTAACGACCACCATGCGGCATTAGTGGACCATCAACAGTGGTGCTCCGTCTTATCAAGCACCGATAATTGAGTATTGATCTACGGCCTAGTGTGCTACTTTGAGCAACGACGACCAGCACACTCGACTATCTTATTGTGTTTCGCTTTTGTTTCCTCTGTAATTTTGATGCTGCTAATGAATAGGGTGTGATTTCATTCTATCTGCCCCTGTATTATTCTATGTACTGGAGAACAATATGCTTAGTTACACACAAATAACATATACAGAATGTCCGAAGCCTCTGTTGGGGAAAAATAATATTATTATGTATTCAAAAGTGAAGATCAGTAGAACCAAAGTTAAGAACTAATTATCTTGAAACATTTCTTAAAACTGATCATCTGTTTTAACATTGCTTTTATTTTCACTTTTTGGTTTAATATCTAAGTGTATTTGTAAATAAACTATAAATAAAGAAGAATTAAATACACAGCAGGCAACCATATTTTTTATGTAAAATTTGGATACTCCTCTTTGAGCTGATTTCAAAAATGTATAATACTTGTAGGTTAAAGTGGTTAGTTTGAGATAAACAATTTTTTTTAATAGCACAAATTTTACTTATTTTTTACTTTCACCTTATTTTGCCTGTAATAAAATGGGTTGTACAACAGTTCAAACTCTTAAATCTTTTTAACTGTGCTATTTATTATGAAGTTACAATAAGTATTCAAAATGAGTACCATTCACTTCCATACAATGGTATAATCTATTTTGAAATGCCTCTCTGACATTGCTTAATACGGCTGGATTTAATTGTAGACATTCATTTTCTATCCTCTCTCGTAAATCATCCAGAGATTCTGGTTAGGTAGCATAAACTTTTGTTTTAAAATACCCCCATAAAAAGAAGTCTAGGGGTGTTAAATCCGGTGACCTAGGTGGCCAGTCCATCATCTGCCCTCTTCTACCAATCCAACGAGCGGGGAATGTTGCGTTTAAAAGTTGTCGGACAGGCATAGCATAGTGTGGGGAAGTTCCGTCTTGTTGAAATACCAGTAAATCTTCGGAAAGGTTATCATCATTTTCTATTATTGTTGTAATACGTGGGTCAATCCTTTCCCTGAGTAACTCAAGATATGATTCACTATTTAAATTTCCGTTGATGAAGAAAGGTCCGACAATTTGGTCACCTAGGATACCACACCAAACGTTTAACTTTTGGGGATGTTGTGTATGGAATTCACGGATAATATGTGGATCACTTTCAGCCCAATATCTACAATTACGCCTATTTACTAAGCCATTTAATGAAAATGAGCATTCATCAGAAAAGCAAATATTGTTTAACAATTGTGGATTGTTATTGATGAATAGCGTTATTGATTCGCAAAACTCTAGACGACGATCAAAATCATCTTCATTTCACTCGTGTACCAACTTAACTTTTTATGGGTGGTACTTGAATTTATGTAGAACTCGGGAAACTGTAGAAAAAGAAACACCGATCGCTCTACTTATTGTTGACAACGATTAGGGTTGTTGAGCCTCTAAGCTGACTTGCCTTAAAATTGTCACTTGGATTGCTTCGTTATTTACGAGTCCCTCTCGCTTATGCACTTTATTGCAAACAGACCCTGTTGTGGTAAATTTCTCCATCAGTTGAATTACATACTTAGGTATGAGTTGCATGTCTTTCGTCATGTAATTCGTTAAATATTCTAGCAGCAGCTCGTGCAAAATTATTATTTTGCTAGTATAAACGTACAATTTCAATTCTTTCTTGCAAGAGTAAACCATTTCAGCGAAACAAAATAAATAATGTATCAAAGTACACTATCAATAGTGACTACAAATGCTAGTTGACAATGTCAAACTTTAATAAAAAGTCGAGGTTTTTGTTGTTTGGATTTTTGAAGTAGAATAAATAGCACAGTTAAAAAGATTAAAGAGTTTGAACTGTTGTACAACCCATTTTATTACAGGCAAATAAGGTGAAAGTAAAAAATAAGTAAAATTTGTGCTATTAAAAGAGAAATTGTTTATCTCATAAACTAACCTAACCTAACCTAACCTATAAGTATTATACATTTTTGAAATCAGCTCAAAGAGGAGTATCCAAATTTTACATAAAAAATATGACACTGCTAGGGGTAAGGGGGTAGCTTTTCCAGTAAATTTAAATAAGCCATAATGCTTGCCCCTTCCAATATAAATTAACGTGAACGTAAATACCAGTATTACAAAAGTTATTAAAGGTGGATACGTTTATCTGAAAAGCACTGTATAGTTTAAAATCAATCTAAACTAATTTAAAAATCATTAGTTATAATTAACATTCGTCTGTAAACCACACATTAGAAAAACATAGGTGTTGTTTATAAACCATTGCGAAGACTGAAGCACATTAAACAACTCTTCAAAACTGCAAGAGCTACATAGAATAAGGAGATCTTCCTCAATTGAAGCTAATCGACATCCTGCTCATCGTTTTTAGAACATCCTTCTACAAGTCTAACAGAAAAATCTTGTATCATTTTGTAACAAAGAGAAAACTAAACTAAACTATTCTGCAAAAAATTAGGTATCCATTACACTAGAACCACTGCAATGCACACCATGGAATGGTGAAACTAGTGAACTGTACAATTACGAATTATCTATCGAAAATGGTCTGACTGTCGGCTGTCAACGGGGGTAAAACTTCTGCCAAAGTAGAGAGCGAGTTGAAATGCAACTGAATCATTTTTAAAAGCAATATATCTAGTAGACAAAGTCAGAGTTTAGTTTTTTTAAATCCTAGAAAACTATTCAAGATTTTCGAAATGTTAAAAAAGATTTGAAAAGATCATTTAATTTGCTAAGGCCATAGACATAAAGAAGAGTTCAAAAAATCACAAGACAGGGTAAGAAAACTGCAGTAGAGACGAACTACAAATAGATTCTTCCCTAAAATTTATTGAAAAAAGACAACTGAGCTAATGGGGACAGCTACACAGAGTGGAGCAAAATAGGGCATTGAAACAGATATGAGAAGCAAGAATTCAAACAAAGCGTAAGAGAGGTAGATCAAGGTTAACATGGGTTGGAGTTATAGAAGACATAATTAACGGAAGAGGAATCCAGAAAGCAGAGACTTAAGCACTGACCAGTAAGAAACATAGATGGGCTCAATTTATACATAAATAATATTGTATCTTTTTAATACTCTATACCTCAAAAGGGAATCTAATTATATATATAAAGGTTGCTACAGTAAATTTTAAGGCAATTGGTTTGTACCAAGCTAGCCGAAAACGTATCAATAATGGTTCAGCCTGGCAATGAAAATGCCAGTTTTCTGGACGGTTTTCTGTTGCATTTAAAAAAGATGTGATATAATGCTATTGCAAAAATTATTATTGGCTTAAAATGAGTGAACGTAATCTGTAAAAATATGTTGAGATTCATATTAAGTGATGGTATTCAAATTACTGTAATTGCTTAGGATATATCTACCTGCATTTTTAAATTTATTTTAAAATCCAGCCGAGTAATATATCCCGTGCAAAAATATAAAAGTAATTTGTCTAATTCGGCTTGAGATAAAGTAATGAAGTATATTTGGATGAACGAATGTACCTAGTCGTTTGACCCTTGTAAAAAGGGCCGCCAAATAAAGTGAGTACGCAAAAAGAACAGTATTTCAATTCACTTGACTAGAATTCGACTTTTGAATGGACCAATGAAAGCCAAATATTTCAATTAAGCAAATGGCCACTCGAATTTAACATATGTTTCCAGCATACATATTAGCCAGCGCTTTTTGCTTTTTCTTTTTTCTCGAGTTATCAATAAATCTGAACTTTGTGCTGGGATTTTGGCAAAACAGGCTTTTGTCGTCGTCAAATCTTCCGTTACTTTGACTCTCCTCTGGCATTATCCACCGCCGTTTTTATAAACATGATTTCATTTTAATTATCAAAAATAAGGTTAGAAAAATATCATTGGATAAGAGTTTCCGGTCCAAGGACAATTTTTATTACTGGATAGTAAATAAAAATAGACAAAAGTCAAATCTGTAAAGACAGGGAAAAAAATAAAATTAACTTTTTAGTCATTATTGCTATAATAGTAGTTTTATTTAAGAATATATATATACAGAGGACTTCATTAGTTTCTGTTAGAATGAATTAGTAGGAATATTATTTTAGGTCCATAATGAAATCAAGCTAATAATAAAAAAAAATTTATGTAGTAGCATGGAGTGACAAATATCACTAAACGGTAGACATCTTAGTCATCTTAGTGTTAAGGTTCTTTTAGTCTATTTTGTGTTTAATTTAACAACTTGATGTTGCTTTAAAAGAAAAATTATTATTGAGAATCGATACTTCCAAAGTATAATCTGTATATACAAATATGAATCCCTATTTTTCTTGGTCACGCCATCACGCGTGAACAGCCGGACCGATTTCACTTTTTTTGTTGTATTTGTTATAGTCAGGGGAAGGTTTTTATGGAAAATTTTCAAAAAATTGCGCGGGAAATTAGAAAATTTGAAATACTTATTTAAGCGCTAAGGTTAGATTAATAGTGGTAGTATTAGAGAGATATTGCTGTGACAAATCCTGTGCGGCGTTATTACCGCAGTCGTTATATTGACAGTTGAGCATGCGCATAATAAGTTCGAGAGACACGTTGCGGTAATACTGTTAGCGCATCACGTTATTTACGGCCGAACAACACCTCACGTAAAACGTTGCGCTATCCTACGTCGGACTAAATCGGATAGATCCGGTAGCTGATCGGAAGCGGCAGATGTGTTTGTTTTTATTTTCGAGGTTAAGTTGTAGGTAGTTTACTTGAGATGATTTGTGTAGTAATAAAATATATAGTCCCGTGACACCTAAAGAGGAATTTGATTTGTATTTCAGTATTTCAATTCACTGCATATATGTTAACATACCTAGAACAGAATTGCGTGTTTGGGTTCTGATTACTTCTGGTATACGCAAGGCAACAACTAGTCTGAAGATATCGTCTGTTTCGAACCTGAAATTAATTTTTATATCTTCTGCCCGCATATTGTTTACATTGAATCTATCTTCAGCAGCCTCAACAGGAAAATTTTCAACCACGCCAAAAATATTGTGCAAAATCACTTGCTCCACTTCATCGTCATCAGCATCAGCTAAAATGACTGCTTCTAATGCCTCATCCATGTTCAGAAGATCCTCAATCAAAACAGAGCTCAATGGTTTTAGAGGTTAGTTCCAATAAATAAAACAGCGCGTAAATAAAACTCAAAACATAATGGCAATACGTGTACCGCTCCAAACAATGCTAAGACGTAAACGTAATATTTAACGCGGAGTAAATAACACACCGCATGCGCTAACGGAATTTGCAATATCTCTCTATTAATATAACCTTAGGGCTATGGACAATGTAAACTTTTTTTACTGTTACATTATGACATTATACGCGTACTGCAAATATCATCAAAGTTTATAGGCGCTTTTTTTTGTACATATCATAAATATGATTACTTTTTTATGTTCTTTCGTTCTGTTTACACTTTTGCTGTCACAAAATTTCATGTTTAGTAATCCCCATGATATTTACATGTTTTTCGGTTCACATTATTAGTGTTCTATGGGTTAACAGTTTTATATTTATAACAATGTAACCGTAATTATTTTATCTTCAAAAATACATGAAATGACAGAAGTACAGAATTTACATTTTAAATTTTTGTTCTGTGATTTGCACGTTCTTTCGACATTTTTAATGATTGTTTACGTGAACAATGATTATATTTACGTAATCATGTAAACCAAATTAGTGTTTTACATAGGATTGACAGAATGTGTGCTGCAAATATCATAAAAGAGGATGTAAAAGAACTGAAAGCTTCGATCGGAGTTATTTTATTGATAAAAAATACAAGTACAATAATTAATTTATTACTTATCACAAAAAGGATGTAAGAAAATTGAATTTCTTAGTGTACATGGTTTCTCATTATATTTTGACTTCCTTTATACAAAATTCGGTCTGTTGCTACATTTTTGGTCGGTACAGATGAAATAATACAACTTTTATTTAAAACCTTTTTTTGTAATCCCGAAATTAAGGAAAATAAGTGAGGGTTAAAATATAATGAGAAACCCTGTACATCACGGAGAGCTATTAACGCCTAATATTAAAAGTTCAATTTTGGTAAACGTTTTTCACATGGACAGTTATAATTTCGGTATTCCTGTGTCGGGAAACTAACAAAACTATTTAGGTATGTATGCACAAGATAGAAAACTAAGATATGGTATATTATAAGTAAAGCACTAGAATAATAAACACACACTTTGAAATCAATATTCGTCGTTAAGACAGGACAACGTCTATAACAAAACATTATAATAAAAATAAACCAATGAGATTTATAAACAGTTTTATTATTTTGCAAAATTCAGTGGGTATTGTTTCGTAAATTTTTAAATAGTTAAGTTCTGTGTGTAGGGTTAACCGATAAGAATCTCAATAAATTACAGATTTATAGCGTTGTTGTCATTTAAAAAACAATGTAGTGAAGCGTATCTCAACTTACTCGATGTATAGGGCCCTATAGGGCTGAAGTGCGGACCTAGCCAGCAGCCGGCCGGGCTCCGGCCGCCAAACCGACAAGAGGCGAGTGTTCGCGATGACCAGAAGACATTTACGGCGGTTGACGGAAGAAGTATATCACTTCGACGGGCGTGTATACAGTCTGAAAGGCGAGTTATGGTACCCCTGGGTTAGTTCAACTTTACTGACCCTATCTATCAAGTTTATGGCCCTCGGCCCATTGGTGTGGCATCTCCCATTGTTTATATGATTTTTCAATTTCTTCTCTTCGATAAATGCGTTAGCCAAAGGATTAGATTGGACTCTCTAACTGTTATTTAACTTCTATTGTGTATATTTTATTATTGTGGCCAATTAGTGGACTTGCTCGATGAAGAGCAAGGATCTTTGTATTTATTAGCCTCTGGAATCAAAAATGCACATTCTTAAAATATTTAATTGTTGGAGTAGATTAAACGTTTCATGAACTTTCATTAAAAAACTCTTTTTTTTAAATTTATACACGTTGTTTTAAGAAAAGATTTAGAAATCATAAACGTTTTAAAAACAAAGAAAACAGCTTTTAAGGTGTAGGATTGATCTTGCTTAAAAAATATGAATAAGTTGCAAACCAATCTCTTATTAAATAAATAAACTTAGACAATTGTTAGTGTACATACCGTTGAGGAAGAAAAGTATAAAACAAGATCTCAATCGGAAGATTTGGAAGGTGACTACAGCTGTATATTGTATTAATACTCATATATTATACAGGGTTGTGAAAAAAGTCTGGCAACAAGGCTTTATCTTTGTATAAAATAAAAGTTATGAAATATGTGTATACCATTTCAATTGTATACTAGTGTTATGAGTTGTAAAATACCATGTGTATAAAATTACATGTTTAATATTTTTAACAAAGTTTTTTCAATTTTTTGGTTAATTTATTTATTATTTTTGTCAAGTGACTATCATTTTTGGAAAGTGGATGAAATTAGCTTTTCTCCACGATTATCATAGAATTTGCCAGTTCTGAAATCAAATTTGATTACAGAATGCTGGAATTCTCTCTCATGAGATTGAAAAAATATTCTGCAGCACCTCTGCCCGATGCAATTTAAATGTATTTACCTAAGACCACCCCTGTAAACACGGCTTCCCTAGCAACCACTTAACAATTGTCAATAGAAGTCGGCATTTGACATATTTGAGTTGAATTTCATACCATATATAAATGGCAAATAACATTTATAAGATATAACATTACAATTAAAATTTAGAGTTATTTGGAATTATACATTTGTTTCGTTTCGATTAACCCACTTCTTTTATATGTCTAACTAAATGGATCATAATATAATAGTAAATGTATTTAATTACGTTTTTCAGAATAATTTACGTTATTTTTTTGTAACGAAGTTAATCATTTAAATATTTAGAATGTTTTTATTACCGAGATACTTTTTTAAAATATTCACAAAGCTGTTTCAACTTGTAGATACAATCGTAACGTATAAGAACTATAAGAACCTAACTTTAATGTCACTTCAGTCACTATATGAAATCGTTTTAAATATTTAGAATGCACTATGTTAATATACCGCGAGAAACAGATCGCTATCACTAAATTAGTGACTAGAAAAAGAAGAAAATGTGTCACACGAGTCCATATTTGACATATTTGAAATATTTTTTAGACATTTGAGCATGCGTCTGACAGCACACGTTATTATTCACCAAGTTATAAATTATATTTGAAATAAATGCTTCTAATGTTTCAATAATAAAAATAACCGAAGGTCCAGTAGCTGTACTGTTACTATAAACAATTATTATAATAACTAAGTAATTAAAGGTTATACAATAAAATTATTAAAAATTCTATTCTTGTTGTTGTTGAAATATTTATTGTTAATAATATTATTAATACAAGTACAAGTAGGTCCTATGTAAAGTAGAGTACGTAACTCCTGCTGTAAAGCATTTTACATACTCATGGAATCACGCACTTGCCACCACGCGGCTTCGTGTCGAACTTCTCCATTCGTTCGTAAAATGTTTCTTAATACACACGTTACGTAATATACTTTTTCATTCTCTTATCATAGAATAATCTTTCTCACACTGGTTAGCACTATCCAACATTAGCCTTGACGCAGTTGATTGTCATTGTAATGTAAGATTTGAGTATCTGTCAAAATTATTGCTGTCATGTTTCGATTCGAAGATATAGAAAAGATCAAGAATTTTTCCTGCGATTCAGAGTGTGAAAATACACTACCTGACAGTACAAAGACTATAAAAGCTGTACTGGCAAATTTAGAACCAAAAAATCAAAGGATCAGTATGAAAAGTATAACAAACTGTCTGCAAATATTTTGTCTGCTCTTTAATTCAAGGTAAGGAAAGCTCTTGGAGTGGATGGATTGAAAGGGGATGTAATAAATAGGTTACTGGAGAAGAATGGGGAATATTTCTGGGAGCTTTTTAACAAGGTACTGAAGGAGGAAGAATTCCCGGAGGTATGGAAGGTGGCCAAAGTGATACTTATGAAGAAGGCGGATAGGGAAGGAAAGCGGACAGGAGACTACAGGCCCATCAGTCTGCTGTGTGGTATCGGTAAGGTGATGGAAGGAATAATAAAGGTAAGGATTGAGGAAGACGTAGGGAGAAATGGGGGTTTTAGAGAAAACCAGTTCACGAAGGAGAAATCGTGTATATCTGCGCTAGTTAGAGTGGTGGGTTTGGTGGAAAAGGGTAGGGAGGGCAGCTGGAGAAACAAGAAGCTGGCACTACTAGTGTTCTTCGATGTGGGGAACGCGTTTAATAGTGTCAGCAAGGGGGCGGTGTTGAGCGCGTTGTTGCGGCTCGGAGTGGGTGAGGGGTGGTTGAGGATTACTTATCGGCTCGGCTTATAATAGATTCAAGGGGGCGGGGATATAGAACAGAAGTAGAAGTGCCCCAGGGATCGGTACTGGGACCGAGGCTCTGGAAGTGTGTGTTTGACGAGGTTTGTGAGATTGTATGCGAAGGAGGATGTGAGATTATGGTGTATGCGGATGATGTGTGCCTGGTGTGTACGGCAAAGGGAGAGACGGAGATGGAAAGAAAGACGGAGAAGATGTGTAGGAAGATTATAGGGAAGATAAAACGATGTGGGTTGGAAGTGGCGGAAGATAAGACGGTGGGATTTCTCGTAAAGGGACGAAGCAAGACTAGGGAAGTTAGGGTGATGATGAAGGGGAAGAAAATTGTGATAGCAATAATTTTGACAATTACTCAAATCTTGCACTACAATGACAATCTATTATTGATAACCAGTGTGAGAAATATTATTCTATCACAAGAGAGAGAATGTAAATACATTTAAATCGCATGGGGGCAGAGGAATTGCAGAATATTTTTTCAATCTTAAGAGAGAGAATTCCAGCATTCTGTAACCAAATTTGATTTCAGAATTAGCAAATTCTTTAATGATTGTAGAGAAAAATCTTTGTCACATACATTTCTATTATCAGTATACTTATATTAACTTAAAAGTTTGTCTATATAGAGATATTTACGTTTTTTAAACATATTTTAAATATTTCTTTATTTTTTTCCTGCTCACTCTCTATTATAACTTTCATTTAAGAAAATAAATGAAACTTTAATGTGTACACCAAAAATTTACATTTAATTTGTAGCAAACTTTTAATATTAATCTTCTTATTAACTTGTGAAAATATTTTGATAGAAACGAATCAGATAATTTGACGGGTCACTTTGTCAATCCACTTGAAACTTACCTCCAATCGGGGAAATTGTTTAATTTCCGGTGTGCATGAACAGAAAACAATGTTCACGGTGCTTCGTCACTCCTCACTGCAAGTTGCGTGATCTTTAAAGAATAACCATCAACTATTATTAAAATATCTCCACCAGTATATAATAAAAATGATCGTATAATTACGTAACGAGATATTGCAGAAAATATAAAACACCTCAACAACTCACAATGCTCACGAAGATCATTTAAAAGTGTATAAAATGATATGATTATATTTACAAAATGGTGGTTCTTTTCAATGCTTTTAAGTTCTAAATTACATATTCGTCTTCGTCTCTTGTGAATAATAAGTACCGGGTGAATCATTTTACTATTTTACGAGTATTATCTTTTAAATTATAAAGGAACTGGATTAAGTTTTTTACCTAATATTTACCTTTATATTAGTACCCATAGCATGTAAGATGCTACGAAAAAAGCGGAAAGAATCAAGGTCATTGAAACATCATTAACTTGCTTACTTAAATTGGAAATACATTTTCATCTCCCCATATTATTTCCATTTTACAATGAAATTTGATACTACACACTTACAAATACAGAACCGGTACCTATGAGACAACCTATATTTTTTAATAATGTTAACCAGAGACAACCTCATTAACATAAATTTATTGTACCGGGTGTTTACAAGGATAATTGACAATTTCTAAAGCTTTTCCAGTCGTTTCACCAACATTTTAAGTCGGCCAGGAGCTGTTTCCATCGAATTTTGGTTGAAATAAACGCGTAGTGTTTTCACCAATACTGCCTTGGTACCTTCGGTTTCCAATTCATTTTCTTCTAGCTCACTTCTGAGTGTAACAACCAATAATTTCTTACTTGTCATCCTCTTTTCTTATAATTACCTCACACCTGACCAGTTTGTAACACTTGGGTAATTTTTAATAACTAATAAAGCAAACTTTTAGCATAACATTATTTTTGAATATTTGACATAAGTTATCATCACCAATACTTACATTTATAGTCCAAGTGTCAGCTTTTACTGAACTTTGAACAGCGGCGGAGCACGGACCGTAAATATGGGTAACTACCTAGTGTACCTGATATTTTATTCTATTTCATAGTATGTATATACAAGAGCCACTTGCTGAATTTGCATTTCTAGTGAGTCGTTAACATACCTAAAAACACACACACAAGTATCTGTATCTGTAAATTGCGGACGATGAAGCCCAAAAGCTTCATGCGCACTTATACCTCATTAGGTCCATTGTGCTTCCGCCTGAGCCTGCTCATTTAGTTCTTCGTCCAGCCTACTAATGAACTAAAGGAGAAGGCTCAGGAGGAAGCATAGCATAGGTCTTATGGTTGCCATGCAGTAACTTTGCTTTATTTATTCACTGAGACATATTTTAATTTCTCTATTAGAGAACATGTCCTTGTACGCTAGGATATTGGGGGAGGTAGTTCTGTCAAACGCGCTTTCTAGGTCTATGGATACCCCCAAGGCGGACTCTTTTATATACGAGTACAACGACTTTTCAATACCTCCCACCGCAAAGTGGAGGAATGTATCAGTGGATCTGCCCGGGGTATACATATGTTGATTGAGATGAAGTGGGTCTTCGCCTCTGATGTACCTTTCGTATAGTTTATCAATAATATTCAGTAGAAAAGACGTGGGACTAATTGGTAGGTATGATTATGGGACAGTTACCATTCTACCAGGTTTAGACCACTATAACTTCTCTCCAACCTTTGAATAGATTACAGAGCAAGTGATGATTTGCATATTCCCATCAGGTGAGACAGAAGTAGTTTCAGACCTCATTGAAGTAGGGCTGGATATATACCATCTGGTCCTGGTGCTTTAAAGAAGAAGAAACCCGTTATTGTGTATTTGATACCTTGTGATCGCTTGCTGAGATACCTTTCAGTGTGTGAGTGAACACACAAGTAGTAAATAAAATTATTTTATCTTGGAACTAAGAGCATTCCAAGATCTCTTTTATAAGTATTAACATTTATTTTAACAAAAATATAAAACATTTTTAACGTTACTAAAATGAGCACCATTTTATAAAAATTACATACTATGTCTAATTGCTGTATCAATGTTGAATTATGCACATTTTCCAATGGCGTATATTTCTGCTTGGAAAATGGTAGGATGTGAGCCTAAACTCTGGAGGTGCTTTGTTCTAGGTCCGTAAATCCGTATTCCTGTGCCTCTTTCTGTTTTGGACCCATCAGTATACCATAAGATTGTGTTCTTGCCTATCTGTGATATTACTGTGGGATCCCATTGACTTTTTTTGCTTAACTTTACCGTGAAATTTCTCGTGAAGTTAAGTTTTTTTGACATTCTGTCTTGGGGTAGTTCCCAGTTTGGATTATGTTGAAGTGATTTAGGCATATACCTTACATTTCCTTCACTAACCCTCCTTTGGAATGTCCTTCTTCTTACATTTCCTACATGAAGATGTACACACACATGCTAATCTTTGAAGTTCTGAAAGGTGTTCTCTCGTTGTCCTCAGATTAGCTCTTTCTCCCCAGACAGCGGCTCCATAGGTGACTATTGGCCGTACCATAGCTGTGTAGATCCAATGCAGTATTTTTAGTTTACATCCCCAATTCTTTCCTGAAGAGGATTTGCATACCATCAAGGCTTTTGTGGCCTTCCTTATTACTCCTTTTTCACGTTGGTTCTAGAGTAGTTTTTTGTCTAGTGTTAAGCCTAGGTATTTTACCTCTGTTTTCTATTCTATTGTTGTCCCTTCTAGCTGGACGTTTCTTAGATTTAGTTTCCTTTTGCTGGTGAAAGCAATTAGATTGCGCAATTAGATACGTTTTGGTGTAGGGTTGGTTCTCCCAATTCACATAGTATACTATTTACAGCGCTTGTGCAGAATGCTCTCAATATTATTCTACAAGCGTGATTTTATATTGAATCTAACTGATTATGTGTTTTTTTGCAGAACTATAAATAATGGCAACATAATCCAACATGACTAAACATTTTTTAACTTAATAGCTTTGCTCTTAAACTGTAAGTGACTTTTTCCTCTCTTAATATTAAACATTAATTTTTACTACTTCGTTCCTATTTTACCTTGTATTTGAAAGAACTAGTCTATAATTCTTCTTTTTTTGTTTATGTTTTTTTTTTAAAATTCATCTAAATACATTTTGGTAATTAATCAGTCTTTTAAGTAATATTTTCAATATAGTGATTTGTGATTTATTTTAATACCCCGTTGTTGGTATCATTCACACATTGCGTAAGAAGTGTGTAGAGTGAATCAGTGAAGAATACAAGTGAAACGTAGCGTAAAAATTAGATTGGCCAGAGAAAAATCGTAGACCCATCTCCCGGTATAAGAAAAGTGACAAGAGTTTTCCAAGTTATTAAACACGTACATCTGTCAACACGGAAACTAGAGGTTTTTGTATTTGTCAGCGAGAGACAGCTTGCTATTGAGGTCATTTATTAATGTAACAACACATTTTTCCGAAAAATAGGAAGTTTCTGTGTTTGTTTCAAGTGGAAAGGTTACCTGTATATTTATTAACCATAAGTATTGCGTGACAAGCTGATAGGGAATTTTCTTTTCACACAAATAACGAAGTGCTTGAAAGTAAAAAAAATATATGAAACCCATGTAATCATTAAAAACTTATGGGAATCATATATTTTCCATTTGGCAAGGTATATAGAGAAAAATTTGATAAAGTTCGACCAACGTTGGCTTCAGTGTGTCTTTTTATTATGACGTAACAATCTGATAAATGGATTTTTACTTATAATTGTTGAAATTGGTAAACTCTATAATTATGACTACTCCTCCACCTTTCTCTCGGTTTCGTAACTTGCGAATTAGAGTATAAAATAATGTTTTTTAATTGAAGTAAAAATGACACGTTGTTAAAGGAAGAGAATGAGATTTGGTGTGGTGGCAATTAAGTTTCTAACTCAACAGCCGCAGCCAACTCGACTTGGTACGCGATCGTGCTGAGTGAACGAACATCATTTAGAAGACACACCTTAAGAGACACTATGAAACAGTGGCGTAACAGTGCAATTAGCCACCCTAAAAAATTATTTTATTTTTTATATATAATATATCATTGAAACGTGTTTTAAAAATCTTGATTGAATATTCCTGATTAAATGAATTAATACATTAATAAGAGGAGTAGATTAGGTTGCATCTGTTAATGCATAAAGTACATGTCAGAGTGATGAGATACAGAGTATTGGCAGTATTTTTGTAAGCAGGTTTGTAATTGGTATATCCAATGAAGAAGTTTCCAATTTTTTTATGGGCAAATTATAGAAATTTTAGTAAAATGAAACAAACAAGTAAAAGACTCAATCTTTAGAAATAAAAAAAGTTATGGATCTTATAAGTTGCGCTGACAAGAATAATTTTGTTACACACGGCGCTTCATCGCGTGACGTCATTAGACCCAGACGAAGCAGCACGTATTCGTCGTGTAAGTATAAATTTATTATTGAGTAGTTGCTTGCAGCCTTCAAATCATATTTTATTTACTAACCGATGGCTGAAGTATAAAAAAACTTATTGTATTGTTCCTATGTGTCAAAACACAACAATTAAAACTCCCAATAAATTTTTTTGTTTACCAAACAATTTAACAACAATGAAAGTATGGTGCAAGGTGATGAAGCGTGATTTAATTGGCCCTAAAAGTACTAAATATGTGTGTGAAGATCATTTTGATGTAACTATTAATAATAGCTGCCTTTTTCTAATTGATTTGGTACCTACCAATTGAGTCGTAAGTAGATTCGAAATAACTTATTCACTATTCAGTATTATTAAGTACTGTAGTTATTTATTTACAGTTTAAAAATGAAATTGAAAATGTAATCAAACATTGACTGGTTGAGGGAAGATTAAAGTTAAAAGCCAACATATATCCTCATAAATTTGACTGTTAAAAGACGGTGAAACTTTAAAAAAATCGAGGAGCATATGAAAATGGAATGGAATTTTGAGAAAGAAGTACCGTCGACTTACTTAAAAAGTTTTACACCTTTTATTTTAGCACTAACATAAGACGGATTTGAAGAAAAAAAGTCCATTACTGTGTATATAATATTAGGCAAATTATCACTTTGTCCTTTTGCCCTTCCATTATAACTAATTAAAAATTACGGAATTATTATAATTTAAAATGAAACAAACGTGTTTTTATGCTTTGATATTCTGCTCAAAAGCTCCAGCGCTTGATTTATAATAAAATAGCCTAATTTACAAATATTAGCTTCTGTTCGTATTACATAATATAGAATAATAGGTTTTTCAAAAATTGCTCTGAATTTTTCCAATTTTGTATCGAAGAGTCCTGACACTGCTTGCATATGTAATGGTGGGTATAATAACGTTGATAACCTTGCTTTTTGTTAGCGATATTTAAAATTATTTAAGAAAAGTCCGTTTAATGTAAATTTTACTCCTAGGTATTCAAAAGGGGTCACTAGTTCTACTTTAGAGTTATTATATATAAATTGGGGTTGTTTGCACATGTGTCTGCTTTACGGAAAACGACCATATCCGGTTTTGAAGGGTTAACTTCCAGTTTAAATTGTTGGCCATAAGACTTTAAGATTCTTAAAATACGGGACATTTTAACTTGTGATTTGGCAAAGAGTATGAGGTCGTCAGCATATATTAGCATGTTGATGTTATTTTTCCCGTATATAGTGTAACACCTTTTGATTTATAAAGTAATTATCAAGATCTGAAATAAATATTGAAAGAAGAAGTGGGCTCAGTGAGTCACCTTGTAAAACACCTTTGGTTATTTTAGTTTTATCTGAAATGTTGACATTTCCTTCAATATGCCAAAAGATAAGCTGAATTATATAAAGTTAGGAGAATTTTGACGATTTTTGCAAACATCTCTTTGTAAATAAAGTTTCTCCTAGAGGACACTGTAATCAAAGGAATCAAAGTCTTTTCTAGAATTAGCAAATAGAGCAAAAAGTTTTCTTGGGGGTAAGCGTCGGCAATTATGAATAATTGTATATAATACATCGCAGCTGCGAAATTTACGGAATCCTGCTTGACATTCTGGGAGTATTTTAGCATTTTCAGTGTAATTTATGAGTCTATCATTAATCAGCTGCGTAAATTAATATTGAAAAAAATATTTTTACAACAAATGGCACTGTTTCGCGTGATCTGGAGTCAATTCTAGAATGAAAGTCCAAAATCTTATATAGCAAAAGCAAAACATAGTTTTATACATGATCGCCCATTAAGTCTAACAATCCTGCAGATAGAATTATCCTGTTGAATTAAAGATGGACACCTTCAAACTAGCTTACTGAACCGTAAGCAAGCTTTTTTAACGCTCTTTTATTAGTTTGGGTTTCAACTATGTATCTATGTATGTAACACAATCCTCTGAGCTTAATTTTCACCGGTGATTAATTTGGAACTTTGCACACAGATCCAATGACAATGCAATCATTTGATACCAGTTTCCCATTATCCTTATTAGGACCGCCAGGATTGATAAATTTTAATTTAGAATTTTTTAATTTAAATATTGTACAAATACTATTAATTACAGAAAATAAAAAAAAACCTTTTACTCAAGTTAAGTAGAAATTTTAATTTAAACATTTTTTTTAGTTTTTTTAAACTATTACTTAGTAGGGCTTCAAACGAGACAAGATATCTTGCTGAAAAAACCATTTAATCGTACTTTTAAGTTGAGTTTTTTTTAAGTAAAATGTTTCTCAAAATGTAAATGTATAAACTTTCAAAAGATATTACATCTCTGTAAATATTTGTAATTTAAATATGAGCTTAATTATCAAACGGTTCATATAAACCTGTTTATTAAAGTTTATTTCAATGCTTCTATATAAATAATATTTTTCGGCCCACTGCTGACCCGAATGGAATGCAATTTATTCGTGCTTTGCATGAACATTTAGTTTTCTTACCGAGTGAAACTCGTTTGATTAACTCTATTATTTGTTTGCTAAGCTATAAAAATCATCTTTCAACCAAAGTTTGTGACATAAAAAAATCAGCGTGGCCATCTGGAAACGCCGCCACTGGATGTGTACAATTTTCGCATAACGTGTAATCATAACAGGTATTGCATTCAGGAACACAATAAAGGCTGTATAATAGAAGACCATTTCAGTATGTGCATAATCACAATAATTAATAAAAGCTTCAAGGTTTGCATAGCACACTATGATATGACTACTGCCGCATTATGAATCAGATTCAGAAGTCAGGAATCGAATGTTCGTTCACTGTGTGAACTTTAGGCCGTGACATTTTCTAGAAATCACATTTATTTTATGAAAGGCGTGGTCAGGACCGGCTTATAAATTATAGTTCAACAGAAGCGAACTACTACCAAGACAAACCTTATTATAACATTCTTTATTGCTTAAAAAAATCTACTTAAGGATATAACAACTTAAAAAAACACTCCAATACATTAGTACCTATTAACTCTAAAAATAGTAAAAATTAAATGCATATACAATATTTTCTTGTAATTCCGTTCCCCGTTCTGGGGTCTCTCTTGTTTTTTCTTTAAATAAATTCTCTTTCATCTATGAAATTTATTGCACTAACCCTTACTGTGTGGAAGTTCATCTTATTAAGAACAGTAAACAAATAAACGGTTGAATGAAACTTCGACTATTAATTCGTAAAATACGTTTTAAATTCAATTACAGCTAAATCTGACGATGCTAGTTTTTAGCGAAACAGCTGTAATTGAATTTAAAACGTATTTTACGAATAAATATTGGAAGTTTCATTCAACCGTTTACTTGTTTACTGTTACCTTTCATCTACGTTAAATTACACTAAATGCAGAGTATTTCAATTTTTTGAAGATAACAGGTAGACATGTCAACTTTTGGTTCTTGTACTAGGAACGAGTGGTGCGCTGCAAATTCTTTAACGCTATATAAGATATAACAGAGATAAATATGCGCTATCAATTTTTACGATATAAAAATTGTATCTGGGAAAACATTTTTTTCAAAAAAAGCTTTATCGTAAAACCGTTAATTTCTGCTGATTTTAATAGAAGAGAACAGATGGATGTCGTAGACTTTCAAAAATCTTCAGAATCATTTGTTTTGCCACATATCCTTTATTCAACTAATCTATTTTCCTTGTGGTTCACATTTTTACGGGTAGTAGATTGTGAACTTAGTCATTTCGTTCACAATTTAACGGTTTGCTAAGAACAAGAACATATTATAAACTAAAAATAATGCGTTAAATTTTAAATTGTAAATGTTTTGGTACAGCTCACAATTATTCGACAATTTACAATTATTTACAAAGGGACATATTTTCTGAATTCTTCTAAATGTTTAATACCGAAGAAGATATTTGGGATATTATTGAGATTTCAGAAATACTTGAAGTTTGAATTCTTTAAATATACAGATATCATTCTTATTGTACCTACTTAAAATAGGATTGTCGATGTCTTGTTGGGGTGTTTGCCCATTCAGCTATGAGACGCTCTCGGCAGCGGCAGAGAGTGTAAATGTGTCCCATATATAGAATCATTATTTCTTAAAGTAAATACGATATATACTCGATGGGATTTAGGTCGGGGCATTGTGCTAGCCCTGACAATTCATCGATTTCCCCATTGGTAAGCCACCCGCACCGTGATTGCCTCTGGAAAGAGATGGACATCTAAGAGGTCTTCGACTGTGGAGTTTAGCTTCATAGATATGATTTCTTAATTTAAAAATCAGTTTTGAGCTGCAGTTGTAATACGCCCACACCCCAGATGTTGTTCAGCTGGATTACCAGTTTCCGGAAAACGTCACCACAATCACTTTGGGACACTATATTCAGGTCCGTGCTGGGTACGTCGAAAGGGCGAGGGACAGGGGTGGTGAGGGCGCCAACCAACTGGGACACCGGGGGGTCCGGTTTTTTTTGAAACAATAAACATCTAAAAACGTGTTTTTAAGCTGCATGAAGCACATTTTTCTTCAAGCAGTAACGAAGAAAATTTACACTTTAAGACCTATTCATTGTAAAAATATTACAAATAATGCACACAAATCAAAGATACTAGATTACAAGGGCGTCGACATAGTTTTCTGTCAGTTATTAAATAACATAATAAAACATCTTTTAAGACTCCAGTATCTCGCAATAGGAAATATTACGAACGTTGTTTAAAATTAATTATAATACAAAATCGTAATTTTTCGTCTAGTTTCAAGAGGGCGCCGGTTTACCTTTAAGGCGAGGGCGCAGGGGGACACGTCCCCTTGTCTCCCCGGGCCAGCACGGGCCTGCACTATATATGGGCTCAGCTATATCAAATTGCCGCATGCCACCTTGAAAAAGGCATACATCCCTATTCATCTTATCCAAAGTTAAATGTTCCATGTTAAAACACAAAATAACGAAAAATAAAAGAATATTTACTTTTTGGTTTTCTGTATCCGCAAAAAAATTAATAAAACCTTCGTTACTAACTGTACCGTTAAAATATAAATTAACCGTCGCCAAAATTATATTTTTATTATTTTTTCTTCTCTAGACTTTTCCGATGTGTATGTAAATGTAATCATCTATTTTTCAATGTAAGCGAATAAATTATGAAAAAAAAATAAAAATGGTTCAAAATATCAACACAATTTTACTAATTCCGATCCTGATTCAACCTTAAATGTATTTTTAAATAAATGATGATAGTTATGTCTTTGCAATTAATTATTTTATTGTAATACTTGATTTCACGTTAATATATATAGATAACATTTTTCCTTGAACATTTAACTTTCTAATGTAGAAATAAAAAAAATGTCTCCTGGACTAACTGGCCTTTTTTAGATCACAAAAACTATCAAGTATCGCGAACCTTAAATAATAAATTTGATTACGTCTTGAGCCATCATGCGATTAATTTAATAGATAATTCAGGTTTTTTGGAAGTAGCATAAAACCAACATATTTTTTTATTTCAACTACTTTTAATTTATTGGAACTTTAGGGTGCGTCTGATGAAGTCTTTTCTTTGTCCGATGTTTTTTGCTATAAAAAATTTTAAAGTTAACAAGTAATGATTAAAGGAAGCATTATAAACAAACTAAATTAAGTCATTGTGTCAGCTTAACAAAAACATTAATTATGCGCCAAGGTAGAAAAGTGAGTTAAGATTGTCGAGGTCTTTTATGGAGAAAAAAATACACTTTTCTACCGTGGCTCATGTAGCATTTTTTTCACTACCGGCAGTCTATATGTTTAAATATTAGTTTTAAAAACTAATAAAAATTTTGGTTAGGTTAGGTTAGGTTAGGTTAGGTTAGGTTAGGTTAGGTTAGGTTAGGTTAGGTTAGGTTAGGTTAGGTTAGGTTAGGTTAGGTTAGGTTAGGTTAGGTTAGGTTAGGTTAGGTTAGGTTAGGTTAGGTTAGGTTAGGTTAGGTTAGGTTAGGTTAGGTTAGGTTAGGTTAGGTTAGGTTAGGTTAGGTTAGGTTAGGTTAGGTTAGGTTAGGTTAGGTTAGGTTAGGTTAGGTTAGGTTAGGTTAGGTTAGGTTAGGTTAGGTTAGGTTAGGTTAGGTTAGGTTAGGTTAGGTTAGGTTATTTCCAATAATGTTTGTTTGGATTTGATAAGTATGAAAATACATTGATAAGTCAATTGATTTTTACTTGTGAAATAATAGGTGGACTATTAAAAAATAAAAAATGAAAACCATTTTTTCATTTTGTCTTTGCATCATTTAACCTCACATTCTGTCAAATAGATTAAGATCTGGTGCTAATCAATTAGTCGCTGTATTTTTCTACCCTGGTTAATAATACACAACTTTACTACCTCAACAAAAGTCAATAGAATTAGGTATATAGCTTAGTAGTGAAAAAATCATTTATTTAGCACATTCGATAATGGGGTACTGAACACTCACTAAAAAAAGCAATTTCAGCACAATTTGTTAATAGTTATGTGAATTTTAGACTATAATCAAATATAATTATAATTTTGGAGTCAATAATAATAAAAATATTATATTTTAAAATGAGAGTACAATTCAAACAAAAAAAATATGACGCCAAGAGATGACTCATTTGGTGGACACCAAAACAAAATTTAATTTTAATTCAAAATAAAATAAATATTACAATATGAGAAATAATAATCATTTTATTCTTTCCTGAAGTGAAATTATTTTTTATTTTAATTTATTTTAATATTTTTTGGATATTTGCATTTTGAAAGATAACTAAATTTTTGGTGACATGATGTTGGTATGACATGACTCTCACTGTGACGCTCATGCTTTCGTTACATACTAAAAACATGTACATTTCTTAATCTTTATTGCCGTCAATTCGCTGATTAAAATTCTTGTTCGTCAATATTGACAATAATTAAATTTGAATACATGTCAACCATCTGTCAATACCAATACTAAAAGGTTAAGCGTTGCCAACGTTCAAATACAAATTTACCTAATATTTACTGATCTTTACACGGTATGAGTCATCATCCGTTTTACTTTTGCCTATTAGATGGCACTGTAAAATTTTTAAAATTAAATAATTCAAATTTGGATCATATTTAAGACGCAAAGCTTATTATCCATTCTTCTTTCCACCTTTACTTTCTATATTTACAATAAAAAAAAGTGTTCAGTTCAGGACCCCATTTGGTAGAAGTAAAGCAAGTAAGATTATCTCTACTTAATGGCCCTAATATTGGTCCTGTTTACACGAGGACTTAAAAAAATATCTATAACTTTTACTGTTTTTTTCCGAAAGATTTTTGTTTCTAAATATTTTTTAAACAATCATGTCAATTGATAAGTGTATTTCTATTGCAATATTGCCTATTATTTATATCCAAGAGAATATTCTAGTGTGGAATATACAACCTAATCTGTCATTTATAAAATTAATTCCAGTTAAGGAGTCGGTGTATCTGGAGGCGACAAAATGAAATATGTCGTACTGCGGTGTACTTGCTCAACCGCATTAGCTAAAGATTTCAAACTTTACTTGCAAATAGTCGGGACAACCGAGCCAAAAATGTAAGTTTTAAAATACCGTATCAAATAATAAACACTACTGACAGATCATCCAAACAAAATAAAAATTAAGAAATGTCAATATTTAACGGTGTATGCTTTTCTTTAAATAAATTTTGGATACAAATATAAAAATAATTTATATTTCTAATTTATTCTTATTAATAAATTTTTTTCGGGAAAATGTAATAATATATAATTTTTTGTGAATTAGGTATTGGTGTTATTTTTAATCAAATTAGGTAAAAAAATAATGTTTCCCTTTCCTTTTGTGTGTAATAAAATGTTTGCTCTAACTCTACCAGTAGCAAAAGTACGAATAATTTACATGTTTAGAAATCCCGGGCAGTTTGTATGTAATGGATTTTGATTACTTAAATAATCGATTTTCAAAGTTTGATAACTCAATCTACAAGTTTTGCAGATAAAAAATCTGAAAAGGCCTGGAATACGAATCTCT
Source organism: Ophraella communa (assembly GCA_035357415.1). Taxonomy (NCBI): domain Eukaryota; kingdom Metazoa; phylum Arthropoda; class Insecta; order Coleoptera; family Chrysomelidae; genus Ophraella; species Ophraella communa. The sequence continues at coordinate 12,759,787 of CM068980.1, read as the reverse complement.
TCGATTGCGCATTTCTACATTACCAAATTTTAGTTTTTAGCGGCATGTACACATATATTTTTGAAATAAAAGATCGATAGTAAATGTAGGGTGTTTTTATTTTAACTTTGCATTCCGAACTTTTTTTATCCTAAAATGACCAGACTGTAATGTATTTTTTAAGTTAATGAAACATGCGAAAGCATTTAATTGTTTAATTAAATGCAAGTTGCATTTATCATATTTGGTATACTTGTTATTAGTTGTCAACTTGACATTACATTATTAAATATGAGTGAAACATTTACAATTCGAATGTTTAAATCTATTGGCAGCTTTCCATATTCTAATTCAAATAGGCCAACGACTAAATATTGTTGCGGATAAACGTATAAGAGAAATTTTTAAGAAATGTAGGGAAAAACAGGCTTTGTTGATCCCTCGACCATGGCATCGATGTTGAAGTGTTGTCTCGCCAGTCATATTTCAGTAAGAAGTGCGCCTACAAGTGTTTTGGTGATTTAAATAAATTAAATCCAAATATAATCTTCTTCTTCAGTGGCTGACGAAATCATGGTGCAACTTTGCCGCGTAGATTTCAATTTGTTAATTAATAATAAATTTCGCATTTTGTGCATGTTGGTCCCCACATTATCAGTCAGTGTTGGCCCCCGGAGCCCCATCATACTCAAATATGAATTAAACCGCTATTATAACAAAATTATGAAGCAAGGTGAAAAAGGCTGTTTTGGTGGTCGAGTTCCTGTTTCTACTCCAGAAATTGAAATGGAATTAGTAAACCATATAAAAATGATGTCTGATAGATATTTTGGGTTAACATTATCTGATGTTAGGAAACTTGGGTTCCAACTAGCAGAAAAATTAAAACTAAACCATCATTTTAACCAAGAATCCCAAATGACCGGCTGGGATTGGGCACATGCACTAATAAAGCGACATGAAAAACTTATATCATTGCGAATACCCGAGGCTACTTCTCTCGCCAGGGCGCAGGGACTTAATAAACCAGTAGTTAAAAGGTTTTACGAGATGCTGAACGTAGTTTTATCTGGACATAACTTAAAATCAGATCAGATATATAATATGGACGAATCAGGATTTTCCACGGTCCAATCAAAAACTGAAAAAATCCTGGCGGTAAGAGGAAGAAAGCAAGTCGGTACACTGACCAGCGCCGAGAAAGTGTTCATTTTTCCACAGTATGTTGTGTTAATGCTATGGGTCATTTCATACCACCTGCTTTCATATTTCCAAGGAAAAACATGAAAAATTAGTTAATGGACAAGGCTCCTATTGGTTCAATTGAATATGCGAATGAGACAGGCTATATGACTGGAGATATTTGCGTTAAATGGCTCCAACACTTTAAAGAATTTACAAATCCTTCCCCCGAAAGAAAAATTTTGCTTTTACTGGATGGCCACTAGAGCCATAAAAATTTAGAAGTGCTAGAATATACCAAGGCCAATAACATAATTATTTTCTGTTTTCCTGTCCATTGCACACATCGTCTACATTTTATGGGCCAATTATTACCTATTACAATGAATACATCAGATGTTGGCTCAAAGCACATCCTGGAGGTGCTTTGACTCAATACCAAGTAGGTGAGTTGTTCAATAAAACCTTTTTAAAAGCGGCAACTTTGGGTAACGCAAGAAGTAGTATCCAGAAAGCTGGCATAGTTCCATTAAATGAAGACGTATTTCCAGAATGGATGTTTACTCCTTCAGATGTTACTGATATCACCGTTCAGCAGGGAAATAGCACTACTGCTATTCCTGAAATTGCCGATTATCCAAACCAAGATTTTGAACAAATATTTGTTCCGTCTACATCAAGATCATTGAATAGCATCCAAAACAATAACTGATTCGTCCACATCAAAATCTTCGAGCAATGATCCATTGGCTTCGAGCCCACTAAACAGAAAATCTGAAAAAGTGGTTGAACTAATTCAAGAGCTATCACCTGTGCCAACGGTTGAAGCATCCAAAGGGAAGGATAATTAATACAACACCAGAAATAGATGAGATAAAAGCAATTCAAAGGCAAAAAAGAGAGGTTCAAGAAAGAAGAGCTGCCAAAACATCAAAGAAGAATTTAGTAGAGTTCGACACAGAAGAAACAAAAGAAATACTAATGGAGGAAAGTGACGAAGATGAGGATGCTGCCTGCCTCTACTGTAACGGTCTGTATTCCGAATCAAGGAGAAATGACTTTTAGATGCGTTGCCAAACATACAAAAAGTGGAGCCACGTCGATAGTCGATAGAAAAATACTTATGTGTGCGGCATTTGCCAGTAACTTTTAATGAATTGATGTTTTTCTTGATTTTTGTTTTGTAAGTTTTAATCTTGATGTTTAATCTTGCAAAGTTTTTTTATCTAGGTATAATATTTGACCAGGAGCTGATATGGTATCCACAAATCCAAAATGTAGACGGTTGTGCAGGAAAACATGGGTACTTAAACCAAAGATACCTTTACAAACATCCAGCAAGTTGGGCCTATTCAAATGATTGGTAGGGTTCAAAGGCAAAGCATGTCTGAGTATCACGGGAGCGATTAGAACAGCTCCTACTGAAGCGGTAGACTACCTTGGCATATTTATATTCAACGGGAGGTTATGTCAATAAAATAGTATATGCTGTAACCAAGGTACCGTCGAGGAAAAATTATGTCAGGAAATAAAAGCAGACCGCGTTTTAGGGTTACCAGTAGACTGAATTGATAAGGACATAAGTCCAGCTATGCCTAGGAAAGGACGCGACAGAATATCAAACAGAAATTGCCGCTATACAATGTTGTGCTGAACTGATTACCCGAAAGTTGGAAAACGAGTCTATCGTCTATCTATCATTCTGACAGTCAAGCGGCTCTAGAGAAACTCAGTTCGATACAGGTCAACTCAAAGCTTGTATGGAACTGTGTTTGTGGGCTCAATCAGGTGGGAAGCTGCAATAAGCTAACACTTGTCTGGGTACCTGGACAAAAGGGAATCAGGGGTAATGAAAAGGCTGACAAGTTGGCCCTGGAAGGCGCAAAGACCCCATTGATAGGACCTGAACCAGTCCTTGGATTCGCAAATACACTCAAAAAAGCAGCCATCAGCGAATGTGTGCAAAGAAAGTCTCTTGAATGATGGAAAGGTGCACCTAGTAAGAATCAGGCCAAACAGACCTGTAGAACTACTCTCACAAGGACGAAACTCAGTAGGGATTATAGTAGGACTGTTAACTGGACACTACAGGATCAATGCAAGCACATGAGTCTTATAGTCCAGATTTATGCAGGTTCTGTCTGGAAGAAGAAGAAGAAACCGCAAACGACGTCCTATGCCAATGTGAAGACTTGACAAACTGCGGTTTCTAGAACTAAGGAAATACCGGAAGCATTAGGCTATAAAGGCTGTGGAACTTTATCAGAAGGGCAAGGCTAGATCAGGTGGTTTTTAAATACAAGGACAGTACAATAGACCTGCAAACGTCGCAGGGTATCAGGCTGTCAAGCCGACCAATTTCACAATTTTACGGGGAATCAAAATCACACACAGTCGTTCGCTTCACAATTACTTAAAGACAGATTGAATCTAATAATTAAGCGTTGAATTGTATAAAGTTTGGTACATTTCAAAATTTTTCTCCAGTTTATAATCTCGCGAGATATATTGTAAACAAACGGTGATTAAATTCTTACGGAAATATCTACTTATATAAAATAAAACATATTCCAAGTTCCATAGCAACTGTTGTATTTTCCACCTCTACAGCCTTAAATTGAGTTTGATTCACAATAACATTCACTTTAGAAATGGTGATTTTACTAAAATAGGAAACAAAAAAATAAATAAAACATTCATAAACAAGAATAATTAACGTGATTCTTTATCTACATCAAAATCAGCAGAATATAGAGAACAGCCGTCTCCCATAACATCAGGCTGGCATCACCCATCACCCATACCTATATTCTGATTGAGTTCGGAGTGATCATTGCCCGTAGTTATCAACTTGTGTATTACTATTACCGGGTCTCGAAGCGTTCCCTGCAAGGTCCCATCATTGGAGTCGATCGTGACTTGCTACGATCGTGACACACAACATAAAAAAATATATCGTTTAAGTGGTTAGGTATGTGCTACGCGTATATGCATATTATTTTCTTAAAATGTATACTCTGTCAATAGCTATCTAACTCTCTTTGCATCAAATGGAATAAGCGGTAAAAGAGAGACAAACAATCCTCGTGAGGTAAAATTATCACGACAAAGATATTATACCTTTGATTGCCGCCTTTTCAGCTTCCGACATTCACGCTTTCCATGGCAGTTGGAGATGTCCATTACACTTGGCAATTACTGGCAATTGAATTAAAAATAGAGGAACTTCGCAGACGTGGATCTAATGAAATGCTGAAGTTACAGTCAACTTTTACATGGGAAAAATGTAACGTCACTCTACAGTTAAACTACGTATTAACTGGTATGAGTACAATCATTAGTTTGATTACATATACCAAAGCAATAACGTTTGCCTTTAAATATAAAACGGGAACGTAAATGTGCTTTGTTTAAGCATGTACTTACATTCTTGTACAAATTTTATTAAATTATTTGAGTGAAAACCTTTTCGATTCTGTCTACAAGGGTTATTTGAAAGTATAAAATAACACATTTTTGTGAAACTAAACAGTTGTAGCATTTTTTAGTATTGAAATGACACCAGTAATGAAATATTTGACTATTTAGTAAAATTTAGATAAAATAAAATATAGATGTGTTAGCTACAAAAACGAAATATCAAGTACCTAGCTATTTCGATTTTAATAGTTAAAAGTACTAGATACTTACTATTTGAATATTATTACAAAAAAGATATTTTTCCTATCATATGCAGTTTTGGCACTTATTGACCTCTATGCCGAATGCAAATGACTGTGTGTGTATGTTGTGTTGCCTATGAATTGGAGATATTTTGAGATTCTTTTAATCGTATTTTAATCATTTAGAATATTAAGTTGATCAAACCGAAATACATAAAGGTTTTTATTTGTTTTGAAACTCCTTGAAAAAAATAGGTTTACGCCAGAAGTGACTTTGCCCCTCTAGCGCTACAACAAATGCAAAATATGATGGATGGCAGAAACAACTTTCTACTAAGAATTTAAATAAAAAAAATTTGGATATGCAAAAGCAAAAGGTTCAACTCAAATGAACTGATTTTTAAACATAAAGTTTATATTTGTTTCAATTATCATTTATTATATACAATTTCATTATCACTCACTTTTTATTATCAAGAGATTTAGGGCCAGTTTATCAATAGCAATGTATCTGTCAGTTAATGCTTAATTACCAGTTATTTTGGAAAGGTCGGTTTATCACGAACAGGTTAACTTTATCCGACAGCTAAAATGTCAAATATTTATCTGTAACTTTCAACTGGCGGTTAGGTCGATATCTGGAGGTTAAGGTCTATTATATAACCTCATTTTATGCAGAAGAGTTAGTTTGTTTTGATTACAAAGTTTTTTGCTGTGTCTAATTTACTTGGGTTTGATCAAAGTGAAAAATGGAAACTACTAGTACGAGTAAGAAGAGAGGATGCAATTTCACAGCAGATGAGAGAAATTTGCTTTTAAAAATTGCAAATAAATATAAAGATGTCATGGAGAATAAAAAAAAAAAAACGGATGGGGCAACCTGATAATTGAAAATAACCTACAATCACAGTGCACAACTCAAGTGAATCCTCAATGAGTTCTAATATTAATAGAACAGTCTTTTTTGTCACCCTAAATCTTGCATGAAAATCCCACTTTTCGAAGTTGTCTACTCTTTCCGTAACTGTATACGTACTCAAGAATTTGCACAATATGCTTGTCCTCGTCGCCATCCAGAATATAACCATCCAAAAAATGCATGTTCATCAACAATCAAAAACTCTTCAGAAAGTAAAAACACACACTTTTGCATAAACAAAAAAAATCAATCCAACAAAACGGTCGTGACATCTGAATTAATGTGATATGACCTTATTCTTGTAACAACCAATGAGATTGCTTACATTCAAACTGGAACTTTATCTGCTAGTTAGTTTTATTTGACGGATACCTAACTGATGGATAATATTGGCAATTGATAAACCGGCCCTCAGAAATAAAAATAATTTACAACAAATTCTCATTAAGCTACAAATTGTGAAAGAATAATTTTAAAGCGGAAAGAATAAAAATACACTTAAAAATAATATAAGGTGCAGATGCATAAGAATGGTTGCCTTTTGTAACCCTCAATCATTTAAATCAACAAACTTTCTTTCCATCTGGCTAAACTTGGGTATTTCACCTTTGTAATGCGCTCCACCAAAAAATATATGATTCCAACTAATTATTACTACCGAACAACCTCATTACTTTCAATTTAAATTACAAAATTAGTGAATTATCTGTAAAATCGCAATAAAAATCATATTTTCAGATAATTTATAGTTTAACAGTTTGTGATGTGAATTAATCTATATAACTTGCAAATAACTGTAATAATGTAACTATAAATGTACATAATTCTAACAAAAATGAACCCTAATAAAATAATTTGTAGGAAATAATTTCAAACAACTATTTTCTATCCTTTCTAGGGTCAGTCGTAAAATAAGTATAGTGCGTATCTCGAGGATAAGGTCAATTATGTCCGCTCGCGCATTAGTTATCGCTTTTGTGCTTGCAATTTTGTACTTTTTGTACAACTTGTTGTTGATTAACGGCCGGTTACGTAAACGCTTGTCAAAGCTCTGTTAGCTAACAAATGGTTAACTTTTGACAAGTGGATGTGCAACGATAGTGCGTGCGCGGGCATTTCATATTTATTGATTTTTAGATGAAGTTGATGGTGCGGTGTTGTCGGCTTAAATAATTTTTCCCTTAATCCGAATAGTTAGATTTTACTTTATTTAATTTGATTAGGTATAAAAAAACTAAACTTAATATTTATAAATAAATGAACTTTTAAAGGCAAAATATATATAATGAATGATTCTCTAGCTTTAATGTTAATATGTGATTTTAATTTTTTAATATGGTTTCAAATGAATAAAAAATATAAATTACTAGAGTAAATGGATAGGGAATTAAGAAACAGTATTAAAAATTGAACTGAAAAAGGTTTGTTGTCGCTATTCGAATTATATATTTAGTTAATATTAAAATCTCTTGTTTTAATGGTAATCTGTAATTTTGGTAAACTAACTGTCAAAAATATCTCTTTAAATATCATTATGTCAATTATGTTCAGTCAGTAACAAAACATAAGTGACGTCTGTATAAATTACGAAACAAAATTTTCGTCTTTCCAAAGTGTAGTCTACTTATTCAGTCTAAGAAATGTGACAACATCGACTAAGCGCATGCGCTTAAGGGGGTTGTAACCTTAACAATTTAACATAGAGTTAACACGTTATTAAGTAACAGAGCTTTGACAAGCGGCTATAAATATTTCAAATGTACGAAGCTTATAATTCATTGAGCCCAGATAAAGGAAAACTAAATAGGTATGTATTACAATACAATCAACTCGCTTGTGATAGTTTGTAAACAATGTCAAGCTTCGGTAAATTTAAAACTAAGTAAGTATTAGGTAAATATTTGCAATTTCTGACGAAATTAGTAACTATCCTTAACTAGTAATTAATAAGCACGGCTAAGTTATCTTAATGTTTTTATTGATAAGATTCAGCCGGAATCATTATCGTATACAACATCACGAGAAATCTTAAGATGTATTTTAAGGAAAATGCAAATTGATCGATTAAGTAGAAGCAGTACGTTAGATCCTTATCGTTAACAGTACCCTTGCAAATAATAGATCAGTTTAACATTATGTAAGTAACTTAACATATAGGTACTAACGCATTATCAAGATTAATTTTTTTTCTGATACATCGCAAGACCAACAATCAACGAATGCCAACTATTATTAGATAAGTACCGTACTACAAACCCTACGTAGAGTACAAAAAGTATCGTATACTTCTAGTATCTAAAAAATGGTTTGTAATTATTAATCTCACAATGCGCTGTCCTTAGTTAAGATTAAGACCACTTTCGAGAATCTTATTTACTTTTGTTTCTTGAGTACATACTCGTGGTAGAGATTTATTAACTTCTCTTTATTTTAAAATGAGCATTCATTTTATTCAGGAGTGTAATTTTGAGTAAGAGTTTAACAAACAATCAAGTACCAAAGCGTTTTGGACCATATTATTGAAAAATAATATTTGATTATTTGTTTAAGATATAGGAAAAAGTTTGCAGTACAGCAAATCATTGCCAATAAAATGTCTCTTTTACTTTATTTTTTATTTTTTCTGTTAATATTAATTTTATTTAATTTAAGGGAAATGCATTGGAAAAATTACAATAAATTTTACAATTACTTTAAAATTTGCACAGACGTAAGAATTTCAACTAATCTTATGATATTTACTCTACCAAATCTTACTTTGTGGAAGTCAATCTTATTAAGAACACTAAACAAAAAACTTTGTAACGAAATTTCCACTATTTCATAATGTCTAGTAAAGTTAAAATATTAAAAACAGGTCCAACACAAAAATTTTCTAGTCAAGTAAGGGAACACGTAAATAATTCAAATTATCAATTTAATAGAGAGATATTGCAAATTCCGTTAGCGCATGCGGTGTGTTATTTACTCGGCGTTAAATATTACGTTTACGTCTTAACATTGTTTGGAGCGGTACACGTATTGCCATTATGTTTTGAGTTTTATTTGGAACTAACCTCTAAAACCATTGTGCTCTGTTTTAATTGAGGATCTTCTGAACAAGAATGAGGCATTTCAGCTGATGCTGATGACGATAAAGTGGAGCAAGTGATTTTACACAATATTTTCGGCGTGGTTGAAAATTTTTCTGTTGGGGCTACTGAAGATAGATTCAATCAAAACAATATGCGGGCAGAAGATATAAAAATTAATTTCAGGTTCGACGATATCTTCAGACTAGCTGTTGCCTTGCGTATACCAGAAGTAATCAGAACCCAAACACGCAATTCTGTTCCAGGTATGTTAACATAATATGCAGTGAATTGAAATAGTGAAATACAAATCAAATACCTCTTTACGTGTCATGGGACTATGTATTATTTTATTACTACCACAAATCATCTCAAGCAAACTACCTACAACTTAACCTCGAAAATAAAAACAAACACATCTGCCGCTTCCGATAAGCTACCGGATCTATCCGATTCAGTCCGACGTAGGATAGCGCAACGTTTTACGTGAAGTGTTGTTCTGCCGTAAATAACGTAATCCGCAACGTGTCTCTCGAACTTATTCTGCGCATGCTCAACTGTCAATATAACGCCTGCGGTAATAACGCCGCACAGCTCTTAAAATGTTGTTTTATTAAAATTGTTGATAAAATTAGCCAGCTAGTTCTTTGAACATTGTCGAATTGGTGTTTTAAAGTATTTTTATTTTTAACTAGATTAAAAAAAAAGACAACTGATTGAACTGATACTAATATGTCATCGTCACTTACTATCGAATCCCGGAACTGTATGTAATTATTTCTGTTCTGTGGTATAAGTATGAGTTCTCTGATTATTAAACTTGATAAATCCCGACTTTTTCTTAGTTTTGATTTATGGCAACATCACAATTATGAATTACCCAACCAATTGACTATTTAATATTCGTGTTTTTCGAACAAGTTTTTTGGGCTAATTTAACTCGAGCTCGAGCTCATTTACTACACATGACCTACTATACTGTATATGGGGTACGTAATAATCATGTAGGTCAGGTAGGTAAATAACTATTAGTGAATACTGGTGTTCTGAAATATGTTTTATGTTTTAAGTCTTCCCATAGTTTTTAGATAATATACTTATTATTTGGAACAACTAGTATGTATAGGTCAAACAATGAGAAATTTTAAAGATACAATGAAGACAATGAGACGATATAGATTGAAGCAACCTGACAAGTCAAACTATGAACACAAAGACTCATTCACACAAACCGAAGAAAGATGAGACACTACACAGTTGTGATATATTCATTTTATATCTGGTATATAGATAAGACAAATGTTAAATATATCAAGTTATTGTAAAAATCAGCATGATTATGTAATTCAATGTCCGTAAGGGCATACAGCCCAGGAAGTAGTTGTTTTTTCATAGAAAACGGTCAAACTTGTCAAGTTTCTTTACCTTGGGTGAAGGTAGAAACAATTTTCTACTTTTTCAGTTTTGTCAGCATGATAGTTCTTTTTCCTTAATTATTGTATAGTAATACTGATTTTTGAGTAAATATTTCCAGAATAATTCCTTAGGGCTAATAATTTCTAATATTTAATATTGTTATGTCTTCAATTACGTTAACACTTGGTCCAGATTAAATACTACTCAGATAGCTGAGTATGTAAAACATAAAACAAATTGTAATTTTAATGGCAATCCGATGACTATGAAATTATTTTTAGAAACAGCTGTCATTGACTAAAATGTTTATTTTACGTAGGTAAACTATAGCTTCTAACCTTAGCAAGATATCAGCCTTAAAGAATTAGGAAATTATTTCAAAAGTTTTGTGAAAATAGAAAATATCAGGCATGGTCTTGTTAAATATTTTTAGTGATTCCCACAAGACCAACGAGACGAGACTTTCATAAAGTCTCGTTTCGTCTCGCAACCGAAATATAAAGTCCCGTCTCGCAGCTCGCAGTCTCGTCTCGTCTCGCGTCTCGTGCGAGAGTCTCGCAAAAGTCTCGAAGTCTCGTCGTATGTACAAGGTGTTCATTTATACTTTGAATCCTTTTTAAGTTCTTTGTTTTGCACAAAAGCTGTAGGGTTAAAATTTAAATAAAAAATTCATATTTAACATGAACTACTCATTGCAGCATCTATTTTTTCACATACAGATCAAAATTATATATTTTTAAATGGAACATATATTATGTATTTTTAGATTCTAAGTAGATTTCGTACAAATGGCCATTGGCCGTTATACTTAGAACAAAACCGTTTGCACATTACTGTTGTAATGGGATGTTGATCCCGCTGGATAATCTATAAAATCTTAAGCTACGAATGTGCCAACCGTTTCAGACTAAATCGTTTAGGTGCCTTAGCCGTCCAAGCTGTCAAAATGGCCATTTTTCAAATGAAAGTAACTCAAAAACAACTGAATTTAAAAATATCTACTTTAAAATATACTTTAAAATGGTGCGTATAATACAAAATTGTAATATTATAAATTTTTGTCCAAATAGAAAAACAGAAAAGTTAATACTTATTGGGGGGATCACATCCTGTATGAAATTCTTGCCTACTTGCTTTAATATTTAAAAGCAGGAAAAGATAGTTTCCTAATATATTGAAGAATTATTTATTTGAAAATGGTTTAATGTATGTCTTAAAAGTTTTAGCACAAACTAATTTTTAATGCAAATAACTTAACTCAGTTGTTTTTAAAGCTTTTTAAAGCTAGCTAGATGTTTTTATCATAACTGCATATTTTGACTTCAGTGAATATTGTGCCAAAACTTTTGAGACATACGTTAGTACTGTAGGTTCGTTTGTGGTCTTAGAGGCGTTGATTCTTTGATTACTCTGAGTAAATGTTTATAGAGCATAGTTAAAGATAACCATTCAATTTCGAAACATACAGTAAAATAAAACAAATACATATACTAAATAAATAAAACAAATCTGTTAACACAGGGTTTTTTACCCTGCATGTGAAAGACACAAATTTGTACATATTATATGATTCAAATATAAACAAATCTGTTAATAGCTTTTCCAGGGTTTTTTTTATTATTATTTATGTATTCTATAAGGTTAAGTTCTGCGAGACTCTCGCACGATACGCGAGACGAGACCGAAAAAAGTCTCGTCTCGTCTCGAAAACCAGACGAGACCATGCGAGACTCTCGCAGACGAGAGGTCTCGTATGGGAATCACTAAATATTTGTTTTATATAAATATTACGCAAATCAAAATTGAACAGTGCACGTAATCTTTGAGTCTGACATTAAACGACAGTAAAAAGATGAGAAAAATATAAAAGGTAATTAATTTATCCAAGGAAAGAGTTTGAAAAAATGCAAAATCTTTTTTCAATTGAAAATACATTTTTTTTGAACTTGCAAGAAACGCTTAATTACATATACTGAACAATCAAGTAGCAAACATTTCCACGCAAAAAAATATTTTTGGTGTATCTTTGTTTTATCCTCGTCACTGACTACAGTTAGTCTATTCCGGAATTGTCTCCTAAACTACGGAAGCGAAACATGCTTTAACGCAGCAACCCGAGTTTGACCTAATGGAGTGAATAATTCGATGTACACACCACACTTCACGCTTTTTTCAGCAGGAAGTTACTCAGGATTAACTATCAATCAATTTTTTTATGAAAAAAGTCGTTTTTGTAAAAGTATCTCATAGAGCATGTGTAATTAGAAAAAAACTAAATAATCTCAATATTTGAAATCTCTTAAAGAAATGTTCTATAATAATGGCAAGAAAATATACAGTGGTTTTTTGTATCAATAACCTTGATTGAATGGTGAAAGAAAAATAATAAATTATTTGGAAAATGCTGATGTAGAAATCTACAGTAGTTAAAGTTAAAGTTAAAGTTTATATAAATTGCTAACATATGAAATAGAAAAATTAGTAAATTTAAAAAGCAGTTAATTATTTTTTTTATTTTAAGATTTTTATAGTGTTCCTGCTTTTTTACATCAAAACTACTTTATTTATTTCTCAAAGCATATTTTTTTTTATATAAAATGTATCAAAATACAATATTTCTATTAAATAACTATTATTGCAGTTTTATAAAGCTGGCTTGAAAATCTATTCATATTTTGCAGAACTTTTTAACTTGCTATTTACCGCTTTGTGATACCTTACCTTTATATAAAATACATGGTTCAAATTTCAAGTTTTAAATTACCTCAGTTTTTATAGTAAAATGCTTAGAATTCGAATAATAATAAAATCTATTCTTTTTGAACAAGATTTAACAAAACACCGAAAAGTAACTACCATTTGTCTACGCCAATGAGGTTGGCATCCGCGTGTTCTGGACCAGTTTGATAAATGACTTCTACAATCTATCAAAGACAAATCACAAATATTGCGCTTGTCTGCCCTCGAAATGTGTTGAGGGCAACAAACTGTGATATTTATTTAATTGAAAGTATGACAAACAATTCATTAATATCATTTCTAGCCGAAATACTATTCTGGATTTTGATCGATAGATAAATGTTTACTGTTTTTGGAGTTAATTACTTTCTTAAGAAAAATGCAAGTTCATTTGATTTTTTTTATAGTATTTAAATGTCTGAAGAATCGTTTCAAAACTAATCTACAAATAAGTTAAGTAGGTAAGTTATGAGAAATGACCACAACTAACTTGTTCATATGACCTGTGACATAAATTAAATTGTTTTTGACGCTTACATTGACTGTAAGGTCTCAGTCAATATCTGGGTTATGTTGTCTTTAAATTTTTGTTGGTTATACCGTTTCTACTAAACTGGGTATTAGCTCCATTTATCAAATTTATATTTTCTTCGTGCCCACACCGTAAATCAATAAATAAAAAAACAAATAAATAAAATGCTATCCTAAAATCATAGAACAGAAATAAGAGGGGGAAATAAACAATTAAATTTGTCAAACAGAAAACGCATGGGCTGATTTCATAAACCTACAATAATCTTGAAATAGTTTTGACTAGGTTCAAACTGTTCGCACTCAGCGTATTAAAAATTTGCAATTATTCTACTGCTTGAGCACTATACTCTTTGCGCATTATTCAAATAGTGATGCCAAGTTTGACTGCTGCTTGCGAAAAAAACGTTATATCTATATTAAACTGGTAATTCTAACATTTTAATTTTCATATAAGTACTAATAATAATTTCACAATGCAAAGGTTTCATAAAAGAGTATCCCGATTTCAAAGATACATTTTTTAAATATTATTATTTAGGACTAGTTCTCTTTGGTATACTCTAATATACACTGCTCAACAAGTAGTCGCGTGGAAGTACTTGCAGTGACTTTAACATTGTTACTGTAATCCATAAATCTGTTTACCTAAAAAAAATGGAGCTACGGCGATTAGAAACAGTGAAACTCGATCAATTAGTAGATTGGATATACGGAGCCTTAAGTCAAGAAGAAGTTGCTACACGGCTAAATGTGTCCCAAATTGTTGTCAGTCGTGGATGAAAACGACCCCTTTGTCCCGTATTGTCGGCCGGCGCTTTAGCCTGCTATAAAATATGAATGGAACAGGGTGGAATTTACTTTTTTTATAGATGTTTGCACATTTGTACATATTTTTAGACAATTTATATCTATCATTTCAATTGCTTCTCAATGTAAAAGTAAAAAGTCCACTCCGGCCCTGCCGGCCGGTAGGAAGATTTATTGGAGGCAATATAATCGAAGTCCTTAAGTCAGAACGGTATAAGTATGAATGTACTTTACAGGCATGGAAGAGAACGAGAACGAGCTACAACTCCTGCTCAAGACCACTTTATAGCTGTAACTGCAAGAAGAAACCGAAACTACTTCAAGAATTAACAGCTTCTTTAGGCACGCTACCGGAAGAGTCATTTCTAGTCAAACTGTTAGAAGAAGGTTGCATGCATGTAATTTAAGAGCCAGAAGACATAGTTCACATCCACGGTTGACTGCGGATCAGCGTGCATGCAGATATCGGTGGGCGAGAGAACACAGTCGTTGGAAATTTCAGAACTGGAGGTACTGTATGTTTAAGGATGAGTCCAGATTTCGCCTGAATATGTGTGATGGTAGAATATTGTTGTGGAGAGAAAAAGGACAGCGATACAATGAACGTTTGATGGCGCCAACCACTCTTTTTGATGGTGGCTCAGTTTAGGTGTGGAGAGGCATATGTTATGATGGCCGCATTGATTTAGTGTTGTTTATGAATATGACAATGAAGGCTGGTTATAGAGCCAATAATTGTACCATTTTTTGGTGCAATAGGCGAACAATTTGTCTTTATTCTTTATAAAAGAAATGTGGTTTGATGAAATGCATGCCAGCTTAACCATTATATCCCACAGTATACAAAAAAAATGTTATTTATTCCTAGATTTTTATAAATAAATTAACAAGTTAAGGTTTCTTGTGTAAAATAATTCACGTATGATGATTCCATATAAAACTATAGTTGAATTTACATATTATAATATTTTGTCACAAATCACGTTATATAGATATATCTTACCTTGTTACCGTGTTCAAAATATAATTATAACCGTTTTATGTTCGAATCCTAATGATCTATGGTGAAATAAAAAAAAGTGCTTGAATAAATCCCCCTGGAGGATAGCCGGAAAGGGAGTGCGTCCAAAAAGGATTACAGTTTAAAATCCAGTATTACACAAGAGAAAAATGGCTCTAATTGTTGCTCGTCACTTGTGGAAAAAGTCATTTCTCGACAAAAATAATTTAGAATCTCATTTGGTTTTAATTGAATGAGAGATTTTATCGCAACCGCTGTATCGTATTTTTTCTTTTGCAAGGATTGCTTTCGAACAAAAAAATCAAAAATAAATCGAGAATAAAATGAGATATGTTTAGGTCCTTTGGCAGATGTGTACTGTTTTCAATGGTTTTACCAAAAATATGTTATTACTGAGAAGGAAAAGGATGTGAGTAAATGCGAAACTATTTTTTCTTTGTAAATAGTAAGTTATTTGTTTTATTGGAATAAATGAATTCGTTTTCATTTTGATTACCAAATTATTATTAATTTCCATATGCCAGATATCCATATCAATTTTAAATCAGTGTTTTTATTAAAAAATTATATATTTTCTGGAGTTGTGTAAGGCTTAAGAAACTAAACTAAGTTAATTTTTTGAATAGATATTTAATTGCTTTTCTATTGTAACTCAGACTTTAACGTTTAACTATTTTAAATAAACAGTTTTAAAACACATAAAAAGGTAACACTACATTAAGAAATCAAAAATGTTAAATAATCAGTATACGAATATGAAGTATCAGTGTTAAGTTACCTTCCTTATTTAAAGGTTCCACGCTGTAAGAGACGAACATCTATGATTCGCGGAAGATTACTGATCTTCATGGAGTATAAATCTATATTATAGTTCTAATTTGTGTCTAATAAATTTACTATTATATTTTGAATTATGGAATGACTTTAGAAAAGGTCACTGCATCGTTTTCATTATATATTCAGGGTCAATTCATGGGTACCGGTGCTCATCAAACCACATACAAGGAAGGTCAGGAAACTCTTCATGCTCACTCTCTCTATTAACACAAAACTTTAGCAAGTCACATTTCCATATTTTGTATAATCGTAAAATATCAGCCAATTATTATTATATGACACAATAATTAGGATTACTAGTGTTTTATGTAAATTTATTGAACATAGGCGCACAATTCTGTCTGACAAAGTAAATAAAAAACAATTAACTTGCAATTACACCAATAAGGGCAATTAACCTACATAGTAATAATTTTATGTATTATTTATTATTAATACATTTTTTAAATTTATATTTGTTTCTTGATAAAAGATTTTTGATTGAAAAATGGACATTTTTCATGTTTCTTGTGTTTTGCAAGAGGGGGAAGAGGAACTTTATTTTGGGCTGCTATGCGAATATACATTACACAGTATGGGGAAGCACAGATATCAATAAACGAGGTGAGTACCTTTTATTTAATATTTGTTGTTAAATAGTATAAACATTATTAATAAAGGAAACCAACCACCCTTTAGAAATGCAATTAGGAAACGGGTACTGAACATTACACTGGTGAATTTGTTCATATTAAAAATTATTTACAACTGGCATCTCTGATAAAGTATCGATGTCGTATCATCGACACATAAAAGATTCAGCTTGGGCTCATTGGAGTTAGTTAGGTGTATAGGGTTTCTAAATCGACTGATTGGGATATCTTGGAGAAAATTAGCACAGCTCCTACAAAAAGTTGTCGCAAAAGACTATACTGAAGAACAATCAGAAAATCTTGAGTGCTAGTACAGATTCACTTTACTGGAACTTCGTCAATATCAGAAGATAATCCACCAAGTAGTCAACCAAAAAAGTCTCGAAGAATACTCAACAAGGTGAACAGGTACCTGGCAAATAAAATATTTACAATGAACAAAAATAAATAGATAATTAAGAGCTTCAACCCTTATAAATCACCGGGTAAGAACGGAATTTTTCTATCCTTACTCCAAAATGGACTGGATCAGTAAGAGTCATATTTAGAGCGGCTTTTTTAAGCCAACCTTATCCTCGAATACACATCCAGCCTGGAGACACAGGTGAATTTTATAACAAAGACAGGGAGACGTTTCAAGGACGATCCAAAGTCTTAGCGCCCCTATGCCTAACTTATTTTCTCCTCAAAACTATGGAGAAACTAATAGATTATTAAATAATAAGCAAAAATCTTGCGAGATCACCGCCTTACAAAAGACAATTTGCCTATCAAACAGGTGCTCCACAATACTTATATGAAAATTTAAATAAGATACTAGTAGCTAAAGAGATAGCCTCATTTACATCCATTAAAAGGGTACTGGAAAAGAGAAGAGGCCTTCCTAGTATAATGGATAGAGTCAATGTTGAGCCAGAATTATAACATCTAATATAGGACGAGAATGGGTGACGGTAGCAGCAGCAAAAGGGTGTGCGCAAGGAGGAGTGCCATCGCCCCTGCTGTCGTCCCTGGTCGTCCTTCGTTGCCTAATAAAGCTGCATGAATTTCAAGATTACGCACCATAAAGCACAAGCATGATAAAGTTATCTCTAACTTCATGCAAACAGCAAACATCATAACATCATAAAGAAATCATGCCAGAAGAAAGGCCTTTATATCAATCAAGGCAAAACAATTTTGATACCTTTCACCAGGAGACTCAATATCAAAATTTTCCAAGGAGGTAAATTATCTAGAAGTGATATTGGATCAAAAACTAACTTGGAACAATCATATGGAATTGATCTTATGCAAAGCCTTAGTGGCGAGCTGGATTTGCCGAAGGACATTTGGGCTTGAAATCAAACGATTATAAAGTCTATGGTTACCTATGCATCACTTGTAAGGTGGTCAAAAATTCAACAGTCAATAAGGGTTGCCTTATTGAGAAAACCCTCATCCGATTGGAGAAGTCGAACCAGAGCTGGAAAAGGGCCCATTCGTTTGGTATACAAATTGGCTCAATATTGATGAAAGGACTGGATTGGAACTGATGGGAGCGAATTTTAGTGCCCAGAAGAGTCTCTCTAGAGGACAGACATCTATATACTTGCAGACAGGCTCTGAGTTCTTTTACTCATGAGCCAAAGCTTGTCTGGAAATGTAATTAAACTGGCAAGAAATAACAAGGTCCCTTTATGTGGGTGCCAGATGGGTGATAGGAAGCTGATAGACTCTCAAAAGAATGGGCACCTTTTCTTGGCTCAGAGCCCTCTTATAGTTTCACAAAAAGCCATACCAAAAAGGAACTCGGTTCCTGGGATAATCGACTACGATCTCACTGAATGAATACGCCAGAACTGAGTAAGTAGAGTTCTATAGTTTAAGCAGATTAAGGTAGGTATAAAAGATCGTCGTAGGTCGAAGATCAGAAAAGTCTAACTGGCTTATACGTACTAGGACAATCTAATCTAATCTAGATATTTTTTAAAATACATACAAAATACACAACTAATAAAAATACATTTTATTTGCACTTTATGCAAAATGAATTTTTAAATACATTAATGTAAGAAAAATTGTAAAAAAAATTAACATCTTCATTAGCAATAGTTTATTTTTTATAAATTATAATTAAAATTTGAAAATATTTTTATTTGTCTATTAAAATGCCTACTTTATAATGCCAGATTTGCGTACAAGATTACAAATTGGGCCAGCCTGATACATTGCGACCTTTGCAGATCTATTATTGTAACAATAATACTCTCCAAAAAGGCAGGGCGTTAATTTGTAACAATATTAGTTCCCAAAAGAGATCCCGGCTATGAGTCTCTCTCAAGGAGTGGTTCGTCTCCAAATTAATGCTTACTATAGAAAGTATTGGTGGTATATAAGGGTTAAGGGCGCCACTATATTTTTATACGTTTACGAATAAACAACTAAAACTACACAAAAACTAAGGTGAAAAAGATAGAAACACCTTGCGCAAAGAAAACTATTTTTAATGACAGCCGAACACGCTACACCCTTAAGACTTATAGTCAGTGGGTGTATAAATCAAACTGATATAAAATATTTGTTTATGTAAAAAATTATAATTTGCCACAGGAGGTATAGACGGAAACTTTATAAATGGACTAGACTGTTGTGGTAAGTGATCTCGGGTTGTCCACTGATACTGGTAATTGGGGTGTGGTGGTGGTTACTTTTACTACACATCAAAGAATCAACGGGCTGCTGCAATCAAGGGTGATATTCTTCGTCAAAAGGGCTGCTACTATAAATGTGGGATGCTTCTTCGTCAAAAGGACTGCTGCGATGGATGTGGGATGCTTCTTCGTTAATAACTGTGTGATACTAACGGATATATCAACATTGTAGTTATTTCTAGCATATAGAAGCATAGAGGTATCGCCGTAACGCTGCCTTCTCAATGTGAATTTCACTATGGTACCCGACAGTGGATTAGTTGTTACAAAACCCCTTTAGATTCCTTGTTGTCAACAGATTTCTTGTGCAAGGATTAGGCACCAAACCCCAAAATAATAGAATTCCCGCAGCTTTATTGTATATTTTTTGCCAAAGTATTATTAGAATTACCACATAATTATGAACACCAAATCTATTTAGAATTAAAAAAAACATTTATTTATATAATACTTATGAAAAACAATATATTTACATAAAAATGAAAATGCAGGAATTATCACAGTTAATGCCTCAAATAATTTGGTTAAGACAAATTCAAATAATCTTTATTTAAAATCATAATAAAAGAAAAAGTAATTTTATGTGGATCAGAAACTTCTTTAGTCCTTTATTTTTTCAAGTACAATCGTCAACGAAAGTAGCCTGACATGGTTAGGGCGGGTTTTCGTTGAAACTTTAAATTCCATGTTAACGCCCACATAATCAAAATCCGTGCGAAATAGCCAACCCTTAATACAATTTGTTTTTGAACTCCAGAATATAACTAGTTCCTTACTGGAACGACTTTTTGTAAATAGCATTTGGAAGTTCGAGGTTATTAGTGAAAAACTAGTGTTTTTTATTTGTATGTTAAATTAATTACTAATTTCATGTTTTCTGCTGTACAATTTATCTTTAAATTAATAATTAAAATTCAGTAAAATTAGTTTCTTGTAAAAAATTGTACAGTTTAATTGCAGACTAATTTTAAATTGTTAATCAAAAGTACAGACCTGTATCCTAGAACGTACACACAAGACAATTACAAATAATTCGTTTTTAATATATGCGTCAAACCAACGGTGCGAAAAAATAATTGGGACATGATGGTACTCTATTTAAATTGAATGTGTTATATTCCGGAACATGTGCCTTTTTCTTATTAAACTGACTATAAATTTGGATATAAAAATTTTAATTTAGGAAACATTAAATCAAAGTAAATTATTTTAAAATAATAATAATAAGTTAAAGGAATTTAGGAAAATATGATATCCATAATGTTTTGTTTAGGAATTTACGCACAATCCATTATTATTAGAATATTTAGTGGATTCAAAAAGAAATTGTAAACCAAATAATCAGCATATTATTATATACCTCATGTGACATTATCTTAGGCATTAGTATCAAATTCCAATATTTTGAAAATATTTTTTTAATGTTAATATTCAAAATTAATCTTCGTATATCCATCTTGTTACAAAAGTATTCTAGGAAAATTTGAAGTGAAAGCTATAAAATCATTATGAATCGTAGCGTAAGCTGAAATTTTGAGCAAAAAACCTTCAAGAATCTGTTAAAACCTGATTAAATTCAATTATTCAATAATAATTTTTATTCAAATATTTGTTTCTCTTTGTTTTAAAATTTTCTAAAATGTATTGATACTTTTTTCGAAAAAACGCTCGTACAGGTCAATTTTGTTTACTAAAAGCGCAATTTTTTAAAAAGAATTGAAGTTACCTCCACTTACCATTCATGGGCAGTGACGTCATTCATCATTTTTTTACCTTCAAAACAATGTAACTTCAATATGTCAATATGACGATGTTTTTAGAGAAACAGTTGTCATTGAGTTTAAAAAAGCAATTTTTTAAATAAATAATGGAAATTCTGTTTAAAAACTTTTATTTTTAATGTTCTTAGTAAGATGGATTTCCACAAAGTAAAGGTTACTACTATCAATTTTATTAGGTTTGGTTATAACTAAATCGTATATTAAACAACCCATTTCATATGGTGTTTATAATATTTTTTAAATTTTGCCATTTTATCATTTTTTAAGTTAATTTTATTTGTATGTAAATTACGGAAATTTTGATTTTAAAAAGTAGGTTGGTAGCACTGTGTAATTTATATCTAACATTTTACAGTTTTGAAATGTTAATGTATTAAAATATTATATATAATGATATTTATATTCACAAATACTTTCTTGAAGAACAATATAAAATTAATAAATTGCTATTAGCCATGAATGTCATTGTCAATAGTCTTGTCATTAGATGCTTCACTCATGTTGCCAACCATTTAAAGCAAAAATTTGCGTGCATGTTTTCCCATTCGAATAAATTTACTACGTTGTTGAATTCATTAAATATTTTTTTACTTATCCTTGCTTATGAAAGATTAAAAGCATCATTATTATTTCTGTATAAAAAAATCAGGAAATTATTTGTGCCAACTTGGTGGCATGAGCTTGTAATAATAGTACATTACGTCGAGGTACTAAGTACGACCACATTTTTTTCAATGAATCTAACTGAGGTATTACTTCATTTTGGTGAATGGACATAGATAAAACAGGTAAGTTGAACCACGATTTTGCAACCAACTCCATTGTATTACAATAATATCTATCATAGTAAATTAGCAGATTGTGAGTAGTAAATCGTGAATCACGGCATATCTATAAATATATTCATAATCATTAAATATATAAATTTAGCTAGTGTTTCTGAGTATCAATGTTATGATAGAGTTTAATATATTTTTCAATACTCGTTGTCATACTATTGACTATTCATTTAATTTTTAATTAATAATATTTTTAATAAAGTATGCAGGTGTTTGATGATCTAAAAGTTAAAGGTTCTTCGTGACACTATCAAGGTAGTTGTGGCTATTCTTTTTACGTTTCAATGCTACATCGATCGGTATCTCGGCTGGTTATGTCTTAAACTAACTCTCACTTTTTGGAAATCGTGACAATATTTACAATCATAAATTACATTGGGTACACTTTAATGTTCTAATATTCTTATGTTAAATATTGAATTTATGTACGTGAATTATGGTTGCATTTATATGCTGTTAGTTTTTCCCATTCAGCACACTTGTTTATATGTCTACGTAAATCATTTTTCTGAATTTCTTATCCAAACAATTATATATCTTTACATGACTTGATTCATTGTCATACAGAAATTTACCGTGACCAACATACACTTACTTTACATATTTCTCGTTGATGATTGAAAACATTTTTCATGGCCTTCATATTCGATATATTTCCTCAATACCTTTTAAAGATGTTTATGGTTATCACGCTTTATTTATATTTTATAGATATAATATTTAAGTATACAGTGCATCCATAAAGTAACGCATAAATTCATTATTGGCTGAATGAACAATAAAATTAGAAATTCCCGAAACAGGTCGATTTTTGATTTCAATTTACTGTTGTTTCAACTCATAATCTAATATACACTGGTCCCCTTCTTCCTATCCACCTTTGTGCAAAAGCAAAAGATGCGATATGGTGGAACGGTCATCTGTCAAACTTAAGATCCGAGACGCGACAGCTCTTCAACAGAGCCAAACGTAATGGAGATTGGCAGAGCTACACCGAGAAACTTACAACATATAATAGGAGATTAGAAAAGCTAAAATAAACAGCTTCAGAAAATTCTGCGAAGAAATAGACGCTACACCCTCTGCAGCAAGGCTACACAAAGTTTTGGTAAAAGGAAAAGTAGACACTGTAATGACATTACGGAAACCAGATGGAAGCTTTACAGAAAGCGAAAAAGAACGAGCTCTACTCCTGTTAGAAACTCACTTTCCCGGAAAAATTGTCCCTTCGGGGAAAACAAGTAAGAAAGCTAAAAGACCTACCAGGGAAGACACTGCAATGGCAAAACACATATGCAGTGAGGAACGGCTGAGATGGGCTATGAACACCTTCCAGCCGTTCAAAACCCCTGGAACGGATGGAATATTTCTTGCCCTACTCCAACAGGGCCAAGAGGCAATAATTCCACACTTAATCCGAATTAGTCGGAGCAGCCTTCAACTGGGATACATACCAGAAGCGTGGAGAAGGGCCAAAATCACCTTCATCCCAAAAGCAGGGAAACGGGACACTACGCACCCCAAATCCCTTAGACCGATCAGCCTCACATCGTTTGTTCTCAAAACGATAGAAAAAGCTGTAGACAACTACATTAGAATAGAAATCTTGGAACAGGAGCCATTGCACCCCCGTCAACATGCGTACCAAGCGGGAAAGTCCACGGAAACCGCTTTAACACAATTGACTGACAAAATTCAAGACGCTCTGAATAAAAAAGAGACCGTGGTATGTGCCTTTCTAGACATAGAAGGGGCCTTTGACAATACGCCACATGAGGCAGTCAAAAGAGCACTGATTGAGAAAGGAGTAGATAGAACGACTTCCATCTGGATGTCGCAACTGCTATCTACAAGAATTGCAGAAATGGAGGTAGGACAAGACACTATCTTCATTAATGTGACCAGAGGCTGCCCACAGGGGGGAGTTGCATCCCTACTTATGTGAAGTCTCACTGTGGACAGTCTACTCTGTCAATTGACTAGGGAAGGCATACCATGTCAAGGGTATTCCGACGACATGGTTATCCTAGCAAAAGGGAAGTATGAAAATGTTCTCTGTGATATTATTCAAAGAGGAGTAAACATTGCGAAACAATGGTGTGACTCGATGGGACTCAGCATCAACCCCACCAAAACCACACTAGTAGACTTTACAAGGAAAAAGGAACCTAATCTAAAAATCATAAAAATAGGGAAGAACATCGTCGAGTGGAAAACAGAGGTAAAATATCTGGGGCTAATCCTAGATAGCAGGTTACCCTGGAATAAACACGAAGACGAAGTAATACATAAAGCAACCTAGGCCCTCATGGTGTGCAAGAACATTGCAGGGAAGAACTGGGGATGTAACCCACGTATTCTGCAATGAATATACACAGCAATAGTGAGACCATTAATCACATATGGGGCAGTGGCTTGGGGCGCAAGGGCTAATCTGAGTACGACGAGAAAAAATCTCTCGAAGATTCAGAGACTAGCCTGTTCATGTATCACTGGAGCAATGGGAACTTGCCCCACTGCTGCAATGGAGGTGATTTTAAACTTGACCCCACTGCACATTCTGCTAGAAAATTTAAGGATGAAAACAATATATAGAATGATCAAAGAAGGAATTATCAGGGAAAAACGTCGATCACTTCAATTTGATCAAACTTGGGAAATGCCCCAAGATGATTTGCCAAAGAAATTCAACTTTGTGAGAAAATTCATCAAAAAGTTAAGTAATAAATCTAAATGGGATGAAGACATCATACAGAATTTAAACCAGAATGCCATAAAGTGGTATACGGACGGTTCCAAGATAGACGAGGGAACTGGGATAGGAGTTTTTGGACCGAGAGCCAAATACTCAGAAAGCTTGGGCACATACCCGAGAATCTTTCAAGCAGAAGTCCGCGCCATCGAAAGATGTGTGGAATTCAATATTGGAAGAAACTACCGCAGACAAGAGATTGTGATCATGTCGGATAGTCAAGCAGCCATCAAAGCGCTGAGCTCAAATATAATCAATTCGAAGATGGCTTGGGAATGCTTAGGAAAACTAAATGAACTAGGCCAGAAGAACACTGTCACCCTTCTATGGGTCCCGGGACACATAGGAATAGAGGGGAACAAAACAGCAGATAAACTGGCAAAAAAAGGGGCTGAAACCACACATTTGGGACCAGAACCATCTTGTGGGATCAGCAGTAGAGTAATCTTAGGAAAACTAAGGGAAGAAATGGAGAAGGAAAAATCCAAGTACTGGAATCAGCTGGAAGGACTGAGGTAATCTAAGATATTACTGGGGAACTATGACCAGAAGAGATCTCTTAGCTGCCTCAACCTCAGTAAAAAAAGGCTCCGAATTCTAACGAGAATATTAACCGGGCGTTGCCGGTTAAGAAGCCACATGAAGAAACTAGGGTTAGCAGATGAAGCAAAGTGCAGATTCTGTGAGGAAGAGGATGAAACCTCAATACACATACTCTCAGAATGCCCTGCCTTGCAGAATTCTGCAAATTTTTTCATAACTATTTTGTAGCCCAGTTCCAAATCGATCACCATCTACTATCTATGCACAAAGCTTCTTCTGGGACTCAAATTTACTTTTCTTGATAGTCTCTCACAGTCATCTAAGCAGTCAAATTCCACTGAATGCAATGAAAAAGTTAATTCTGAAGGAATAGTTTTAATGAAAATGTCTAGATCATCTGTTATTTTAAACCACTTTCTACTTTCCTCTTTAATCCACATTTTTTGGACTTTTTTATGTAAACATAAAATATAACACTCAATCAAAAGAAGCGCAAAAAGTAGTTAAAAAGCCCAAAAAATGTGGATTAAAGAGAAAAGTAGAAAGTAGTTTAAAATAAGAGATACTTTAGACATTTACATTAAAAAAAATCTCTCACAGTCGTTTTTTCGCTGCTCTTCTTTTCGCCTGATTATTTCATCCCGGTCTTGCATTCTTCTTGAGTGCATCTCCGTAGCGGTTGACATATTCTTCTACATTCAGCAATTTCCTGGTTCCACCAATACACTTGTGGTTTATTTCTTTTCGGCATCGATTCGGAGCAAGTCTTTCTTATCACCGAAATGGTTACTTCCACAAACAGTATATTTTAAGCGGTTTTTGCTGAAAGACTCGGCAATCTTTCACTCTCTAAGGACATGTTTGAACTTTTCTTTACCTAATTTGTCCAAATTCTACCTAGCAACGCATTGTCTCCAACGTTGTTACTTTTGATCCATGCATACCCGTTTCCGTTGCCTTTCTCCGAGATTAGTATCTTAGTTTGGTCTACCTCCAAAATTACCGCTTTAGTTCTAGAATCCGTGACCTACGTCGTTCACTTAGGAAGACAATGTCCACGATTTTCTTTTACCATCTTTTCTAGTAGCGCAAAGGCCTCAGGGCTCCGTCCAATATTGGTTTGGAGGATCTTTACCTTGTAGCAGAGGTTTATATTTTATATATTGCCCTGCCACCAAGCCATCATAATGTACTGACTAACGCAGATTCTATGTTTTGTATTGTCTTCGGGAAGTTTTCCGTCTATATGCATATTTGCTCCCCAGGCTGGGTGTATCTAAAACAGTCATCTTTACTATCCGGGACCTTGCACAGTTGTGACGGATGTACATTTACATTTATAATTTGTCAGAATAATAAAAACCAAGATACTCTCGACATAAAATGTAATAAATTAATTTTGCCATTGCCTTTGACAATGTCAGAATGTTGAGAACTTTTTTGACAAATAAATAATAAATGCAATTTTGAATGTATACACTGTACTGTAGATATTTTAAATGATACTCATGTATAAATTAAGAATATATTAATAAATGTTTTATTTAAAATATTTATACCTTTTTTTGGCAAATTCTGCTTTTTTTGTCACGACACAAAATTATTTAAATTGTACCACAACAGTGTCATTAACGATGTTCTGCGAGGCCTCTGTTATGGACTAGTTTTTAGAAGATTAAAAGCGATTTGTTTTTTCGTGTGATTATGAAAAGCAATTCATCTCATGAACGACAGAAAGACAAGAAGAGATGAAGCGGGCGCTTTTTCCACTAATGACGGTGTCAATCGTTTTAAGCGCCTGCTAGATTAGGGATCTTACGGCCCAACTACTAAACATCACAGTCATTTGTTACTCTGTCGCGTCAAAACAATCGAATTAGTGTGATCTCACTCATTAGTTATCCAAGAAACTAGATAGGAATTGACTTCTATTGTATTATTTCTTTTTTTCGGCATGGGATATGATATGACAGAAGACCTGTGTATTTTTTCATTGTGGATTCCCTTACAGTATATATAAATCCACTTCCAATCATTTTCAAGGGTATGAACCAAAAGGAAAAAAAAGATTAATTTTTATTGATAATAAAAGTTAAATACTATTTATCATTTGACATTTTTGTTAAATTTAACATCTATAATAATTATAAAACTTCTACAGTATGAAAACTCATATGCTAATCATCTAGCTTCTAGATAACCTAGATTAAATGTAACACTTACTTAGGAAATAAAATAATCATATTTTTTTAAATGAATAGCAAGCAGGCATAGTGTGGGTAAAAATAGAATAATAAATAAAATTAGTTTACATAACTGGCGAAGTCAACAGACCAGCATCGTCTTAAAACATAAAAATGTATGTATTAAAATAAAAACTTTCCTCATATTTGTTCAGCTACTTTTAGCTTAATTTATGTGTTTTAAACTAGTCTTTTAATAAGAACAGTAAATAACTAAACGGTTGATCAAAACCTTCACTATTTATTCATGAATACGTTTTAAATTCAAAGACAGCTGTTTCGCTAAAAACTAGCATCCTCAGATTGCCATATTGAAGTTACATTTTGTTTGTAGCTAGGTATCTGATGTTGATTATGTTGATTCGATATAGAAAAAAACAGCAAAAAAAACTATATCATGCTGATCAGTGATCTTTACAATAACTTAATATATTTCTGTTACAATTCCGTCTCATCTATGTATAAAATGAAGATTCAATCAAAGTAAACAGTTTAATAGTGGAGAACTTCCAAGATTTATTTGTTCATTCACTACTTTAAATTGTTGATCTGCTAGATCTCTTTTTATTTCAAGTTCTTCGAGGAAATCTAAATTTTGTTTTTTATCACAAATATGCAGTATTTGAATGTTCTTGGTGTGTATGAGTGAGTCTGTATGTTCAAGAACGTGTTTTGCACTTGACTTATCTGGTTTTTGTAATATATATGCTCAAAATAATCGACTTTTGAAAATAATCCAAGAACAGGTCAATTTTAATTTTTTCATCCTCATCACATGATGTGGATGTAACGAGCATTACGTCACGTGTTGACGTGATTGGTAATTTTGTTAAATGCAACCATGTGTCTCAAGACACCTCTTTAGAAACGTCTTCTAATCGTCTTTACAACCATTTACAACGATTTGAATATTTATTTCCACAGGGTCGACCAAAACTGTTTATTTACTAAAATACATTAAACTGTAAAAAATAATTAAATTAAATTAAATGTTCAAACTGATGACCTTCAACAATATTGTAATGAGACAGCCAAGCAGTAACTTGTAAATTTGGGCGACTTTGACAAACTTTGCTCTTCAAGTATCCTCATGAAAAAAAGTCTAAGGGTGTCAAATCTGGAAACCTTGGTGGAAATGCGATCGTTCTTCTTCCTATCCACCTATCTGGATAGGTGTTAAAAAATATTCTAAAAATATAATCATGTGATCTAGCGACACTCATTTAGGAAATGGAAAAAAAATGTTATTGGTGGAGTTGGGCACGACTTCTACTGCTCGCCGAGGAACAACTTTTTAAAAAAGCGGTTCACGGCATTCCCTACACAGCCGCCATTTTGTAAAAAAAATAGCAATAATTTTATTTTTCAATTCAATGATATATTATTTATATACCTTACATCTCAAATGTCCGTTAAAAAAATCATGAAAAAAGCCTTGTTTTTTGAGCATATGGTGGATATCACCCCTTAACGGGTTTACAACGAATAGCTTCTGCTTAAAAAGTATTTAATTTAATAAATTTTTATGAGCAGCTTTATAAAGAAAAAAACCATTGCCCTACTATGCCACCACCAAACTGAAAATATCATTTGGTTTTTACAATAATTTCTAATCAGATTATAGGTAGGTACATTTACAAAAGTTCCAAGAAGGTAAAAAATCCAATTATGTTTTATATATACTATATACCAGTAAATATTTTATATTTTAGACTCAGATCCATTTGCTGTTTCTTTATGCTTTTCCAGGATGCGTCACATTAGCAGATTACATTATCCTGGTTACTTAGCAAAATAGCATTATGTCTTTGTAAGAAAGACGAATCATCTTTGCTCGCTGTCGTTGGTGAACACAAGATGCAGTTTGTTCCACGATCTCCAAGTTTATTACCATAATCAGTCGCGGCTTCAGAAAAACTGATCTGTGGAAGTATGTATAGTTGTCGAAAAGCAGGTGTCAAATGCTCTATAGCATGCCTCAATTATTGTTCTGATGAAACCTACAATTCGAAGATTAATTGTCCACAACGACGCCAATTCTAACTGCTGCTATTCCGCAAAAGTTCACCTTCAATGCTAAGTGATAGAAAATAAATGTTTCAATGTCATTATGCTCAATACCATGGCGCCTAGGAATCCTCTATGAAAAAAATTAAAAAAATATGTTGCTAAGAATTAAGAGACCATTTTAGTAATGTTAGTTGTCAGTTTGATAATTATTAAGTTAGATTCTACTTTCCCTTTGAATTGAAAGAAGTGTTAGTGGCAAAAGTCAAGTTGTAAAGTATAACGCTGTATTTATTTCTGGAAATAAACTATTAAAAATTAGCGTTACGATCTCTTGAAGTATGATAATATAAAAGAGATCTGTTAAATTTGTATGAAAAATATATTTTTAGATGTTCCGTGGATTAGGCCTTCTGCGTATGTAAAGTTAAGTGACAAGAAAGTTTAATAACTCCAACACTGTGTCTTTATGTTTACAATAAAATATATTGCTTGTTTAAATATGTAAAAAAGAAAAAAAGTTAAAAAAATGTCTGTGAGTTGTAAAAGAAAAAAGTTTTTATGAATATTATTATATTGTTATTATTAAAACTTAATTAATTTTGTTCTTTCTTTTTTATTGAATTTAATGGGGTAATAATAATATGATATTTTAGCCTGGAAATTTTTTTTAAGACAAAGACCGCGCGTAAGATTGTAGGTACTTACCTATTGAGGAACTGATTTAAAAGTCCCATCGAAGCGTATACTGAACAGACGGTTTCGCTTTGTAGTTTATAGTTAGTTTCGATCTATGCAGTCCATCTTGTGGACACGGACAGCTGGACCTTCATTTTCATTTATTAATCATTAATCAACACGCGCAATTTGCAATAACGCCACTTAGGAAGTACTTCTTAGTTAATTACAGTTCCTCCAGGTTTAATTATACCGATGGTTATTATTTAATTTCTTATAATGCGGATAACAACAATGATGGTTTGGAGAGAGGTGAATATTGTTCTTATAGGTGGTCATTTTTTATACACTAATGCCCACGATTTACAGTTGCTTTTTTCCATAATGCCCGACGTTTAACATTAATCTTAGCAGAAGATACACATTACTGCTACATCTGTAATACCACGAATTATTGTTATTTTATTATTTAATAACTATGTGAAAATCATTTTTTTCTGTAAAATAGTATAAATATAATAATAAATATAAATAAACTAATTTAACAAATAAAGCTTGACAAACAATTGTATCAAAATGTTTTTTCCAATTAATGTGATGACCATTTTACTGTCTTAGTTACTTTAGGTGGAAAATTATAAAATGATATAGCCATCACCCTTATTATCCATTAAACCTATCTATAATTTATTTTATTTTCTTATTAGGTCCATTGTTTTTATTATATTTATTATTTTTATTTTATTACAGTTTGAATGTTCTCGGAGTAGACCCAGAAAAGAAATATTTCAATTGTCGGAACAAGTTTAATAAAAAAAGGTAGATGTTCGTTAGTACTATTTGTATTTATCATTCAAGCAACAAAAATATTCCAACTTACAACTACAATATTTATGAGTATAATAATAATAACTGGAATTAGTTGGCAAACCAAGTTAATATTTAATTATTTTTCTTCTTGGATCCCGATTGTGAAATTTTTAATGGGAGTTCTTTAGTATTGAGTTTCCTTTGTAAACCATTAAAAGATAAAATACCTACTCTAGACAGGAGTTATGTCATTTATAAACTTGGACACACTGCAAAGAAACTTTCTGGTAAAATTCTCTAGCTCTCATGTCAAATCTCTCAAATATGTCATCGATTTTAACCAGATTAAAATACTTGCAATGGACAATATCTTATCAAAATAATAATAAAGTATAAAACCTAAGGAAGGTTCGCAATATGTTTCGTCCTCAGACCAAGAGACGATTCGAGATCTTCCTCTCCCTATAGGATGATCCTACTGTGCCTTGACCCACTATAGGTATGTCCGCCTGTCTTTATGTTTAAAAAAAGTATGGACATGTAAGAATCCTAACAAGCCAGACAACCGAAGTTGGTCACAAAGAAGCAGTTCAGGAATGACCACTTCTTCGGGATTAACATCAACTTCGAAACATTCTGGGCCGATGTTAAGAGTTTAACAACCCTGGTAAAGATGCGGCTAGGTAAGAATATGTCGAAGATCTCCGTAGGAAGATGGAGAATATCTCCAATTGACAGTGACCTGATGGAAAGGTACATTAATTACTAATTATTAAGAGTATAACTTAGTGTGGTTACACCATCAAGAAAAATAGTAAGGGTTAAGTCCTTCATAGTCCATCATGATCATCTGGCACCATTTAAGGGTAACCATTCTAAAACAAGGTTCACCAACTGAAAAATGAAGATGGGACAAGTGACCAAACCACATCCAAGCCTGCATCATACCAGGAGGAATACATCTAAGGCAGTGTTAGAAAGTAAGAGATCATTTTAGTAATGATGGTTGTCAGTTTGATAATTATTAGTTTAGATTCTTCTTTCCCCTTAAGGTGAATGTTGGTTGTCAGTTGGTGTGTGTGTTGTGATCAGTTTAACAATATGCAAACAAATGGCGACTGAGTTTGTTCAGATTTTTTACGTTAAGTTACCCCCTGCTCGTTTTCGTGAATTCTGTTTCTTTAATTTCCCTAAATATTTGCTGTCAGTTTGATAATTACAAGGTTAAATTCTTCTTTTATAGTAGTTTTCACAATAAATGGTATTGACTGAAGGATTATAATAAAACCAATTAGACCCTTAAGTTGTAAAATCCGAGATGCACATGATAAATGTAAAAGTACCTGATTCAGGTAATTTTGTTTCTCAGAGAGGGATTGTAGAGGATTAGAGCTTATACTTCTTGATAATTTTAGTCTTTGTATTTCATTGGAAGTGTTCACTTGTGTTATTGTTGTTATTGCAATAATTTTATAACATTTACTTGTTATTACAGACATTAATAGCAAAGATTTTATACCCCAACGTACAGAATAGGCAGTATGTGGCGTCCATGGATAAAAAGTAGTAGTGCTTCTACCAGTGGTTCGTTAAAGAAGAATCACTTATCTTGTGACGCGAAAATCATTATAAAAAATGTGTATAGTAACTTCAGCAAGGATATAACGCGGGTGCTGCAGCAAGAGTAACCAGTAATTTGACGAAGGTGCCTCTTACTTCAGTTAGACGAATTGTTGAAAATTCCATGGAATCAAGAAAAAAGCGTAAAGATTCCGGTGTCACAAAAAGTCTAGACGACTGAGAAAAAGATTTGATAAGGCGAAAAATCTATACAATGTACGATGAGCAGCGTGTCCCTACAATCAAAAGTTCGAAACAGCGGCTCATTAATGACGAAACTTACATCAACTCTGACCTCACTACTCTTCGGCGAGCTCTGTCTACAATGGGCTTTAAATATCGTAAAATTGACAAGAGACAAGTAATAATGGAATCAACACGTTTAATAAACTGGCGTTCTGAATATATAACGTCAATAAGAAAATACCGGTCTGAAAATCGGCCAATACTCTACCTCGACGAGACTTGGTTTGACACGCATGACCCCTTCCAAAGGATGGTCTGATTTCTCTGATAAGTGTAAAACAAAAGCACCATCAAATAAAGGGAAGAAAATGTGGCTTTCTACGAAAAATATTAAGGACTCTTGTTTTGATTATCACGAAGATACGACAGCAGAGCTTTTTGAAGATTGGTTTAAAAATTGTCTGTTACCCAACATTTCGCCAATAGTAATGGACAACGCAAGCTATCATAGTCGACAATTGCAAAAAAATTCCTGGCTCAAAGAATACAAAATTGGAGATTCAAAACTTCATGGTTGCAAATGACATATATTTTGAAGAAAATTATACAAAAAAAGAACTTTTACAAGTGCTGCAGTCATTTTCTTAAAAAAAACGTATGTTTGTGATACAATTGCAGAAGAATTGGGACATACAGTGTTACGACTACCTCCCTACTACTGCATGTTCAATCCCATACAGCTTATGTAGCACCAACTTAAATCGAGTGTGCGCGGAAAAAATACTTCTCCGACTTTAAGTGGTAGTGTGGTAGAATTAATTAGGAACTGTATGAATGACATTCCTACCGAGAGTTGGAAAAGTTCTGTTAGTCATGTTATAAATGTTGAAAAATCGTACCTTTCTGTAAAATCAATTGCGCCAATTATAATTAATCTAGATGAGGATAGCGATAGCGATACTTAACTAAATATAGAATATTATGCAAAATTCAAATTTCTTAAGTTCGACCCTGTAGCATATTTGCATCTTTTAACTGATGATTTTCTACACAATGAGATTAAATCGGGTAGTTTATTGCAGTTAATAAGCCAATACCATTTACTGTGAAAAATACTATACTTTCAGTTGGTTTATGCCCCCTTTTCGGTTATGTAGTCTGGCTTCTAGAGTTTTAGAGAACGTTCCATGAAATTGGAGAAAAGGATAGAACATTGAAAATGACATATAATGTCAATTTAAAGTTAGTGGAAAAAGTTGTAAATGAACCGCTGTATTCTTGTATTTCTTTAAATAAACTGGTAAAAACAACCCCAAGTGTGTTCCATTATCAATCATTAATAAAAAAATTAGTTGCTAATAGTAACCATAGCGACCTTAACATGCAGAATGTGTAACAATATTTTTAGAGAAAATTACAGTTTTTAAAGGCTCGTTTCTATAGGTACAATGTCAGTCTGGTGAACGTGCATAATTTTCTGCAATGAATGTATCTGTTATATTAAACATTTTGAATAGTAATCTTTTCTAACGTTAAGTTTGATTATAAGTTCCAGTGCATTCTCAAGAATAATCACCTGGTAATTTATGTTAGATTCTCACTTTCCCAAAATAAATAGACCTAGAAACATTTACCAACATTTTTTAAAGATAAAATAAATAACTAAATATTCAAAACAGTACCTATAAACTATAAAAGTTCTAACTTTCTCAGCTACAAATCATAAAAATAATTTCCACTACTACTGTGATCTACGACGCTATTCTGTTACATTCAAATCAATGAATTTTTCGTTGAACAACTTTGCCCTTGAGTTATATAGTCAAATTCACTTTTACCCCTGCTAATCGCGTCTTTGAAAACAGTTAGCCACCGAATGCATTGCAACGATATGAAAGGGGAGAATGGCAATTTAGACCTATTTCATACCCTTGCGCAAAAACAAACTTAGAAAAGCATTAGGGTTTTAGTGACATTTTGACAAACCAGTCACAGTTGTCGTTTATCCTCTGTTCGCATAACATGATTGTTCTGAAGGAAGTCGCAAATGTGGAACTATTTATGAGATTAAAACTAGTAAGTATTTTGACTGTTTTTGTAAAAATAAAGAATTACTTAAAGTTATTTAAATTTTTGTTTTAAAAATTTTGGTTTTTATGTGAGTTTGTATATAATTATTTCAAAGGCTAGATAATTACCTTTAAGGTGTTCTTAATCTAATATTCAGATCTTATATTTTTAATTGGTTAACCAAACTGTGTAATAAAAGTTAATATATTTTTATTATTATGAAATAAGAATGATGACTGATTTTCAAAACTGTTTTAGTTCTATGTATCTACAATTTCCAAAATACTTTATGAAATAAAAAATTATATTCAATTATCAGTTTTTCGCTAAAAGGATAGCTGTCATTTATTAAAAAACGAATTACCAC
The DNA here is from genome assembly GCA_035357415.1 of Ophraella communa. NCBI lineage: Eukaryota > Metazoa > Arthropoda > Insecta > Coleoptera > Chrysomelidae > Ophraella > Ophraella communa. Next base: position 12,724,399 of record CM068980.1, on the reverse strand, counting down.
TTTTGAACTTTTTCGTGTAAAAATAATAATAAGTTTGTAAGTGGTGGACCATTCTTCTCCTCAGGGAAGTAAGTATCTAAATAAGAATTAAAATCAATAATTTGTTCATCTTCTATAAAAGATAGATAATACGTATTTGCTTTAGTAAATCCTTGATCCAAAGTTTACAGTTCTCATGTGTGAAATTGGTAATTCAAAACTAGAATTGATAGTGAAAAACTACAAGACTTGATAAATCTAAATAAACAGGTTGTTCAGGAATACAAAAGTACATACGGTAATCGATATAAAAGAATTTTTTTAATATGGGAGCCAATTAGTAACGTGGAAGTGAGTTTACCAAAATATTATTCTACAACAAAGACTATAATTAATTTTACAGATTATTTAATAAAATTACAGTAACTGCAACAGCAAGCCTTAGATTTAGAAAATAAATATATTAAAAAATATCTTTTAAATAAGTACCTACAAGAAAATTGATAATATTATCATCCATAGATAGTTATCTTCATTTTGGTACTGTTCAATTTAAAAATATATAATATTAATTAATATAACCAATCAATTTACAAATAATGTTTTATAAATAATACAGTAGGTACACACACCATTTTTTGCAATAATTAAAACTATAAATAAAACTGTTTTAAAATAAAATTCTTACTTACTTATCTCAATTACATATTTTTTGCCCACGGCTCTTAGACTCACTAAATTACGAGATTAATAGATAATAAAAAGAGAACATTAAAGTAGGTTCTTATATATCGCAGGGAACCCCTGGTAGTATCCAAGCGAGTATCATCTGTTTTACGCTATGGGTCCGGTAATGTTTAACAAATAATCCTTGTTTCTCGCTATTCCTTTTTCTACTACAACACTCCGTAATGTATACAAAACTAACTGCCGATAGGAACGTAGAGAAACAGCGGAATCTTTAGGCGATCTTAAATATGGGTCAGTGTGTTTCCCCTATGAAATTCTCCTCTTGTTTGCTCCAGTTTTATACGATGGGGAATAAATGTATAAATGACGTGACTCATACGTAAAACAAGGAGCATATAAGTAAGAAAGGAAGATATGGTATGTAATTACTTCTGCTAAATATAAAAATTTTTAGCATCACAAATAAAGAAAACACAAAAACGTACCTTGCTAACAGATTAATATTTTTTTAATAAAGATTCAGGTTGATTGAAATGTTTTCAGCCAGTTGAACATTATTTGACTTATCAGTTGTATCAAATCAAGCACGAGTAAAATTATAACACAAACAGCAACTTTACTAACCGGATCAAAATTAAAAAAATGTTTGCGATAATAAAAAATAACACTTTATTTTTTATTTAATCGATTGTACACGCCGGAATGATTTTAGTTTTAATTTTTTTTCCTTCTTTTACTTAGTGTGAGTCGTTGTCGTTACGCTGGCTTCTTAAGAGGAACGGTTTTTTAAATAAACGAAATTAAATAATAACTAAAATTATTTTTATTTACCGGCAAACTTTCAGACAATAGAACAGTCAAAACAGGTCTATTTATGTATGTGTGGATAACGCATTTATGTACTGCTTCACATAATTTATATTAACTATTTAAGCACTTTAAAGATGTCAACTTTTTCCCGTTACAATTCGCCAGTTAACCTTGTATACTGAAGAAGAACATTTTATATCCGAACGGTAAATTAGTTTATTTATATTGGTGGCATACTAAATACGGTTAGCTATAAAATTCTCAGTTTGCAATGGGAAATTATAACGTACTGACGATTTTATGTCAAATTCGTATTTCCGAACGTAAACTTTTATCAAAGCATGTAATCTTTGACAGCCAATAATTCTTTACGATAATTTGGTATTTGCTTACAATAACACGTGTTGTATATATAAACTGTACTAACGAAAACTTGGTTCCTCAAAAACTTGAAAACCCAGTTTACAGTCAAATCTTAATGTTTTCACAGATATGTAACAAAACATGTTATTTAGTTTGTTGACGACCTAAGGTTATCGGACAATATACTAGAACGTATTTTGTTTTGCCACAAGCAAAAAAATCAACTGATTTTAACCATTTTTCTTATAACAAGTGGAAAATTCAGAATAACTACTTTTAATGCGAATAAGCAATCTTTTTTAAAACCAGGATTTGTATTTTCCAATATGTTCATGAAGGTTTCAGTAAACTTTGTGGAATGAAAAAATACTTTCCAACTTCGCATGTATCTAAGAAACAAATGAAGTACCTTTTACGACAAACATTTTTTATGTACGATACAAGACAGTATATTTTTCTTTATAAGACCAATTAAGAACGCAAACATTTGGCGTGTCATTTTTAATCTAGAATTAATTGCCTAGGCCAAAAATATCTACTTTACATTAATGGTGCAGCAACGTCGTCAAATAAATGAGAATGAAGATTAAACTAAGCATAGACACATTGAAAAATAATATATTAGATAAAAACAATATAATTTCACTCAATATGAAGTTATAAGGTTTAACGTTATTATTTTACAAGATATATCTAAACCACATAGGGATCAAGCAAAAATTATGTCATCAATACTTATTTATTTATATTCGATTTTCATTTATACATAACGGTGTTGGTAATTTCGCCACCAAGTATCATTAAGGCGTTAGTACTACAGGTAAATTGTCCTTTCACCTGATTTAATTGTTAATGGCATACCTACCTATTTTGCTTATTCTGGTAATTTCCTTAGACTATTCAAATCAATCGCACTGCACATGAAGTAAACATATCTATTGCTAGATGCTTTGTTATTGTCTCATGTTAACATAATGTAACATAAAAAGGGAAATGACAGCAAGAGTATGTGGGTAGTATAGTTTTATTGAAAAAATACAAAAATACAAAATGAATACGAAATCATAGGACAACAGATTCCAAAATAGGTTAGGTTAGGTTAGGTTAGGTTAGGTTAGGTTAGGTTAGGTTAGGTTAGGTTAGGTTAGGTTAGGTTAGGTTAGGTTAGGTTAGGTTAGGTTAGGTTAGGTTAGGTTAGGTTAGGTTAGGTTAGGTTAGGTTAGGTTAGGTTAGGTTAGGTTAGGTTAGGTTAGGTTACAAGAAATACTTATGATTTGTCGGTTCAAAACAATCCATCCTTAACAAGAAGGGGTGTCATTAATAAATCATGAAAATATTGGTGGCAAAATTACCCATAGGATTAAATATACCTGGTGTGGGCAGAGGATTTACAAATTTACTAGTGGCGAAATTACCTGTGCCCATACATAATACCCCAAATTTTTTTTATTTCCAAATGTTTAATATTGTAGTTTCATTCAAACTGTATAGATTTTGGGACGCATCCCAACTCGTGCCCACTAATCCCTTAAAAGGTACAAGAGTTAGGTTAGGTTAGGTAAAGAGTAAAGGTCTCAATAATCTGTATACCTAACTCGTGCTCGATTGAAAAATTTACCTGTTCAAATTACCATCCCATCTTGTCTAAACTCTATAGGAACAGATATTATTGTTAAATTGGGTTTTCCAGAAGTACTTACTAGAAATATTTATTATTTATTTAATATTTTCGGACAATCGGTGATTCCTAACCTAATATAACCTAACCTAAGATATCAACATTTACTTTCGTTAAAACAGTATCTTGGTATAATAGTATCAATATGCAGGTAGTTCTAAGTTTTTTATGTGCAATATATTTAATTAATACGTTTTATAGTAGTTTTATTTCAAATAAATGACAACTATATATGTAGGTCTTGAATATTTAATTATAATAAATAATAATTAAAAACCGCAGTTTCGATGCACCCGGGCATCGAATTTTCTACCTGGTTTTTGAACGGGCACGAGTTGGTCAGTGATTTTCGGGGCCAGGTAATAACGGGCACGAGTTGGGAAACACCGAGATTTTGACAAGATAATAAATGAAACCATTTCATCTAGGAACAAAAAACAAAATTAAAGATCCGTTAATACAGTAGACTTAACGTATAGTTTGCAACAGAATAACCCTGAACGATTATAACCAAAAAGAAGAGTCTTTATTTTTAATGATATTATTAGAACCCACAATAGTAAATTTATTTTTAAATGTCGCTTCCCCTTCCCAATAAATTTTACTTAACTATAATTCTTATTTTAGTAACATTAATGTTATTAATTTATTTATTAATTACTTTTTCATCTTTGATCCCAGCATCTAAATATATACGAATGGTCTTTGCGTTTATCAAACTAGTCTCAGAGGCTGCAAATAAAACTTGTCTGCTCCACTCCCTGCGAAACAGTCTTATCGATTTTCTGTTTGCCCGAGACGATTAAGGTGCCCACAAATAATAGAGAAAGTATACTAATAAAAATAACACCTAAAAAGTTTCTTTAATGTTTGTTAAATATTTAAATACACCTTTGTTTCATTTTTTTATCATTTTAATATGTAGATGCTGTCGCGATTAAGATGTGTTTATTAATCGGAGATCTTGTATATAATAACCGTATATGGTTAAAAATTTACATATTAACTTCTTTAACTTCACAATAATAAAAAATAGCTCTTTCAAAAAAAGAAAACAATTACCCTGTGTTTAAAAGCAAATAGAATTGAAAATGCAGCTTAGTATGGGTTATTAGGAACTGCTCAATGTTTGAGATAATACCACAATGAAACTTTTTTTTTTCTATACCTACTACAGTTTGTTTTAAGTGTATCCAGCTCTATTTTAGAAGTACCTACTATAACAGTAGTGTATATTTTGCAATAGGAAATTGATTATTGTAAAACTGAATCGTCAAATTAATCAAATATACGTAAAACTGCTTGAGTTGTATTTGGCAATATCTGAAGATGCTGCCACAATAAATAGACGAAACGTACATTGTAAACATTAATGCTACCGGTATCGTTATCTACACAATAGTTACAACTACTTTTATCCCCTTCTATATGGTAATTTTACGGTATTGTATAATTTTAAAGCGATACTCTAATTATTTGATTTAATTATTAGTTCTCCTGATTTATAACGGTTTGCAATTTGTTTCCTGATCATTGTATATGCCAGATACCGGCCAGTGTTTGTAAAACATTGATTTACCAGAGAAAACACCGGGCAAATGGCAATAATAAACAAGCACTACGCCAGATACAAACATGTACCTATAAAAGTAAAAAATTAAAATCAGTGAGATATACGGTAGTAGGGTATACGCGAGAGCATTGGATGACATTAGAACCAATGACACAGGTGGGTACGCCTGTCGCGTTGTCACCCGTAAGGTGGGGATTGTCACCAAGTTGTGAAGCGCTTGCGCGGGGCGGTCACTTACTGTCACCAGAATACGCCTCTAATACCCAATTCCATGTGCCCTCTGCCGGCGCTTACCGAACTCGATATTCTCAACGCTCGAAGCACATTCTAGTCCTTCGTTGCCGGATATACTAATATAGACATCGATCTCGAGATTCGAAGTCGCTGCTGAAATTTTTCCTATTTATATAATAATTTGAAATTTATGAAGTGAGAACATGTGGATTTATTAAAATTAAAATGTTTATATATGTTTGCTTATTTAAATTTTTATTCAAACGCAGTATATTTTAACGATGTTGTCAGCAGGGTCTCTCATTAGAAACCAAATTGGAAAATCTTTCGTTAAAAATACGTAATAACTAGAATACAATCAAAATTTGTTAAAATTCTTCAAAGTGTAGGTATCTAGCAAAATTATGGAAACTTCAAACATTTTTAATTTTTTGTTGCAAATCTAAAAATCGTCTGGTTTACTTTTATAACTAGATAGTGATAATAAAACTAAAAGTAAATTAACTACCGACGCACATGATAATGGTGACAAGTGACAATCGCCAACCTGAAACAATAATAAATCAGAAACTAACAAGATGCTACACCACTTTGTAAGTAAATCTCGATATTCTAATGCGCAGTTTCGTTTTAGAATTTGAAGCCCGCAAAGCCAATATAGCCAATATATCTTAAGAATTTTAGTAGTATAATTTTGAAAAATTAAAAAAGTCCATTCCAGAAGATCGTAACATGTGTTTGAATTGAAATATAACCACATTATCATTAAATAAATAAAAAACGAATATATTTAAATTAAAAATATATATATATAATTGAAATAAAAAATTAAGATAGGTAAAGATAAATATCAGGAATTACCTACCACGAAATTTTACAAATATAAATATGAACGATTTTCTATTTCTATCTGCGGATTTCCAATAGGTTAATGTGGCAACGTAGGAGAAACTTCACAATATCTAGCAATCATATTAGTAGTATGTGGCCGGTATGACCTTTTTCTTTGTTTCGTTAGGTAGAAGGAACCGAGAGATCTACCTATAGAATTATTTGTGAAGCATCTTATAATTTACAGTGGTTTAGGTCGTTAACTGCACTGGTTGCAATGTTAATAATCATAGTAATTCGCCAATAATATTAAGTACGATCAGCAACTGTATGCTTTCGTGTTACGTTAGAACAGGTAGGTATAGTATTTTACAGGAAGCTATAAGAGGGTATTTGAATTTTTTTTAGGAGAAAGTACACAAGTAATTTATGGGTTGTTTTTTGTTCAGGTTATCTCTTTCAAAATCATAATTACATTATGAAAGTAATTATTTATTACGTTAAACATTATTTTCGTCTATAGTCCAGATATTAAAAAAAAACATGTTTTGAAATCCGTATATTATTCATCTCGGTTATCTTCCAGTTTAACCATCCGCTTAAAAATTCTCTGCGCATGTACGAAACTTGAAGTTTCAAGAATAATTTTATTGGTTGATAAGGAGCGGAAAACTTTAAATCTCGAGCTGCGTTGCCACATTTGTATGAAAAAATAAACTTAGTGAATAGACATTGAAAAGACGAAAATTATAGACATTATTTAACAGATTGCGTAATTTAGGTTATGTAATCGAGTTAAGTAAATCTATGAAATAATGCATTTAACGTAATATTGTTGGTTATTTTTTATACTGTGTTCTGACTTCTAAGTAATAAGTTAATGTTCATCATAACATACAAGTTCTTTGCTAGTACCTAATGAATCTCAAAATATATCAGGAAACATTTATGTTGGCCTATACCTATGATTGAAACTTCATAATAACATCTATGTTATCTGTAAAATTTTGAACGTACAGTATGCTCATATTTCAGATAACGTTACTATATTGTAACAAGGAGATTCACAGTTATAGGGCTGAATTTGGATTTAAATTTCACATACATGTAAACATAATATGCATTGAATAAATCAGAAGACTTAATATACTATTTTAATTATATACTATTTAATCTTAATATAATATGCATTATTTAAAATGGGTTATTTATTAGTAAAGAATTTTAGCAGTAACGCTCCTTATTAACGTGCGTCTTTTTTATAATCAAATTTACTAAATCAAGACTATAAACTATTCGCTTTCAGGAAAAAATATTTGAACTGACAACACTGTGCGGCTGTCCCGCTGTCAATTTCGAATATTTTTGTACATGCGCAGAGAATTTTTTAGCCTATGGTTAAACTGGAAGATAACCTTCATCTCTATAAATACAAACATATTTGAAAATTATTCTGCTGAAGTCCAACATATTAACAAAATTAAACATTTTAACAAAACTTTTATTACGTTTATTTTACAAATTAACTTTTTAGTTCAATCTGGAAATAGCTTTATCTCACAATCTGCTGTCAATATGGCCCTCAGCATTGTCATTAAAATATATTTGCCCTCTGGTATTGTTTTTCCAAAAATTAAGTTGGTCTAAAAATATGAGCAAGTCGTTCGACCCTATATGACATATTTTACACAAATTGTCATCCTATTGTCTCTAGTTCAACCAAAAGTATTCCGACAGTGGACATTGTCCTAATGCGAAATATTTCCCCACCGTTGTATTAATTAACCAAAATATTTTGAAACCTCAATCCATAGATTCCCAAATATAGAAATTTCAATTAGCATTTTCCTATTCTTATATTGGCAACCTTAGCCACGAAGGTATAAACCTTTTTACTTATGACAGTTAAAGAAGGAAAATAAGAGTTTACTGGATCTGCAGCTTATAAGAAAACACCTGGTGACAGCTAATTATTGCTTAGCCCGGATGATCTTATTATAAAGGTAGGTAATTAAATTAAGCCATTCTAGATGATCATAATGTTCTTTACAATTTGTAAGACCTTTCCAAGAGCCAGAAATGTTTATTAATAATTACACGTTTTGAAGCTGCGTCCGCTGGTTTTCTGCTGGATTCTTTATCCACAAACAAGAGATTGGTGACTCTGCTTTTTCTGCAAAGATAAATGTTTTCGAAAAATGTCTCATCTTTTATACTATTAAAATTGATACCAAAAATTTACATGTTGTGTCAATTGAAATATTTTACCCTATTTTCATCTAAAAACCAAAAGTGAAACAAACACTCTGACATAATAAAAATGATGTGGGTATATTAAAAATTGACTTGAGTAGAAATCTGTTATACCCACAGTATAAAACAATAAATCATAAGAAGTTCAAACAAAAATGCCTATGGCACCATAAAATTTTATAACTATGTCCTACAACGGTTACAAAAAAAGAGATCAACTGATCGGAGCCGAATGAAAATATATTTTGGCGCTGCACGCATGTTATCAGTGGCGGATCATAAAATATCTATTATAGTTTTAATAATACACAATATAATTAATTCATTGTAAAGTTTGGTTTTACCTTGTTTATACAATTCTGTTAAATCTGTTTATTGACCTAATTATTAAATCTTTCCTGTGAAATAATAAATATCAATGTATCCAATAATTATAATTAACACCAATTTAATATCCATAAATCGCCTTATTTGTAAATTACAATCTATTCAAATAATTATGAGAAAATCGATACCACAGTGATATAAAATATAGTTGGTTACCTTTCATTTATGAGATGTATTCAGTTCCAATTATTGCCATTTAAGAATTTGGTTTTAATCGACTATTGTATAAAACAGACACTAACTTTATTAGTTTGAAGAATTGCAATAACAAGATTAAAAAGCATTGTTAATGATATCAAAGTAAGCCTGATGATTAATTATTTGCTTAATTAAATAATCTACCTTTTTCATAACGTTACACACAAGATAGATGTTAATTATATAAAAATAATATGTAATAGTATTGAAAACTATTTAACTATTTTCCAGTAATCACTTTTTAAATAAAATTGGCAGAATTCAAATTGCCTTGGAGCTGGATTTATGTTATAGTAATATAGATATTTATATATAAATATGTTTCTTTTTCTTAAAAATCAATACAAGCATAGCGGCATCGAAAGTAATTTTTCCAAAGTTGTTTAAAATAAAATAAAATAGTATAGCGACGCAGAGTTGGTCACAAAAGAACAAAAAGGACACGGTGGGCGGAGCATTTGAAAATTGTCACTGCAAGAACGACAGTTACTTGTCCCATGTTAACGCCTGCGCGAAGGACTAGGACCACCATTGGGGTGACACGCCCGGCCAGACGACCCTTGACCCGCAGTGTCCTGTGTCAGGATCAGGACGTACGGTCTCAACTTTATGCAAGTCGATATCGATGATAGGGATTCGGCGCTAAAGAAACTCTTCCGCTTTATATTATATTTCTACGTTTATATTGATGAAGGATATAAAATAAAATAGGGAAATACCCCAAGTACATATTTTTTGTACATTTTAATTTATTAATAATTTAAAAAATACAATATATCATAACAGTAGTTGCTAAAATCATTTTAAAAAATGAGGAATTATATAATTTATCAGGATAACTATTATCTATCTTATATTAGCAACAAACGGTAGATTTATGTTTAGTTCCATTAGCAAGACTAGAAATAATTTTTAAGACTTTATTTTTCATCAGTCTGGTACGTTTGTTTCAATTTTAAGTTAAAACATGGTTCCCTAATATGTTCACCTTGGTACCATAGAGTTGTCATTATTTTTGAATTTAGAACTATCAGGAAGACCGAGAAGTGCTGTTTTAATATTGTTTAGAAATATTAAATGGTACGTTGACGTTATAAAAACAGAAAAGTTTTGCAAGACATTAAAATAGTATATTACATAACGAGTGTGGAAAGTGAAGTATTACGCACGAGTGAAGTTTAGCACGAGCCACGTAGTGGCGAGTGCGGAAACGTAACGAGTGCAAGAAATACACTTTCCAACGCGTTGTGTACACGATTTTTCCTACGACCCCAATATTTCTTATTATAATAAATATTTTAAATTTATTTATGATTTATTTTAATTGTTAGTCATGTTAAAAATTAGGATTTAAACGAGTTTATATATTACATGGAAATATAATTAATTAAAATATAATAACCACCTTTCTCAGAAATTCACATCAAAATTCTTTATTAGCTAAATGACATTTTAATTTTTTTTGTGGGTTCTATAAAAATTAAAAGTAAAATGGTCAGTCGGTAAAATTAATTGAAAAGTAATGTAATAATAATAGACACAAAGATAATTGTAAACAAAAACACAAACATAACTTCAAAAATCCACATTCGACACATGCACGGAACATAAACACAATATTAAAAAGAAGAATAAACTGTTCTTCTTTCTAAAAGAGTTTTTATAAAAATATGTTTATTTTTTAAAAATGTAAAAACCTATAAGAAACTTTATTCTTTATTCATACTTTATACAGAAAAAGTTGTATTGGCAATTACAATATAATATTTGACACAAGGAAGATTTAAAAAAAAATTAAATGGTCCTTGCTTTGACATTTATGTGTTTTTACTATTGATAAATTTGACGTAAATGTCCCAGATCACAGAACTATATTTTTTTACTTTTCAATACGTGTATTGATATTAGCTACTTTCTTAAGTACAAATAAGTGTGCAATCTAGCACTTTTATATGTGGTCGTAGGAAAAAGTATTAAATTGTACTATTTATTATTTTTTCTCAATAGTAGGTATCTATGGGAAACAAAATTTCTATGGGTTTAAAAATATTGGTATATGTATAGTAAATTGTATATGTGAATCCTAACCTTTTTATTTTTAATATAACTAGTATGCCAAGTAAACGAAAACCAAAATAGTACAACTATTATATATAAAAATAATTTTATCTAATCCATCTTTTGTAACGTCAAAGCAATGTCATCTACATACTTTTTAATACATATTAATTTAAAAGGCAAAACATAAGTTGTCCATAATACAACATTTTATAATTGCAGAAATTGCAGCACCCAGTGGAGTACGGAAAATACAGGGTGTTTAATTTAGAATTATCTAAATAGTACGTAACTGGAGAAACCTCATCATGAAATATCAAGATTTAAGCCAAAATTATATTGAAAAGCAGCAAGAGATCTTTTTGCTTTCTGCGAATCTCTGGTAGGGTAGGGATGCTTAAGAAAAGCTCTAAAATGTCAAAGCGATGGAAAACACGCATTTTAAAGGCAATGTATCTTAAAAAAATGTGCTCAACTGCTTCTGGTTTAGCTTTATATTGCGGAGACCAAGCTGGAGAACAATAATCAAGGTGTGTTCTGACTAAAGACTTCTGACTAGGGACTTAATAACAGTGATATCAGTAAAATCACAAGTGGTTCTCTTTATAAAGCCTAACATATTCAAAGATTTCTGAACAACAGGAGTAACATGAGATCTATAAGTGGGTGAAGAGTCTAATACATCACCAAGGTTTTTAATTTGCGAAACACAATTTAGTCTCATTATTAATGCTGTAATCTAAAGCTATTAGGTGACGTATTCGATGAAAATGCATAAGATGGCACTCGGATTCATACCACTTTCTGCACACCAATTTAATAGACTATCTAAATCAGATTGCAAAATAAAAGCATCATCACTATAAATTATTTTAAAACATTTGAGGTCGTCAGCAACCCTGAAAGCAGTACATTATATCATTAATTTAATAATAATGGTCCCAGATGAGACCCTTGGGGAACTCCAGAAGTCACTGGAAAAGTATGAGAATAGTAATGATTAACCCTTACCATCTACAATCTATCCGATAGATAACCCAACCATTGTATACCGGACCATCCACACCATACAAACAAAGTTTATGTAACAAGAGTTTATGATTGACCCTGTCGAAAGCTTTGGAAAAATTAGTGTACACAGCATCAATCTGCAAACCTATCTCCAAAGCATCAGCCAAAAAATCAATATATGTGAGTAAACCCAAAATTGTCAGAACTTCCCACTATTCATAAAAAATTTAGTTTTATTCTATCTCGTCCGCTCTTTCACATATTTAATCTCTTGTTACTGGTGAGTTTCCTGATTACTGGAAAATATCATATGTCACTCCAATAAATCAGGTAGAAAATCTGACAGTTTGCTCAATATCAATTAGCCAGAGGATGTTCCAAGAAAGTTTTTATTCTAATCGATTTATTACTTAAATTTATTGTACTAACCCTTACTTTTTAGAAGTCCATCTTATTAAGAATAATAAAAAAACTCTTTGTTTTAACGTAACTTTCAAGTTTAATTGAAAAAATTAGGTTTTAAATCACAATGACAGCCGTTTCGCTAAAATTAGCTAGTTCTGACCTAACATAACCGAACCTAACCTAACCTAACCCTTCGCTAGAATTAGCCGAAACCAATCACAATGCCGAAACGGCATTGTGATTTAAAACCTAATTTTTTCAATTAATCTTGGAAGTTACGTTAAAACAAAGAGTTTTTTATTATTCTTAATTGATTTATTACTTATTTATTTACATACAATTTATATACATTAATTCGACAAGCGCGCTAATAAAGTATTTAGGTATCTCTGATATCTATTATTTTTATATGAAATCTATTGTTTTGTAAAAGTATTTTATATTTCCAAATATTTAAAACCGTTTATAGGATTTGATATTTGTCAAAAACTACCTCAAACTGTGAAAAAAATAACTTGTATCTTTTTTAAATTAAATATAAACGTGTTTTCTATTAAATTTAATGGATATTGTCCAATATTTCAGCTTTTAATATGTGTTGTAAAAAGCTATAGATACCTTGTTATTTAAATCTGAAGCTTTTAAATTGCCCATGCATTTCATAAATTACGACTTTATAAACAAATTAAGCTCATCAGGCGTTTAAAGATACTTAATCTTAAATATTAAATGTTTGCTAATGCAAAAAACCGGATTTTTAAAGATATGTTAACCCTGCAAAAAAAAGTTAAATAAATATAAGTCCTCCAGGCATAGTTACGCACAAGCGGACACATTTACAATAAATTATAAATCAATAGATCATCCCGTAGGTACGCGATACGTAGACACAAAGACTTCAGCTCTCAAATTGTATTACAGCTCGATTATAATCTGTGAGTATAATCGATTACACTGATTTTCAACATATCTGCCCCAAGGCTCGGTATTTAGTTGTTAAATACTTCGTATGCATATATTTTACTCTATTAAATTCACATTACAGGTAATTGAAAAATAAAATAACAAGATTATTAACTTATTCTCCTTCCAGACAAAAAAGGAAAAACCCTAATTACTGATTGATCAATCAAAGATAATGATAGGGATATTTTACTCTGAGGTGTGAGTTTAAAAAAATACCTCAAGCATACAGAATTAGCGGTTTAAAATAAATGACTAAATACTGTTTACTTTTCACACGAAAACCGAAGTATTTTTTAAGTTTTGTAAACATTGAAATAAAAAATATGTTTATAAATATTAATTAATAGGTACTTTATATTATGAGTTAATAGTTAACTTTCTGTTCGTTCCAATTACAAGTACATTTTACCTATTATTGAAGGCATTAAAAATATGCTGTCGATAATAATAAATTTTTTTGCTATTTTTTATTTTCATGTTTTATTTTGTAAATTTATAAAAATAATCATATATGTTTGTTCAATAATGAAACTGAACAGATTTAAGTTTCCTTTGATCAGCCAATATTCAAATTATCAAATAAAAAATAACAATGTATATAAGGTTTAAAAACAAATTAATCAACTAATTTAAAAATTTACTATCTTGGACAGTATTTACAGCTTTCAATTTTTGAGATTGCTACATATTGGTTAAGTCAAGTTATTACGCTTCTTTAAACTTATTTAACAAAATATACACGCATGCATAATTTTTAATCACTCTTTTGACCAATGAAATGTAAATTTTTCTCTTATACTATAGGAATTGCAATACTAATAATTGTAGGGATGCAATGAATTTCCCTGTACTATTATCGATTTTTATTTCAGCAGCTGTATTAAAAACCAACTGGAACAAAAATATGCTGCTCTCTCTTTGTGTTTTGATTCATATTCTAGGGATGAAACCATAACGTATAATACTTTGCCTCTACTTCTTTATTAGCCAAGTTTCCGTCGACGTGTAAAGTAATGCGGAATTTTGTGAACGAACACAAGACACCAACATTTATTTTGATAAGATGTGCCTATCTCAGTTACGGTTTAGTGCCGGATAAAAATATGAGCTGCATGAAGAAAAACTGTTTTATATGAACCATTTTTCAACATTGTTAATATCTATAAGAAGTAAAGTTAAAAACAGAAATTCTGTTAATATCAAGAAAAGTTAATATTTTAAATAAATGGAGTATTGTTAAATTTTAATTTTTAAAATTTTTATAAGGAGCACGAACATTTAGGGGGAACCACGAGAGTGGGAGTTGGTTCACGCATGAGTATTCAATTTGTGCCATTAACGAGATGGGTCTATTACAAAATTGAATTGCTGTATGTAATAAATGTTCATCCGAAATTTGTTATCTCCGTTTTAAAAAAGTCAAAAGAGGGGTATCCTGTATTGTACGTCACCCCACTGAGGCGCATGCGCGGAAATTTCAAATTTATTGAAATGTACACACGAATAAAAATAATTGGTAAAATCAGCCTTAAATTTTGGATTTTTACAAAATATTGAATCATGTAGAATGGCATTAGCTTCTGTGTTTTATTTTGGACAAAAAGCATTTATCTAGTAATTTAATTATAATTGTTTCGCTTTTCAAGAAATTAAAAGGACATAATTGCCAAGTGGGTATGGTCATATTAGCAGTGACTGTGACATAATGTGTATACGGCAAGCAAGTTATCAGTTCGATGAATCTGAATGTCGAAGTCGAACCAGCATGTAGACAATACAAAGGAATGCCATAACTTGTAACAATATAATCGAAATTGTTGCCTCCTGTAAATGCGACGAACATTGTGAATCGTGGTCGATTTTATCAAAAAGAGAAGTCTATATAATTATATTGGCGTAGAACATATGACAATCGTGACCACAGACCTGTTAAACCGCACTGTAAAAAAAGCATTACCCGTATTGTCCGTGACTGGTTCAACACATGTTTTTTTTCACAATTAGTAGAAAAATATTTCCTAACAAATTTTATATCGATAATAGAGAATCTAATGCGTGCAGTGGTTCCCAAAGTGTTGAACTTTTCTTTCTTTAACGACTAAAATAATTTTAAATTTGTTGAAACTAACTTTAGAAGATAAACTAAGGTAAAATAGAAATCATAAATTTGTACATTTTAAGCCCACATCCATATCCAACATTATATAAGCTATGGATATATTTTGTAATTATTAAAAAAAAATACGTGGACTCATAAAGGTGGCATTAAATAAAACAAGAAAGAGTCAAACTGAATGGGAAATTATTAGAAAACATTGATGTAGAAATGGGTTTGAGACCTTTGCCATCAGTAGTGTTTAATTTTATGGAGAAAAATAATAAGAGAGCGAAAGTGTAGACATGGTATAATTTATAATAAAACATCAGTGCGTCTTTCGCTAACGACATTATTGTTTTAACCAGAAGTAAGAAAAGTTGGAACTGTTAAAGTAATCGAGAAACAAAGCAATAATTGCATATAAATGTCAAAAATGAACGCATAGGCGTATCAGTCGGTTCTTATAAACACTAAATTATTTAGAACACTAATTGTATTCATAGACTTAATTGGTTGAAATTAAAAATAAAAACCTTTGATATAATGTTATTTTTTTTCGGTACGTCAATGGAAACGGAAATTAAGATTGACAAGGGCGTATGAATTCTCGACGCAAGAAAACAGGTAAATTTTTGGGACAGGAACTTTCGACGCACAGTTAGAAATATTATGTTTTTATTACAGGAATTTTCGACGCAACAATTTGGGTACTTTCAGACAGGTAAGTAGAAACGCAATTTTATTTTTTACATTTTTGTCTTTAATTTTTGCTGTTTTGCTAAGACTATTTATTTTTATATAAGTATCTAACCTAACCTAACCTAACCTAACCTAACCTAACCTAACCTAACCTAACCTAACCTAACCTAACCTAACCTAACCTAACCTAACCTAACCTAACCTAACCTAACCTAACCTAACCTAACCTAACCTAACCTAACCTAACCTAACCTAACCTAACCTAACCTAACCTAACCTAACCTAACCTAACCTAACCTAACCTAACCTAACCTAACCTAACCCAACCTAATCTAACCAAACCAAACTTAACCAAACCTAACCTAACCTATTACTTTTAGAAAATGTAATTTTCTAATAGCAAATCTCTATTACGACAACTTTTAATTATACTCATTTTAACAAAACAACATTAAAATTCACAATTATTAACAAAACTGAGAAAATTGTACCTAAGTGTAAGAAATTTACCTGTTAATTGTAAATAATTGTAAATATCAAATTGGAAGGTGCAGATTTTATTGGCAATAAAGGGATTAAGGAAATACGTTTTCTGAACATTCTGTGTCGAATATTCATGTTGGATTATGAACCTTTTTCTTTCTAGCAGGTAGTTGGGGTAAAATGCGTCCAGTATTCACCCTCCGATTGACAATTGGCCGCCATATGCAAGCTCTTTCTGGACTCAAGGTCATTTTGACAATTTTGACATTAAACTTGTATCCAACTTCGCTTCGAGCATCTGTGACGAAATTTTTGAAATGGCGCAATACTTAAAAAGTATAAAATAAAATTTTTATTTTTGCTCATAAAAATTATGTAAGTATGCAATTAAAATAAAAAAAAAACTAGTGTGCCGTTATTTGTTCATAAAGTACTAAGGTTTTAAACAGAATCTAAAAATTAGTTAAACACCCTATTGCTACGTATATCTGCGAAACATGGATTTTAAGAAAGGTAAGTAAATAAAACAAAAGAAGAATAAACCAAGAACCGTATACAAGTAAACTAGTAAAGCAGATATGGGATAACAAAGTACCAGGTGGATGTGTGTGTGCTATTTAGTTTCGGACCTTGTCCATTTACCACAAAAAAGTACTAGATGGATAGAATATACGCAGAAACATTGAAGGAAACAAGGGGACCAACCAAGAAAAAAATAAAAGGATGTGGCAAAATCCTGGGGCCAACTACTCCAGCGCCTCCAATATTCCATGAAGATACAATTTAATAAAATTTCTGTTAATCAAAGCAAAGCTTTGTAATCTACATTATATAAATTTCTTTTAGTTTTTTCATGTGATAATTTTTACCAACTTTAAATATTTTTAACTTCAACTGTTGTTTGATTAATAGTTTTGGAACCTCTGCATTATTTTAGCAAGAAGTGTAGATTATTAACAAGGAAACAGTCCTTGTTGCAATTTAAGGGTAAAGTTCGACATACGGCGTGATATGTTGACAAGAGAACGATTCCAATTTTCTGGTAATTTTTGTAGGATCGTCATGCGATAGGCTGAGTTAACAGTATTAGCGTGCAAGGGTAAAAACTGAAGTGTTCATTTAATTTGTTCTCAGAATCAACTATCAAATGTATCGAAAATTACAGCCTATACACAATTTAGTAATACATATGGAGAGTAGGTACAGACACCGGTCGGTGAATGGTACAGTTCTACTAACAGCTTCGAATTAAATAGTTTTTTAAAGAGGCTATAAAAATCTGGGCGTGAGAATTTGACAAATTCAATCATTCTTTTATCTAAGCTTCGTACCATGTCATAGTAGTTTAGAGGTCCGCGAAGTATGTGAAACTAAAGTTGCCTTCTAACTCTTTCTACTAGTCCATTCCCATACCCCGTTCTCTAGTCCAATCAGCCTGCACCTAGATATCAATTTTAAGTGGATAGTAGTACCTTAGTAAACAATCTCAAACTGTATAACTTTATGATTAACTTTATTCCTTTGTAATTATTTAGTTGCCAAAAAGAACTGCTGTACTTGTGTAGAGAATTTTTAAAAAAACCAAATCAAAGTCGTCGTTAGTAACTGTGCTTGTTTTTGTTATATTAGAAGGTTACAAAACTCACTATCAGATCGAATTTATGATGTTTGTCCATTATTAAACATTCTATATTTATATTAATAAACTAATAACATAAACATCTGTTGAGTTCATGATCCTATTATTTTAAAACGTACGGTAAGTCTTATAAAGTGACATCTTTTATGTGACATTATCAATAACCTCTAGCGAAAATGTTAAGCAAAATAGATAACAGATTTTTTTCTGTTAACGGTTATCGCGAATAATTTCAAGTTCAAGTTAAACTATCCTGTCATATTCGAATTTTAGAAATAAACATAGTTATTTAATTAATATTATTAGATCGTTTATATGTTTTTTTAAACCAGAGGCTAATAAAACATTGTTTGAAATTATACTAAGAGACAATAGAAATGAAGTAGGATATATTTTTTATAACATTGTGGACATGAATGTTGTGAGAAACTATATTTACAAGTTTATTTAGTTTTTATTTTTAATACAAAAAATAAATGATACTTGTAGAATTTTTGAACGGTAGATTTTTAATATGAAAAACCATAAAAAAAGGTTAAAAAGTATTACTGTACATATTGTATTAAAGACATCACATATCCTACATTGCTTATGACACAATTGAACATCAATTTCTATATTATATTATCGGTGGAATACAAGACTGAATGTCACTTGGGTATACAGTAATTCTTTGTTTTTAGAGAAATTTATCATTTGTTTATTTAAAAGCTGTTTAGTATTGTTTACTAATACCTAAGTTTGTCTTAATCTCACGATAGGTCACATGACGATCTTGCAATATCAGTTCGCGCACAGCATTAATGGTTTTCGGAACAACAACTGATGTTGGACGACCTGCACGAAATTCGTCTTGGAGTGAACTACGGCCACGATTGAATACACCATACCATCGATAAACACTGGTCCTTGATGGAGCTTCATCGGCAAAAATTGAATTAAGTTCATCTATGCACTGAGTTAATCCACGTCGAAAGTTGTAAAAAAAAATAATCGCACGAAAATGTTCATGATTTAATTCCATTTTTGGGCCGAGGTGAATCTTTTAAGACTGTCAACAACACAAATAGCGCTCGTACGTCAAAACGTTCTGAGTACGTGTGACCTTAAAAATGTCCAACTTTACAATAGAGCTGTCAGTTGCCAGATTGCAACAACAGGGTTGCGAAATCCCGAAATATAAAGGGCAACCCTCGTATAAGATGATTTAAAACGCGATTTTAAAAATCTCTTAACTCTCTCTATTAGATCACGCTACAGAAAACGGTGAAGCCTAGTTTAGAATCGTTTCTAAACATTAGAGGGGCAAGGAGAAATAGTTTGCTATTTTTAATTTTTGTTATTTTGAAATTTATTTTCTTTAGTTTTTTGTATCTTTATTAAACCTTATACTTTATTCACAGAAATTTCCAAAGAACCACCCTTCATCTTACAATACTAGTAAATTTAACCTAAGGGATAAATCTAAAGACCTAATTGGTTAATTGTAATTATTTACATATAACTTTTTTAATCTAATTGGTTGACTTTTTTAAAATTTTAAAAAGGTTTAGTAAATATTAAATATGGCTTGAACGTAATTTCGGCTCATATTTTTGAACAATACCAATATTTAATGAATCATCAATCAATTTAAAGTACTTTTTAAATACAAAAAGCAGCTGGAATTTTTTTGTATTCTAGTTGACTAGGTATATAATATAGTTTTTTGTCAATTTGTCGTAACCAAAGGCAGTGACCCAATACCGGCAATAATTTATTTTCTTAAATGAAGTATTCATTAGAAAATAGTACCGTCTTAAAATTTTCTGATGCCGTTTGACGCCTAAATCGCTTTATAAACGTTTTATTGCGTGAGAATGAGCCTGACCGACATTAGTCCAAACCAACTTGATGGATGATAATGTTTAAGGTACAATTTGCAATATGTACTATGTCGGATGTTTAATGTGGTAGTATCTTATACGAGGTATTATTTAACATTCAACAATTTTCTGAATAAATTTATTTCTTTTTTAAAGTAATGGTCCACACTTTTGGCGCGCGGTGCGAAATTTTCCGCTGCGTAATTACACCATACTGGTTCAATGCTGAAATGCATATACACACGTCAGTTTAACCAAGCTAAGGGAACTACCAGTGTCGTCCACAGTATGTGGAAACATAGTTTAATAAAAGAAATTAATGGATTAAAGTTTGGTTATAAATATTTGTTTTTAAATCTTTTTGTAATTTGTAGGGATATATTACAAAGCTATGGCTGGATATAATAACCTATACTAAACGGTATGCTCCAAAACACTGAAATCAGGAAGCCTGTGAAATATAATCGTGTCATATAAAACAAGTGACAATAGTTGTCATGGTATTTTTAAACTTTGCTTTTTCTAACAAACTGCCACAAAGATTCGAAATGGTGCTTACAACGAAAGAAAAATTATTTATTGTTAAGTATTATTTCCGCTTCAGAAGCCTGCACCGACTAATAAGGACTTGTTAAGAGTCGTTGCAAAACAGGAAGCGTTCTAACTCATCGCAAAAGCTGTGCTGGTCGTCCAGTTACCGTGACAACAAATGCAAATCAAATACGGATCACGTGTTAGAATCACCAAAAGGAAGTCTCTGCAGAACATCTCTAAAAATGAATTTGAGTGAAACGTCCACTCGAAGAATGTTTAAGAAGATTGGTGGTTTTTCCTATAAAATTCAGATGGGCAACACTTGACAAGACAAGACAAGAAATCAAGAGTTGTTTATTATGCTTCAGTCTTGGGAATGGTTTATGAACAATCCCTATTTTTTTCTAATGTGTGGTTTACAGACAAATGTTAATCGTTTTCTTGGTTCTGAACGACCAGATATCATCGTAGAGAAACCTCTTCATAGTGTATATGTTGGGCGGAAAGCTCGAAAACAGCCAAATGGCCGTTTTTTTGCTCAATCTTAAGTTTGGACTAATTAAAACGACCAAAGCCCGAATTTCATTTCAATTTCGTACTTTGGCCGTCTGCAAGAAGCCAAACCTAGGATCGTGCAAATACGAAACGACCAAAGTTGTTCGGCAACACTCTAACAGCTCTAACACAAAACCTCAAGCGACCAAGCCAAACAAAAAGAAGTAGTGGTAAGTAAAAAAAACTTCAAATAACTTACTATTTATATTCACTGACGTATTTTTTTCAGTGTACCTGCAAACCTGAAAAACCATGTATGATTTGCGTTCGACAAGGAAAAATTACCGAAACACATGAAGCATCATCATCCACTTCCCAAAAAAGACAAGCCGATGAAATGCTGCAGAGGTCCAACAAAAATTTTGCACCTGTTGGGCAAAATGTTTTGGTAAGAGTTCCAGATGTAGACAGAGGGCGTGCGGCACCAAGGAACGTGATGGCTGTTGTTATGAAATGGTAAGAATACAGTAACATCTATAAGCTAGGAACACCCTCAGGTGTACTTGAAAAATTGTACGCAAGAAACGAATTTCAAGTAGCTGACCATAGGTTCATATAGACAAGGAGAATGTTACAGAAAAAAGTTAACCCTATGAACTGTCGCTGCTAAAGGCTCTCAATCAAAGCAAGGTTTTGTGAGATGTGGTTTTAAAAACAATTGCGCAACCAAAAGATGCAATTGTTTAAAAAAAGATGTGAAATGCAACTCAAAATGCCATTCATCATCAAGTTGCAGAAATAAATAAATAATTAACAATACGAGTATTTGTTTTCTCTTTAGTTCTATATAATATGTTGTTTTTACATAGAAGTTTATGCCGTTTATGTTTGCTAATTATTTCTTTTATTTATATTTTAAGTAGCCATGCATGTATTATGTATCATTAATGTAAGAAAAAATAAAATGGGTGTTGAAATTGGCTTTATTTTTTTAATTAAACCAAAAATTTTGACACGTGTAGACACGATTAAAATCTTTAGTGACAGTGTTGCCGAACAGCTTTGGTCGTTTCGTATTTGCACGATCCTAGGTTTGGCTTCTTGTAGAGGGCCAAAGTCCGAAATTGAAATGAAATTCTGGCTTTTATCGTTTAAAATAGTCCAATCCTAAGATTAAGCAAAAAAACATATATAACGATTTGGTGCGCAGTATCAAGTAATGGATTATTGGACCCTTACTTCGTGAAAGACGATCATAGAAGACCCGTTACACTAAATCAAGTGCGATGTAGAGAACACATTTTGAAACCATTTTTTATGGTTGTCGTGCCAGAAACATACAGTTGAATACCCAATGGTTCCAACAGGATGGGGCTACTGTCATACCACGACAGCATCCATAGATCTGATTCGAGAAAATTTTCAAGACCGCGTAATTTCCCGTAATACGAATTTTCCTTACTCTTCTCATTCACCTGATCTAACTGTTGATGCTTACGCATGAGGTATGCTGAAACAAGCCATTTTTACAGAAAACTCACCGGCAACTATTGATGAACTCTGTGAAAAATGTTGACCGTTTTTAGAAGAATGCAGCAGCCTATTTTTAATAACATGCTAAGCAATCTTGTTAAGCGTTATGAGTACTGCTTGGAAGGCAATAGCGAGCACTTTGAACATATCTTTTATAGAAGCAAAACTTAAAATTCGCATTATTTGAAATGTTATTTAATGTTTTATGTATAAAACTTTAGATTTTCAGTTTCGTTTGTTTTGGTGCATACTGTATAAGAAACAAGTCTTGAAAATATATTTTATAGTGGTATGTATGTACCTAAATAATCCAGTAAACGCTATTAATTCGGTTACTCTTTTTATATTTCACGATCGATATGGTTCATATTTAAAGAAGAAAGCCCGAGGCCGGTGATTTTTTGTAAGGCCATAGATGTTGGTTACAACGTTCGGGTTGAGCATCAAAGCTTGCATATATTAAACCAAAATTTTAATGTAACTTATACTGATGATTTATTTACGGGCGCTATTTAATCATCCTCTATTTAGGCACGTTTAATGCTAATTCACTTAAATTTATTGCCGTCGAAATTGGCGATTATCGCACGTCGCTTTACTCTCTTCTGTTATTTATCGGCTCTATACCTTCACCACTCTAACTAAATCTACACAAAAAATGAAAGTATGTCAATTACTTCACCTTGGAACTTAAAATATTACACGGCGTTTTGTAAACTGCAAGTCCCGGTATTCACTCTCGTTTTCTTCTGGTTCCTAACTAACGAAACGCAAAGGTTATAAGGTTTAACTAAGCTACCTAACATTAAAATTAGTATAGCATGGTAAATCGATTTTACTTTTGGAGCATTACCTATCTCTTTTAAACTATTTTGTTATTAAACTATTACATATTAAAGTGGTACAACCAGAGAATGGTAATTAAGCGTCAGTTAAAATTTATTCTCATTTCGGGCGTCGCAACTTGGGCGGAATCATTAATATTTCGCGTTTCGGGCGTAAGGGTCCAGGTATGTTAAAAACCCTTCTCAACTCGGGCGGCTCATTAGAAAAGTGAACCGGAAAGGTTTAAAATATAAGGTAATATTCATAACATCAGTTATTATCACCTAATATACCTTAATTTTTGGTAACCAACTCCCAAAATGAGAAGTAACAGGTACCAATTTTAATCCGGCGCACGAAATGAGAAAGATTCAGGTAATCAACACAGTCAATTAATGCATACATTTCAAATCTTCCTTAAGGTTTTTCAGCGCACCCGAACTTCAGCCGGGGTTATGGGAATCCCTAATGCGACATCCGAACTGCACCTCGAGCATTCCGGATGTCCGGTGAGTGGCAGTCAAATGAAGAAGTTAGTTTTCATCGGTCGTTTTACTAAGACATTTCTGTTTGCGCCAATACTTTAGTGACAGATGATTATATCATTATTTTTTTCATTTCCTATTATTTATTAATGAGTTACCTGTATGTCATCTTGATTTGTTCTTTGTTGACTGTGTTTGTATTTGCTTTTTGGGAAGCTGTTCTTTTTTATAGTTTTTAAGAGTTAACACATAGTTTGGACGCTATAGGTATAGTGTTTTTCAAGAAAAATGGTTGACTGCAGTCAAGCTACCTGCTTTAACTCCATTTTGTAGGAAATAGCTTGTCAATAAACAAACAGAAAAGGTGTTTTTTAAAGAACATTAAAGCACCTATCTCAATTTAAATTAATATTCTTTTATCGACGAACTTACATAACCTAACCTAACCTAACCTAACTTTTAAACTTTCTGTGGCGAATTCCAGCTAGGGATTAACTAATAAGTGCAACCCAAAATGGGATTATAATTTAGGTGTGGAGTTCCAGTGCACCGGTAGTTTTATTTTTGATCCAATAAAAATTTTTATTAAGTTTGATAGTTTCATTTTTAGCAAGTTTGACTTTCTTTACATATATTTTGACAGATGACACCTATTATGTGGATAATTGGTTACCGATTCAAAATATCAAACAAGAGCCCACCCAGGGCTCATGTTTGCTTCTGTTAACTGTATATCTCTTTACCTCCGCTCTATTATAAAAATCATTCATATTTTCATGGTACCTCAGATACAGCAATTTCAAGATCATAAATTTTTACCTTGTATGTTTAATCCGAGTGAAATCATATAACTTATACAAAATTGTTATTTTTAGTGGATACAATTTAAAAATCAAATGGAAATTGTGATACATAATTTCTCCAAAAAATGGCAATCTGTAATCTGTAAAAATATCTAGAATATCAATTTTAACATATTTATTATCAAGAATATCAATCAAGTGATACTACTCAATATCACGAAATGATCGAATGGAAAGTACCAGTACATTTAGTTTTTAACAGCATGTTGAATTAAAAAAAACAACTTTGCTTTTCTGGAAACCACTTTATCTACAGAATCTTCTTGTCCGTGTACGTTTCTCAGCACGCAATTCACAATTAATCTTGGGCGACCCCTAACGGGCAGGTGGCGAACCTATCAATCATGACGTTACAATTACAACCAGATCAAATTATATAAATTCAGACTACGTCTGATTGATTTTTGTCATTACTCTGAGCCTGGAAGACACTGCATGTAAATAATACACACATGTAGTTTTAGGGCAAATGCCACTCACAACGAGTTAATTTATGTAAGTATAATAAATGTAAGATACAAAGTACCAACAATTCACAACAATGGCAATTATTTTCTCTTTTAAGAATATTTTGATAATATTCGTCAACAGAATTCAATAGAAATATTTAAAGATTGCTGTGAAAGAAATTGTGAAACTTGAAAAAAAAACTAATAACCTTAAGAGCCATGCGAGCATTGTAATTAATATCGTGCTAGTAAAGTAAACAGAATAGACAGGCCATGTCCAAAACTTTGATTTAAAAAGTACGTTTCAAAATAATTTGAAATAATTTTGCATAATAATATTTCATTTCATATAATAAATAAATGGAGTTTAAAATTACAGTGTTTATCTGTTAGTTCAAACTTCTTATCTTAATTATAACTTTTATTCTTCTCAGATTCCTTAATATTGTGGTAACACTATAATCTGTTGAAATGTTTCACATTTCCCTTTTTCTCCTACTCAACGTGTACATCTTTAATCATCAATACTATTCTTTAACAGTCCCACATTACCTGCAAACTGTTCTCCTTGTTATAACAACTTCACACAATTTTCTTAGTTATTTTAAAGAAACAATCAGAAAATGCTAACATGAATTAGGGAGATTATGGTGTCGATGTCTTCGAGATCTTAAATTTAATATTTCATTTAAGTGTGGAAAAATAGACCTTTTCACATTAACAAATGTTCTTCAACTGCTTTGATTTTCCAAGAGGAAATTACGGCCACATACCGTTCAATAGCCATTTTCACAGACAGCTAAGCAGTGCTAAAGGCACTAGATTCTGTAGAGCTTAATTCTAGACTAGTATGGGATTGTGTGCTTGCTCTGAATATTCTGGAAGATCGTGGAAGAGTTGCGTTACCCTGGGTACTAGTGCATGAGGGTTACACAGGCAATGAAAAGGTAGATGAAATGGACAAACTAGGTTCATTAATGCTATTCATTAGACAAGAACCTTTCTGTGACATTACACAAAACACAATAAATTGCTGTGGTACTTGAGAAATTCACCAAGACAGAGGAAAGCGAAAAATATTATAATAGAACATTCGCAAAAGTTCACATTCGCCTTAATGAACAAATATAGAAAAACGGTAGTTAGTCTACTAACAGGGCATTGTAAGCTAAAAAGGCATCTTAAGCTGATTGGATTGACAGACACAGACATGTACAGATTCTGTAAACTAGAAGAGGAAATCCATCAACACAAAATCAAAATTCAGAGGCAAAGAACTTTATGAAATATATAGTTTCTGGTAGATGTAACGATAATAGCGCCTTCTTGACAGAGCCCGGCTAAGAGACTCTTCTAGTCTAGTCTGGTGGACTCGTATAGTTCTCTAGAGCTGCTTGCATCAGTGGTATTTGTATCAGGAAGGCCTGCTTGCGGTGGTTACATCTAATAGGTCACATCAAAAGGAA
Organism: Ophraella communa; assembly: GCA_035357415.1. Lineage (NCBI taxonomy): Eukaryota > Metazoa > Arthropoda > Insecta > Coleoptera > Chrysomelidae > Ophraella > Ophraella communa. The sequence continues at coordinate 12,697,529 of CM068980.1, read as the reverse complement.
CTGCTACGGTAATTGCATCTAATGAGCTGCATCAAAGTATACTACTACGGTAGTTACATCTAAAAGGTTATTTCAAAGTGGACTGCTTAGCGGTAGTCTTGCCGTATCCTTCCATCCGGGTTATATCTTTTGTGTACAGCTATAAATTGGTGTGATAAAATAGGTGCGACTGTCTCGTCGAGTTTTCGTCAAGAAAAAGGAACAATGTATTGGGAGTATTGTAATTTATAGATGGGAGTTGTCAATGATTTCCGGTTGGGTTGCGTTTTGGGTTTTGCTTCAGGTGCGTTTCATTTCAAGGGTTAGGTTCGGTAGCGGTGGGAAGGAAATGTCTAGTATACGGTGAGCGGGGTTGATTTTAAGGTTCGTAATGACGATAATGTAAAGTAAGGTAGCATGGAAATAGACATGTTACAAAGACTTCGTTTGAAGAGTCGAACAGGGGGATGTAATCTAGTTTTCGGACGGCTACAACATCTAATCTAATATTGAAAGGATTGATGGAGAAGGATGTACGTTGAGTAAGAAAAGAAGGGAAATGTGAATTGCTTTTGGGAGAATATTGAAGAGAAATTAACATTAATTATATTATCAAAAAAAGTTAAATCAATAATAATCGATATTGATTTAATTAATCGACATTGAGAGATGATGTGTGGATATTTTAAATGAATATAAACGGGATCAAGTAGAAAAAGGCTGACGGAGAGAATTGATAAAGGACTTGTTGATTGTTGAAAAGTGACAGAAAGCTCAAACTACAACTTACTTTACAGAAATATAGCGTGCGTGCTCTAACCGTAAAAATCACTCTTTAGGAAAGAGTTATTTGCAAGACTTTTGTTTAATACTACATAATGAATGGATCATGATTCAAAGAGTTCATGAGGACTTGGATAGGTTCCTTAAATATATTAGAGGCTCTAACCAAATCAAGGATGGGACCACTGTCATATTTGCTAGGGATTTTCGACAAACTTAACCAGTGTTTGTTAAATTTTCCGATTTCCAGAAAACTACTATATTATTATTTTCTCTTACTGATCAAAGCTTCATGTTAGTAAAACTTTTTAATAGTTTTTTTAACGCAGGTGAAACCGTGGAATACAGCTAGTTTTTAATATAGTAAAGAATATAACACTAATTAAAATAAAGATCTTCGTTGCATTGGAATCTAAATTGGCAGGAATTTTTGTATATAACAAATTTTGCCTTTTCTATGAGATGATGTTTGAGTGATAAATTTCAACAATTTTTATCCTTGATTTATCAAAGAAATAGTTTAAATAAACTTCTGTAAAAGTTTAAAAGGTAAATAAATAATCAAAGTAGTATATATTTTATATAAACGTAGGCATTGAAATTAAAAAGTATGAAAACGACAGAAATAAACTCAGTTATAAGTAGGAACAGGAATATTATGGTATTTAAAAAAAATAAAGTAAAAGTATTAAAAAATACGTTATTTGAATTTTATAATTACTGACAATTACGATAATAATATTATGGTTATAATTATACTAATTAGTAGCACAAATTATCCAATGAAGATTGCATGATGATGAGAATCTAATAACAAGTACATTGTAACTTGGTCTAATCTTCTTTTGTAAACACTTGTTTTATTGCACTTTTACGTTTAAGACGATTTCATAAATATCGGAAAACCTTGATAGTTATTGATATGCGTTAGAAAATTAACTAACCTTCAATTAATGCTTACGATAGCTTTTAGTTTTATTAACGAGAGAAGAGGAGAATTTTATAAGCGAAATGAAGAGATAAAATGGTATTTTATAACCTGGCTAGGCAATCGGCTACCTAACGAGTTGTGGTGCGTGTCAGGAAGCAGTATTCAGGACGACACATATTCAACAGAACTGTGCCTGTGTTGAGAAAACAAACATTCATTTGATTAGTAATAGGTTCTCGTTATATAATGTAGGTAATCTTTCACGCTAGTCGTGCTCACAGGACAAAGCTGTTGTCTTTAGGAACCCGGGACACGCTAACTTCACAACGCCATGGGCGTTACACAACCTTTTCATCCACACGATTGGAAATTATCGATCACTAACGGTAGGTTAGAGTATGTTTTTAAATCAAAGTAGTAGAGTCTAAGAGATACATGAGTTTTTATTAAATTATGATTGTTCAAATAGTTCATCAATTAGTTGATACTTATGGTTATAGATAGAAATATCCGTTTAAAAAAAATTGTAATAATTCCAATTTCCAATAACCTTTTCCAGTTGTTAATAAAATTCTTTTTCTTAATTCATATCCAATCGTAACCCTTAAATGTATAAGAATGATAAAAATTGTTTTCAGTGGTCTAGACCTGGTTACACATTATTTTGATATTTACAATTTTTATCTGAAAAAATAGTAGTGATAAGTTTTTAACACACTTTTCTTTATTTTGTGAAAAGACAACTTTTAATCTTATATCACTCTATACAATATATAATTCAGAACTCTATTGACAGCTTCACTCTATTGTGCAAATGTAATTAAAAAAGTAAACAGTACTTAAAATTATAAATATGCCATCGTTGTTACTGTCGCCTACATCACATTAAACAACATTAAATAAACTTATACGCTACTTTTAGGTAGCACTCATCTTGTAACAATGGATACCTTCAGACTCACTACTAAATTGATGTATTTATTCAAATATAACACTCCCTATGCTAAATAGTTACCGACGACAGAATACAGCGGATCCTTTCAGAAAACTTGCACCATCATTTCATTTAAAATCACAATACAGGAATTCTAACGGTGTTTTTTGACACTTTTCATCTTGTATAGACTCTCAACAATGTTGTGAATTTTTACTTTTAAGATTGTCAAGTCAAAAGGGGCTAGCACGTTTTACTATAATTTATCATTCTTTTTAAATTACGGTATAAGTTAAAAGAAAATAAAATTGTAAGATTAAAAAAAAAATATTTCAGTTGGTGCTAATTTTAAAAGTAAATAGGATTAAATATACTTTCATATTCCACAACGCATATGGAGAGAATGGAAATTTAATATTTGTCAATTTCGTCAACATCGTGTACAATTCTTCTACTTTTACAATATCTCAGCTTGTCTCAAAAACCTAGTTATCTGATTTGATTACTTTTGTACAACATACCTATACTCTCGAAAATAGTTGGAAAATTTTGTAACCTCTACAGTTACTAAAATAGCTTTCAGGAACTATTAACATAATAAGTACTCATCTGTGTATTTAATTCCATTGAGAATATGTGGCACAATTAAAGTCAAAGGTTAGATCAGAAAATATTTCACCCACTTTAGGTGGTACTGTTGTAAATTTCATAAGAAAATGTGAGAATGATATTCCACCAGATAGTTGGAAAAAATGCAGGTAGCTTAACTGCAGTCAGCTATTTTTCTTGAAAAACACTTTACAATATATTTAATTAATCTATAAGCCGCTATAGATATTAATTCAGATGAATTAAAACCAAAAACGACTACATATAAACATAAATAATGTATCTACTGTAAAAGTTGAAAATTAAATCGCTAACTAAGCAGCAGGTGGAAGGTAATCTGCGGAGATGACTCATTAAAATAATTCATAGTCAAAAAAGGTTCATGTAAACTGCGGAGATACCGCTCTCCAGTTGAGAGGTTAACTGCGGATAAAGAAAAATGTGGGTAACCTAACCTAACCTAACTTAACCTAACCTAAGTATATCCACTGTAAAGTATTAGAATATTTACATGTTCACTTGTAATAAATTCGAAATTTTCCATATTTTATGTTCGACATAAGTATTATTGTCAAAATAATGCCTTTGTCTTCGAAAAATAACAATTAGGAAATACCCCTCTTTATAATTTGCATAAATTTTGGGAAATATATAATTTAAAGATCCTCTTTGTACCTGCATTGATTCTCCGCAATTTACCTGTGAAGATTATAATCCTTAGTTTCAGTCGTCCGGAATTAACATCTGCAAAATCTGCACAAAGGATTAAATGCGCAGTTTACCTTTACCGAGGCAGCAAGGCTCACTGATCTATCAATATATTTTTTAAAATATCAACAACTAGAAAAATCCACCAGTACCAATTAATACCAACTGCTCACTCACGGATCCTTGATTACAGAAGATTTTCTAGAATTCTTGTAAATTTTTAATAACAATCAACTAACATTTTTTATTTTGTTTAGGTTAGGTTGGGTTAGTTTAGGTTAGGTTAGGTTAAGGTTAGGTTATTTTTCGTAGGCGACCCCTCGCAATTATCTGTACTGTGCGTAATATTTTAGGAATTCTCGACACAGATAATTGGGACCTACAGTTTAACACCGGATTCGAACGGCAAAGTGATAGGGTATCATGGGCAGAATACTTTCGGTGGTTTGCCATTGCCTTCCGAAAGGTAGCCGCCGTACTATATTTTTAGATATTTTTCACCGGTACTGGGGATGGAACCCAGAACCTTTCGCATGCCAGCTAACGCACTTAACCAGCACACCACGGCGACTACTAATATGCAGTAGTTGGAAGACAACATAATCTAATCAGCAACATACCTAATCAGTTCAAATAAATGACTTAATAAAAAAAGCACCCTCAAGAAAGTAGTATTTTTTTCTCTATATATGTAGCGTTTTTATGGCAATACTTTTAAATAATGAGTATAGACGAGAACAAGAAAAAATATTCTTAATTCGTCTGAGTATCTTACCTATTGAAGTCTGAATAGCTCATTATAGATTCGGCATATGGCGAGTAAAAAGGGTTTATTAGTTAGGCACGATACCTACTGACAAAAAGGGGGAAGCTTGACATTTTGTGAGGGATGTGAATAAAACATACTAAACTTTCATAAATATACTAAATACAACCCTTGTTAATACGTCAGCAGGTTGTGAGCAGCACAATAGATGCATGAGTGGGCGAAAAATTAGTAGTGGCGTAGTTTTAAAATAAAAATAAATTTGTCTTTTATCTCATTCAAATAAAAAATAACAACGTTGCTAATATTTATTTAATAAACAAACAATCGTAATTAAATTAAATACTAGTGGTATTTATTGATTGTATGATACCTTAAAACGCTTGTAGTGCATAACAAATAGTTTTATTAAAAGCGGATGTGTATATTTTCGTATCATATCTTTTAACAAACAATCATATTTGATTTCACCTGTGAACTGCGATAGAACACAAAACAGTTTATTATAAGTATTAGATTTAAATAATCCCTGATAAATGTTTGGTAATTTCCATTTTAAGACAACCAGGATAAATAATAAAGCCTCAAATCATACACAAAAATAGAGTTTTATTCCTTGTTCTGCAACAAAAAATTGTCACAACAGTTGCCTTTATTTGAGTCTGGGAACGGGATCAAATACGTATGTAAATGGTAGTACATAGTACTACTAAAAGTTGACAAATTTTTTCTATTAAAAATTTATTTGTATTTAAGTCAGTATTTATTTATTTTCATTATTTTGAAAATTTAAATCGAGTATTTCTACATTTCATATTTGTCAAAATTCTCGTATAAAAATTTCAAAGATATTTTAGATATTCCCTACTTTCTTCCAAATAAATGAGCTCTGTTATAAAATATGCATGTTCACATTCATCCCTAATAAACAATTTGATTAGTCGCTGAATGCTGTAATTACTAAAATTCTGGAGGATATAATGAAAAATATTTTCATAAAATGTAGCGTCGATGTTGGAAATACCCTCTATAAAATAAAGAGAGCATTATTTGTTGTCGTTAAAGGGTTAAAATTTACCCTACGGTTCGAATAAAATGATGGAAGGCTGTGATCTGAAAATACTGGTTTGTCCGTTCGTCGGGATGAGTAAGTAAATCCTTCTTCAGTTGTTTAACTCAATTATTGATCAAATATGGCGCATTTCCCACCCTACAATCTCTATTAACCCTTTTGCGTTCAGGGGTTTAATAATTATGTACCAACCCCCATATTAAGTTCTTACTATAACAACCCCATTATATTTATGCTTATGCGAAAATACCACTTTTATTGTTGATCTATTGTGTTTTGATTCGCTTTCCAAATTATGTCTTTGTTAGTAGTCATTTTCCATCAATTCTTTGCATATTCTTTTTATCAATATCATCCATAAATACCTTTTTATTCAACAATAAAATCTACACTATTAAAAAATTTAACCAACAGTAACATAAATTATTAGTATTTAAAACTAAAATATAAAGATACTATATTTCAGATTATGAAGACATTTTAAATTTATTTAAATATACTTTAAATATTAAGAAATATTACATTTTTTCTGATTTTTTTCAAAATGGTCTCTTTGTAACTCTACACACCTTCCAGTGATGAAACAATGTTTGACAAAGGACTGCTTCATTTGACGAAAATATCTGAACAGATTTCAAATAAGAGAACAAAAAGAAGTAGCTTGGAGCTAGATTAGGTGAGTAAGGCGGATAATTAAGCAGTTCAAACCGCAACTCCTAGATTTTTGCCATGGTAACCGCTGAGAGTGAGACGGTCTTGGTAAAACTGGTTCATCTTTTTTGCAAAGGTTTTTCTGCAAGTTCTGTTTGCAGTTTGTCAAATAATGATGCAAAATATAACTGCTTTATAAAAAGATAATTAATTAAAATATATCCATGACCATACTAAAAAACAGTCGTTATCACATCTACAGCTGAGTAGAAAATGTTCTGTCCAACACCATTTTGATCCAACGCAACGGTGGGAAACGTGAGATCCAACGCGCGGTCTGCTTTCTCCTGCCTAAATGTTTATTTATTTCGGACAAACAAGTTCTTTTGAGATATTCGTAACCTTTGCTATTTGTCTCACTTTAATTCTACGGTCGTAAATTTTCATGTTTTGAACTGTAGGTGAGCAATCATCGTCATCCAAGCTCTCACTACCACGTTTATATACAGCTGTATAAAGTTAATGTGGTATTCATCTTTGATTTGAGTAGGCCTTGTGCCATTCAAAAGCAAATACTTAACAAAAGGTCGATACTGCATTTTTGTCCATTTTCACATTCAGATATACTCACTCAGACGACTGGTGTATAACCATTGCTTGTCCAATTTATTAGCCTTTATTTACTTGGTTGGACTTTTTTCAGAGATAGAATTTATTTAGTATAAGATGATATACGAGGTCTGGCTATTAAATAACGAGACTGCGCGCGCAGAAGGCGTCCTAGAGGGGTAGGGTGGGAAACGAATGCAGCGTTAGATAGTTGGAAGTGTCTACTATTCCAGTACGAAAAGACGTTTTTGTCGCTGTAGTAGTATTTTTTCTGTAGAGGTTAAAAACGAACGTGTTTTTTTCTCGTGCCGAAAAACACGAGCAATGGATCAATGTGAAATTTCTCGTTAATTTAAAAAAAACTCCGACTGAGTACTATAAGTTGTTGAAAGAGGCCTATGGTGAGAATTCTTTATCTCGTGCGCGTGTTTTCGAATGGTATAAAAGGTTTTCTGAAGGTCGACAGAGCACCGAAGATGACCAACGTCCAGGTCGACCTGTCTCTGTTTCTACTGTGCAAACAGTCATCAAAATAAATGAAATTGTGCGCGGAGATCGTCGTATGAGCATTCGGATGATTGCTGAGACTGTAAACGCCGATAAAGAAACTGTCAGAAAAATTTTACATGACGATTTGAATATGAAGAAAGTCTGTGCGAAGTTGGTCCCAAAACATTTGACCCCTGACCAAAAGCTTGTCCGTCAGCAGATCTACTCAGATTTTTTCAGAGGTTAAATGAAGAGCCTGAATTGATGGAAAACATCATCACTTGCGATGAAACCTGGATATTCCAATACGATGTTGAAACTAAGTGGCAATCCATGCACTGGAAAACTCCTGCTTTGCTGAGAATGAAAAAGCAAAGATGTCGAAATCAAAATTTAAAGCTATGCTAATCGTTTTTTTCGACATCAATAGCATCGTGATGACTAAATGGGTTCCAGAGGGTCAAACTGTAAACTAAATTTACTATTTCAAAGTTTTGGCAACGCTGCGAGAGCGAGTTCGTAAGAAACGGCCGGAGTTGTGGAAAAACAAATCGTGAATCTTGCACCAGAACAACGCACCTGCCCATAACGCGCTGTGTGTGGAGTGTTATTTAGCCGCTAGAGGCATTCCAGTGCTCGAACACGCACGGTACTCGCCTGATTTAGGACTCTGTGACTTTTTCCTGTTTCCGAAGATCAAATCTGCCTTAAAAGGAACCCGGTTCGAGTCCATGAAAGAGATGAAGCGAAAATCGGCGGAGCTCCGAAATGATCTTACAAAAGAAGACCTCCAGCATTGCTTTGACCAATGGAAAAAACGAATGGAACGGTGTGTGGCGAGAGATTGGATTGTAGAATAATTTTTAAAGTAAAACTCTTTTTCATAAGCAGTCTCGTTATTTAATAGTCAGACCTCGTAAATTATTTTTCTTAAAATTGATTTTATTGTGCTAAACAACACTAATCATATTGATTTCTTTTTTTTCAGTTTAATTCCTCTGCACGGGTTGAAAATCCAAAAAGAAGTATGTAAGGATCAATGATTAATTACATCATCATAGGGTAAATAAAAATGTTGGTTAAAAACCCTTTTTAAATATTCTCGGCACAGTAAAACATTTTTCGCTTAAAAAATTCATCTCGTTTGAAATTTTTATGTTTGAACGGCAAGTAAATTGTGTAATGAAGTGAATATCTTGAAATAACGTTTACTATTCGTGTTCGTACCCCTCCAAATAACACAAATGCAGGTAAAACGGAATGTTTGCTTACATAACACAAAATCCGTAAAAGTTTCTAAGTTAAAAACCATTTGCACTCGCCACTCCGTCCTGGTCTTTCAAATTAGCCTAAAACAAATTCACTTACGGCTAGTTTAGCTGAACCCCTTGAAATTTACATAAAACACATGTAGAAGGAAGGAAAATGGCCGTAACATAAATTTGTTTTTTTATTTACTCTTCTACATACGACACCACCGATCGCATTATCTAAATTAGATATACATCATTCTATCTGTTTGTTTTTACGTAATTGAAAACAGCAATTGAATCTTCATCACTACAAAATATCACCCTAGACTTTATGTTTATTATTTAACCCCTTACAACTCGTTTTATTTGACAAATATGCAAACATAAATACTGCAACTAATTAAACCATTCATTTTATAACTATTCATTTTGTTATACTAATGAAAACATTTTATTTAATTAAATTACTTTTCCAAACTTCCTCGTAATACTTTATACTTACAATTGTTTTAAAGCAAACCTTTTAATGATTTTTAAATATTCTACCTGACAGCTGTGTCGGTAAATGGTATAGGTAGACAGAATATCGGAGGGTTTTGTCAATTATTATCAGTAGCCAGAAATGAATCACGCTCAAAAAACCAATCATCGACATCGACAGTTGACAGTTCGTCAAAGAGCGAACACATTAACAAAATTTCTAGTCTAATGGAATGAGATCAGTATCAGAAAAGGCACATTAGCAAGAAAAGAAGGCGACAGTGAAAAAGAAGGCGGGACTATTCACTCAGATATAAAGAGTGTGATAAGCGCTAATGATAAAATGACAATTTTATGTCATAAAACTCCTCCTCTATTACGGCGTAATTGAAATTGCTCGAGGTTTTATAAAAGCTCTGCTTGTCACTATAGTTATGGCTTAATTATCTGTAATTATGTATTTGCACACGATAGAAAGTTGGCTTGTCTAACTTACCTCCCAGGTTAATCCAAAAAATCCAATTGTTCAAGAGGAAAATTTTGCAGTATGTTCAATATTAATATCGATAGGTGCATGTCAAGAAACTACCATAAATTGGTCAATAAACCACAGGGTACTTAAACATTTGACTATATTTATTGTACCTATAGTATTCGAAGTAGTAATTTAAGTAGGTGTCTATATTACAAAATAATGGGAAATGAGTCTTCATTTTATACATAGATAAGACGTAAATTTAACACAAATATAAGTTATTATAGATAAAAATAAAGATAAAGATCAGCTTGATGTAGTTTTTCCTGATTTTTCTTTAACATTGCACAGTTATACTGATCTTAGAGGGAAATGCATCCAAGATTATCCTTTAAAATGTAACTTCAATATGTCAATTTTAGTTAAGTTGAAACGATTAATAATTGTTTATTATTCTGAGTTTGAAATTTTATTTGATCTGCATTTTGAGTTTAATTATAAATTCTTAAAAACGGGTTAATATTAAGTTCCAGAGGTATCATGTCATTATAATAATCATTTGACCCTAAGGAATTAAAATTTAAGGAGCAGTCAAATCATACAATACCTATTAAAGACAGCGAAACTTAATAAATATATTGCAATGGTGTTAGTATTTGCTACTGCATCAACTAAACGTAAAGTGATAATATATAGAAAGGAAAAGAGGTGTAAAAAATTCTGTACTATCTGCTAGTGAAAAAGTTATAATTTACAATATACTTAATAATAATAATATGCTTTTTTGACATAAGTAGAAAAGTATATGATTGCACAACACACATAATGCATACACACACGCATTTTACAATAACCCTAGTTTTTCTGGCAAGAAAGTGCTAAGCGAGGTGCCCGAATTTCTCGAGTTGAACAGCCTCCGATGTTTAAATGATTGCGTAAAAGACATATATCATGGCATGTAAATTCGTCCATGAAAAATTCAGGGAGACCAAAAAAAATCTTTGACAAAGACACCAAATATAACATATTTTAAAAAGGAAAAACCCACCCTTCACAAAATATTGATGGAGCTAGGCCAAGATGACGGTTTTCCTTTAATAACCAGAACCAGAAACTTTTATGAAAAGTTTTAAAAAGTATGGATTTTGCTTGGAAAAGGCACCATCGTAATGCACTATTACTAGAAAGCAATGGAAAGTGAATCATGAAATCTTGTCTCGACGTGAGACGGTTAACGTCGTTTACGTGAAACAATCCGAAAAAAACGCCCGGATTGGTGGCAAAACAATAATGGATTTTGCACCTGTTCACAATTCATTGCTTGTTCGTCAATTTTTGGCCAAAAATAACACCCTAAAATATTCGCTAGACATGTCTCTTGGTGATTAATTTCTTTTTCCAAAAATAAATAGAACATTAAACGGCCATCTTTTTACAAGCTTAGATTAAAAGAGCATAGCTGAAAGAGCTTTTACTAGACAAAGCATCATAAGTCCTGGTATTATAAGATCTATTAGAGGACTCTTTTTAAGGCGATAACTTAAAGTAGATAAATAAATAAATGAAGATTTTTCCAAAAAGGAAATACTTTCTATTCTGTGTCCTGTATTTCCCCTTAAAATTCATTTTATTATGGTTTTCATATTATTTCATTTTCCAGTATTTTTGTAAATACTTTTATTATCTTAGAAACCATCATAAACTTTAAATAATGCAAAGAGACCACCTCAACGAATTTTCATACATGTGCAATGAAAGTAGAACCTGTGTAATTGTAGAAAGAGAAGGTACAGCACTAGATTTATTTAAAACAGACCGACCCGTAAGATAATAAGGGGACGGGTATGGGTTTGCAAATTGGTTCAAAATGACTAGTTCAAAGTATTTATTTCATGTGTTGGAACGTAAAACACAGCCGAGAACGAGAAGTTGTATTTACCTCAAATTATGATGGAGTAGTCCTTGCGTGCTGATTGGATGACATGTAAAAAGGTTGAAATTTTACCAAATGAAATTACTAGGTGTCCTACTACGACGTAACGGCAGTTAAATCATTATACTCACACAAACTTGATATCGTACTAATAAAATTTTACCTCACGTTTTTGAATCAGTTTACCTACATTTAGTACATTTACGATCTCTGAATAACATTTAGCGAATAGAATTATAAATTGGTTCTGTACATTTACTGCAGAATATTTTAGAAAAAAATTGTTTTTAAAAGAAATATTTTAGAGGTATAGTATATGCATATTTCTAAGAGACTAATCTTGATTATATTTTTCGAGGTGTTAAATTGGATAAACAAGGGCACTAAATAAACTCATAAAAATTCAGGTACGGATTTAACTTGAATAGAATAACTTATATAGCAGTCTGTCTTCTCTAAGGATTTTGTAATTACACTAAATCCTAGACCTTTTCTCGATATCCAGCTATGTTCAGATATATTCTTATCGGCCATTAATAATATTGAATCTCGTAGAAATTTGGTTACACTTTGGTTAGGTTAGGTTAAGTTAGGTTAGGTTAGGTTAGGTTAGGTTAGGTTAGGTTAGGTTAGGTTAGGTTAGGTTAGGTTAGGTTAGGTTAGGTTAGGTTAGGTTAGGTTAGGTTAGGCCAGGCCAGGCCAGGCCAGGCCAGGTTAGGTTAGGTTAGGCCAGGCCAGGTTAGGTTAGGCCAGGCCAGGCCAGGTTAGGTTAGGTTCAGGTTAGGCCAGGTTAGGTTAGGTTAGGCCAGGCCAGGTTAGGTTAGGTTAGGTTAGGTTAGGATAGGACAGGTTAGCCCAGGTTAGGTTAGGTTAGGTTAGGTTAGGTTAGGTTAGGTTAGGTTAGGTTAGGTTAGGTTAGGTTAGGTTAGGTTAGGTTAGGTTAGGTTAGGTTAGGTTAGGTTAGGTTAGGTTAGGTTAGGTTAGGTTCTCTGTGAGTGGTCATTCAACATCCCTTTCACTGCGACCTCAGAGATCTATTGTGGTTCACCCCTAGGTTATAATCGTTCTTTCAGCCCTATGCCTCTGATGAAGCTTATCAGGTTCGTTGGCTACACTTCCATGAAGTCCTTAGGCTCGACTGATGCAGACCAAATTTATAATCCTTATCCTCTCGAGCTCTCGGCAGTTACATGATATGTTCCGCCGTTTTATCCTGATTTTTATAGTTTTGTTCCTGCTTGAAAAATTGTGTATAGGTTACCCAAGTTCTGGCAGAGATCCACCTTTGGCTTCCCTCCATGTACCCCAGCTCTAACACCTCTCTCGTTCTGAGAGCCATGTACCAACAGTGGTCAACCAATATAAGATTCGATCAATTCGTTTCCCATTCATCCCTTCCTGGGAATAGGATGGTAAATGGCTTATGGTATGTTTATTGCAATTGCATTTCATCTGGTACCATCTCCGGTATCGGATGATTTTTAATTATCTCTCCGGCCTGGGCTCTGACACCGCTCTGCCCTGCATCCTGGCATTTTACTAGCCTTCTGTATGCACCAGTCATCGCATCCCTTTGCAACCAGAAGTGTAGTGGAAGAAGATCTATTAAAATTTTGGTGGGAGAGGTGGACATAGCTCCTGAAATATTTTTACTTCAGAATAATGCAATATATTTCAGAATAAGATGTTCTTAAACTATTTGGCAAATTGGTAAGAAGTTTCTGAGACAATTTTTTAATGGTTTATATTTCTGCCATTTTCCAATATGTAGTTGAAAATATTCTGGTTACTGTAGTTTTATGTAAATACAGAAATCTTGAGCTAAAATGAAAATTATTTATTCAGTTTTTCCAAACTTAAGTAAATATGATTTATTTTATCTCTGCTTATGTTTATGTCTGTCGAAGCTCTACAAAAATACTATTAGAAAGTGGAATTCCTAGGTACAGCTTAGGCGGTGCCATTATTCTGCTCATTGTTATGTCACGTAAATATCGTTTATCGTTTTACGTCCACAGGCAACAGATTATGAAGTGTCTTCTTCATGTTCGAATAAACTGCTTACACCCTCAATGTCACACTGTCACTGTCACCAGAGTAAATAAATTTATACATACTTAGTTTTATGGGCGATATTTTATGATTCCTTATGTCGACTCGCTTAGGAGATAAAGCTACACAATAATGTTTTATTTGGAAGCTTTGTTGAAGTCGATGAACACATTGGCACCAAACATGAATCAACGCTGATTTTTCTGGGAACATTAATGGCATTATTATTACTAACTGATGTTTATGTTCATATTTTATCATTTATATCTTGCTAGTTTTAATATTTTAAAAATATTTTAAAAACTAGCAACGATCAATCACAGCCAGTGACAACCAGGAGTGGCGTCACTGGTTTATTCTACTTGAAATTAATTAAATGAAAGAAAAAATTAAATAGGAACGGTATCAGTCGGGTAAATAGGAATGTTCCCTTTTGATTTTATGAACCCCTAACTGGTGGCGCGTATAAAAATATTGACACTATTTTTTGTTTTAGATGCTTCAAAAGTGTAAATAAAGGATTGAACAATAATTCCATTACAAAGATCTACGCTAAGCAGCATTGAATAAAGGCTGCTAACACATAATCTATACCAAAACTAACTGGAACTTTGATGAGGCGTATACTTTCAGAATATTATTGCTGTAAAACGACCTACAAATAGACAAATGTGCAGCAAAGGGCACCTTTGAAGAAACTCATGATACCAAGTTTGTAGTGGTCGGAGCTGTAATGGGAGTATTGCTTGTTGCTGAAGATCCGATAGTAGAGAAAAGCCGTAATTTTTTTGCAGTGACTCTAAGACTGTGTTGTAGTGAATTCGAAGTGAAACTTAACGCTACAAAGAATTTGTGGCTAATCGCGGAAAAGGTACTTACATGCTCAACAGTGTTATGTATTGCAACTAGATTAACATTTACTTAAACTTAACAGACGAGGAATTCAAAACAAAAAATGGAGTCTAGCTGGGAGATCAAACAGCAAGATGTAGCAGAGACAAAGGAACTACTAAATATACCAACTGTTTTCTCTAGAGAATAAAGTGTAATGTGGATATGACGCGGTTTTTATCTTAACAGTCAGAGCTCTGGAGAATACTGAGGCATGCACCGTACCTACACAAGAAGACGAGTCAAGGAATTAGGTTAGGTAAGGTTCTGCAAAAATATTCTAGCTCCATTGTGGATTCTGACCCTTAAGAACAAGTGGAAGATGTTTTGATGTCTCGTAACTGAATGTTTTCAGGATGACTTGAAGAAAGGTTTCCTGATCTAGCAAATTTTGACTGCTTTCTTCTACAATTTAAAATGAATTGGTGCAAATGTGGATGCACAGATGTTGATCCCTTATCATTTCATTCAGTCATGATCATCAAGCCATACCTACTACTGTTTTTAATATCTTGAAAGGGAAATTCTGAATTATTTTAAATGTTTAAAGAGCAGTTTCGCCTAACTAAAATTATTTACATCACAACAGGCTTGCCGCTGGCAATCCGTCTCCTACTTATACGGAAACTGATATTGAATGATGGTACTTACTTCCCTACACCATGACGAGGTCCATATTATTTATTTATTTTTATAAAATGAGCGCATGTGCACCAATAATGATTTTTTATTTATATTCACACATTACGTTGTTATAATTTAATAGTAGTTGTAAAACAAAGATTAAAGAAGAAAACTTTAATTGTTCGTTTTTATAAATAAAACAACTTAAGAGTTAAAATGTCTTTGATAGTTTACATATTAATTCAATGCATTAGTTGGAAGAACGTATATCTTTGCCACACAACAGATCTGCTAATATTGTCAGCCAGAATCAAACACCAGCAGAAGACGCCACTTGTATTCCTAAATATAAATGCGAGGAGAGATTTATTATTAATAGTTCACTATCTACTTCTGCTGTTTTTAATGAAATAGTCTCATCATGCTATAATAAGGTCCCCTTCTAAGCTTAGATTGTATCAAGAAGTATCAATAAAAATTCAACCAGAATAAAAACAGAAAACAGAAAGTTAAAGTTCAAATTAAAAAACCAAATTAAAAAAAAGAATCAGAAATTTGATGATAAGAGAAACAAAACAAAGAAGAGTTTAACTGTATGATGCACTATTTGTAAACTTTGGGAAAATAAAGAAATACTTTTAATATTTTAGAAATATTTTTTTGCATCCTTAACTCCCAAACTATGTTTTCACTTTCCCAGCGGGACAACTTAATCATATTATGCGAGAATATATTTTAATTTCTAATAACATTAACAAAAAGTATATAGATAAGCAACGTGTATGACCTATTTATAAATATTTTGCAATTTAAATTCACTATGATTGTAATTTAATTGTTGTGTACCCACTTTCCCCTAATTTTGTTTGCTAATCAATTATAACTCACTCTGAAAAAAATTGAAGAAAAACATAAAAAGGACTATTCATCATTACTGTTTACAAAATCGTTTAACTGGATTTCAAAACAAATTTTTCGTCAATGAAATAAAACTGGTTGTAAAATATTTAGTGGAGTGTGTCACTTTTACAAGAATCAATAGGATACTACGATAAGCGCATACCATGTGACACATGTATAAGACAAAATATTAAAATAACTTTTAAGTGCTTCTGGTACTTGGATCTCGCACGTGTGGTGATTTATGTAAGTAGAGTCGCTATTTTTATTACCAAGAATATGACGATAAAATATGCAAGAACATATGGAGTGGGTTAGAAATTTGTCGCTTGTGGTTTACAGAAAAACATTAAGCATACAATATAAAGATCATGCCTAACAAAATGTTTGGTTGGGCAAGATCGACCAGTAATAAGTTAAACTTCATAAATCAGCGGCAGAGGTTTTCTAGAATATTTTTTATAATTCGGTGTTTTCCATTTTTTTCAAAATCATGCAGGAACACAGAGCAGCAATCAATTACCCCAAAAACCAAAAAAACTTAAACTAAAAAAATTTTGTAGCATAGCTATTCCACCTTCAAATTCAAATTCAGAAATTTGCCGCGTAAACGACTGTTGGCGGGTGGCCTACGTCACTACTCATATGTGTCATTGAAAGCGCCATCATTTTATTGTAAACGGTATATCTGCGAGAATGTGCGAAGTTTTTTATTTATATTTATTCTTCTCTTTTCTTTATTTTTTATTGATTTTCATAAAAATACGTCGGTTAGACATTTTTAAATGCAAAAAGCACAAAATAAGTATTTACGCTGTTGCTTTTACATTTCGAAATTCAGCTCCATTGAAACCTAACCAAACCCAACCTAACCTAACCATGAAAATGTCTAAGGATGGTAAATTGTTTGACAATGCTTTCACAAACCCTTCTGACGACATTTTATGATTGCATAACACAAATAAAACCAATAACTCACAATAAAATAAAAAATAACCCAACCTAACCTAACCATGAAAATGTCTAAGGATGGTAAATTGTTTGACAATGCTTTCACAAACTCTACTGACGACATTTTATGATTGCATAACACAAATAAAACCAATAATTCACAATAAAATCAAAAATAAAAGTCCAACTCTCTCAATTACCACACATTAAATGTAAACAAACTGTCATCGATATGAGTTTTGACGTCACGTCCAATGAAGGTGCGTTTCGACTATTTGAATTTATCGATTTTAACTTACTTTCAATTTGATATTATATAAAAAATAACCAGAATTGTTGCGTTGTAATGACTTTAGGATTAAATATTTATAATTTACTATGTATATTATTACAAAGGAATTTCATTGATTTATTTCTAATGAAAACACCGAATTCGGGTTTACGATAGACTTCATTGTACCACTCAACGGAGTGTGGAAATGAAATCTCTTTCCGGACTCGCCTAGTTATTTCTGTTGTCACAGTTGGTAATTGTGAGCATTTTATTCGACAATTCTTAGATTCTTCCATTTTCCTTCAAATTGGCCATATTTATATCTAATATTTTCTTAAATTACTTATTTATCACTCCAATTTAATATACAAATTAAATTTATGTTTCCAACTTGATATATCTGACATATGTCATTTTAGTAAGTACCAACATAATTTAATGAACCAATTGTACCACGAATGCACTCGTGATACAAAGTGAGTCATTTTGTCAATCGTTTTACAAATAACTATTTTAATTTCCAATAAGAAAATGGACAGTATTATATATATTTTTATATATCCCAAAACAACAATTTAATATATCTATATCTTCGTTAAGAGCTAATCATATCTAAGCTTTCTTTATAAAACAAAATGAAGCTTTGATCTGAAGATACATTCTATTGTCACGAAAAATGCAAATACAAAATGTAATGTTTTCAAAAACTTGTTTAAGATTTAATGTTTAGATCAATGCTTATACTAATCTGCACGGATGGAAAGTGATTAACAAAACTAATGAGGATTCGACTTTACTGGTTATTAAGTGACAAGGTATATTGAAAATGAAAAGCAAGCCGAGTAAAATATGAAATTCAGACTGTGAATATCAAGTAACAGCGAAAAGCTCCCAATTAGTAGTCACCCGGGCAACGGACGCTGCACGAAGTGGAAAGGGGGAATATACTTCACCAACCGCCAAATATACGACAAAATTATAACTTTTCTACTCGAGAGGTACAAATTAGCAAAAACTTTCAACTGAATACTCTCTTCTAATGAATGGAGGCGAGGTTCTCAAACATCGCATCGAATCGCGCACTAAATCTGATAAAAAGTTTCGGCACCACCAGTGGTGGATTTAGTGTGGTAAATTTTACCACAAAAAACCAACTTTTTAATGATATTAACCCATTGTTTAACCCTTGAGTCTCTATAATACAAGTATTTCATGAAAAGCTTTTAATATGAAATAAAAGTTACCTAAGAGTGTAAATTAAATATATTTTTTTTAAACACACATGACAAAAATGGTGTGGTATATTTATAATAACAAATATTAAATTTTAAGTTTATGTCTTTTTGATCGGATACTACTTTGTTTTGATTTGAAAACGGAATTGATTTTAAGGTGCTTCCCAACTTGTGGCCTTTTATTTGTTCTTCATTTTCTGGACATTCGAATAACCGATGTTTCACTGTGAGTTGAGTCTGAGATAAAGGTGCGGTTTCTTTTTTTAAATGATATTGGTGTATTATGCGTGTATGTCCAATTCTTAAACTATTTGCTATAACTTGTTCTCTTCTTTTATTTGGTGGTGGGAGCTTGGTTCCAATTTCGGGCATTATTTGTCTCAAATTGCTTTCAGTGTCTTACCAGAAGGATTGCCATTTTTAATATACCTATGCATGTTTTTAATGAGAATCGGTGTGGGGAAATTTTGTGAGGGAAGTGGAAGTTGAATGTAGGGCTAAGGAGTCTGCTTCTTCGTTATCCGTTATTCACATGTGTGATGGTACCCATTAAAAGGAGAAGTTTTTATCTTGCAAGTTGTGAAGATCCGTTTTAATGAGTTCATGGATCGGATGTGATGGATATAAATTTTTGAGATCTGTTAGGGTGCTTAGAGAGTCAGAAATAAAAAGAAGATTGATTTCTATTTTGTATATGCCTCTCCGGTATATATACTAGTATTTTGTGGTCTATTTTTGATAGAATATTATCTGAATAATCCTCGGACATAGGGGATTGATGTTAGAGAATACTTAAACTGCTTACTGTAGTAACTCATATTTCTGATCCTTTGGTAAAAAGGTAACTTATTTTATGGTTTATTTCTAGCAAAATTTGTGTTAGTATCTTTAAATGTGGAAGAATATGATAAGTTGAAGATGGCTGATATTTTAACTGCGTATGCTAGGGCTAGCAGAACGCATACGGGACTGGTTCTGAAAGCAGCTAATGGATTAGACGGAGTTTAATTTTTTCAGTAAAGTTTTATAGCAGATAGCTCCATAGTCTAGCTTACTCCTTATTAATGGTATAGACTAAGTAAGTTTTTATTGTCTGAACCCTAAGTAATGTTTGATAAAAATTTTAAGTAAATTTATTCTTGGTTGGTATGATCTATGTAAATTTGCTAAGTTTGTTTCTCATTTTAACCTCAGATAACTGAATTTGCAAGTTTTTGGCAAATTCATAAAGTGAGTTTTAAATGTTTCCAGAATGCATTGAACAATGCTTTGCTAACCAGGGTTATTCTTTATTTTTCGTTTTGTTTTAATCTTTTTAGTTATTTTCCTGCCATTTAATCCTTTTTTATTCATATTCAAGAGTATCCATGATTAACCCTTAAAAGCCCTGCGTTACATATAAGTAACAAATGCAAAGGTGGATGATGAAATTTACTGTGCTTAAGTTTTTGCACTTTACGGCTAGATAACGGTGCCTACCCACCAAGAAAACACCACGGTACTGATTGCAAACGACGTTTGCCGGCTTTGTGTTGTTTACGAGTGTTCTGGAAGCAAACAAAAAACGGCCGATTCGAACGTGATTTGAAAATGGAACCAACTTTCGTGTAAGTATTATAGCTTATCAAATGATATATCAGTTGGGAAATACATTTCTGAAGTGAAATATGCAATAATTGTGCGAGGGAACTGTAAGACTAAAATTTGGAAAACAATTTTGGTTATTTGTAAAGTTTACCTAAAAGTTGTGTGTTACATATAAGTAACGCTAGGACTTTCAATGACTGTGTTTTGGAATTCGCTCTTAGGTTCGAACATTGTGAACACTTGAGAGAATTGTTGATAAATAAGTTGTTTTGATATTTACTATACAATAGTTTTCCAGTTTCCCACAAATTCGTATCGTATTTAGCAAAGTTTGCCCTTAGGTTCGAACATTGTGAACACTTGAAAAAATTGTTGATAAATAAGGTGTTTTGATATGTATTGTACAATAGTTTTCCAGTTTTCCACAAATTCGTATCGTATTTAGTAAAGTTTGGTTATTTCACAGAATTCATTACTTATCTTTGTCTTTTTTCTTCGGGAGAGGGTTTACGCTAAAAGAAGCTCTGGAAATGGCATACAATTATCTGATCGGGAAATATAATGCAGCAATGGGAGAAACTGATATGATGGAAGAAAATATAGAAAGGTACCGCATAGCAATTCGTTCCAAAAAATGGTGGTGGGCTCTAATATCGCGGCTGATAGATGTCTCTACACAAAATGCCTGGTTTTTAGTCAAGAAGTCTGGAAAGACCGCTACTCAACTGCAGTTTAGACGAGAAATTGTAAACACTTGCCTAAAAATATATGGTACTGCGGCAAAAAGAGCTGAAAGGCCATCATCTTCACTAACGAGTTCTCAAGGACATAGAGTTAGTAAAGACATTCGCTAGGATAGAATTTATATTGGAATATAATATTGGACTTTGTTTAACATGTAATGGGTTTTCATACTAAATGATAAAATAGGTAGTAAGAAAGCCCAGCGTTACATATATGTAACACAGTTTTTTTACTATTAGGCATATTAAAAAAAATTGAAAAACATTGAGGTACTTTCACTAACCCTAATTTAGTTCAAAAATCATGAGACTACTTGAATTTTTTGAAAAAAAATAATTCGGGCTTTTAAGGGTTAATAGAATTAATTAATTATTTTCCTATATGAAAAAAAAAACGAATATTTACTCAGTCATATACCGACAAAAATTATTTAAGTGATTTAGTCATTCACCAACAAAAAACCAATCGACAATCTCGGTAGCGACAGCACGGCATAGGTGAACGTACTTATGAATATGAGTAAAGTGAATATGCGACGTTGGACAGCCAAATCGGCCTACTAATGGAATTCTTGATTTCCAATATACCATCCAATTCTTCTTTAATAAATTTATTATGTAACTCAGCCCGATGTTTACACGTCCGTGTTTATTGGAAAAAGAAATCTTTTAAACATTTATTTTTAGGTGTAGATATAAAATAACTAGTAAACAAAATATTGTTGAATGTATTAAAAAAATGAAAGTATTTTCTAATATTTAGAAATTTGTCCCTTAAAATTGTACTGGAATAAAAAATATAAAAATCCTTCTCCTCTGGACATTTTGATTGTTGCTTCTACCACTTAATATCCTAAAATCTACGTCAATCAATGGCAAATTTTAAAAGTCATTTTGTAAAATTTAAAGTGTCTAGTGTGTGAATAGGCGTCAGCTATCCTATTGTTGCAGAATATTTTGACACCTAGAAAAAAGTTGATACTCAATTATTTACATTCAAGTGGCTATTGTGTATTCAGGTAATGTCACTTTATTGTAACTATCGACGTTTAGCTTGGATATCAGCTGTTACACTATTATGCTTTGTTAATATATAGATAATGATAGGTAAACAGTGACTTTATATGACATAATAATGATAAACTATTATATCATTAGAAATAAGGGTGCTACATTTTTTAACAAGGAAAAGACTGCATGACAAGGTAAAATTGTTACCTTCCATTTGAAAACCATCCACACTTTTGTCATTAATATTTTAAACCTTTCTTGTTGGTTTAAAAAAATTAAATAAACAGAAGTGAAATGTGCGAAATTATTGCAAATAAGTTTGAATCAATTTCTGGTTCATCCAATTATGAAATTGAATTTCAGAAATAGAGAGAAAGAAGAGAAAGAGAAAAATCAGATTTCAAGTCAAAAGAAGTATTAAAATATATAATAGACTTTACAATAGCTGAACTAGACAATGGACTTTTTTTAGGGCTGAGATGGGAAACTCATGTTCGATGGGTTTGGGTTCCGAGTCGCGAAGCGACGAGGGATAATTGTCTTAAAATATTCGTGCCCGAAAGAAAAATTTTAAGGAATATTTTAAGCTTGCGTGGTATTTGGTAAGAAAATTTCACAATATAATTTGGAAAATAATTCTGACATCTGTCACAAAGCTCAATAATTACTAGTTTAAACGTCTGTAACACAATATATTGTTATTTGTCTATGGTCTGTACAGCTTCAGAAAATTCTGCGAAGAAATAGACGCTACACCCTCTGCAGCAAGGCTACACAAAGTCTTGGCAAAAGGAAAAGTAGACACTGTAATGGCACTACGGAAGCCAGATGGAAGCTTCACAGAAAGGGAAAAATAACGAGTCCTGCTTCCCTTCGGGAACAACAAGTAAGAAAGCTAAAAGACCTACCAGAGAAGACACTGCAATGGCAAAACACATATGCAGTGAAGAACGGCTGAGATGGGCTATGAACACCTTCCAGCCGTTCAAAACCCCTGGAACGGATGGAATATTTCCTGCCCTACTCCAACAGGGCCAAGAGGCAATAATTCTACACCTGATCCGAATTAATCGGAGCCGCCTTGAACTGGGATACATACCAAAATCACCTTCATCCCAAAAGCAGGGAAACGGGACACTACGCACTCCAAATCCCTTAGACCGATCAGCCTCACATCGTTTGTTCTAAAAACGATGGAAAAAGCTGTAGACAACTACATTAGAACAGAAATCTTGGAACAGGTGCCATTGTACCCCCGTCAACATGCGTACCAAGCGGGAAAGTCCACGGAAACCGCTTTAACACAGTTAAACTGACTGACGAAATCCAAGACGCACTGAACAAAAAAGACACCACCGTGGTATGTGCCTTTCTAGACATAGAAGGGGCCTTTGACAATACGCCACATGAGGCAGTCAAAAGAGCACCGATTGAGAAAGGAGTAGATAGAACGACGTCCATTTGGATGTCGCAACTGCTATCTACAATAATCGCAGAAATGGAGGCAGGACAAGACACTATCTTCATTAATGTGACTAGAGGCTGTCCGCAGGGGGGAGTTGCATCCCCGCTTATGTGGAGTCTCACTGTGGACAGTCTGCTCTGTCAATTGAATAGGGAAGGCATACCATGTCAAGGGTATTCCGACGACATGGTTATCCTGGCAAAAGGGAAGTATGAAAATGTCCTCTGTGATATTGTTCAAAGAGGATTGAACATTGCGGAACAATGGTGTGACTCGGTGGGACTCAGCATCAGCCCCACCAAAACCACACTAGTAGCCTTTACAAGAAAAAAGAAACCTAATCTAAAAATCATAAAAATAGGGTAGAACATCGTCGAATGGAAAACAGAGGTAAAATATCTAGAGCTAATCCTAGATAGCAGGTTACTCTGGAATAAACACGAAGACGAAGTAATACACAAAGCAACCAAGGCCCTCATGGTGTGCAGGAACATTGCAGGGAAGAACTGGGGATTTATAGTACATCATTTATAGTAAACGAAATGTACTTAAATCTATACCGCAAGTATGTCTCTTTAAAACCAAGAGATATGAATACCACTCGGTTTTTTTTAAGTACCAAAATGAAAAAGGTTGTAGACAAGTAGTAGGAATTCACCAATTTAGGCCTAAAATAGTGGCCAGTTATTTGAATTTGTCAAACTCGAAAGAATATACCGGCCACTGTTTTCGTCGGTCTTCTGCCACAATGCTTGTTGATTCTGGTGGAGATATTACTAGTTTAAAGAGACTGGGTGGATGAAAATCAACAAACGTCGCAGAAGGATATGTAGAAGAGTCTCTTACTAATAAGGAAGAAGTGGCAAATAAAATTTTCACAGCAGAAAAAAATCAAGAAAGTAAATCTAATATTTCTAATACTGCAGTGACGCCCAATATTAGTTGTTATGATACAAATAAAATGATTAATTTGGAAAATATTCAACAAAATAATGCTATTAGTTCTTCCAGTTTCAATACTTGTACTAATTGTCAAATAACAGTAAATATAACAAATAATAAGTAATAATTTTAAAATATAATGTTAACCTTGTTTGTGCTGAAAGTTTTAAAAATAAAATTGTTTAGGAAAAAACCTATTTGCATTTATGTTCTAAAGTTTACTGTATGGAAATAACATTTCCTTACAGTACAGAAATGAATATTTCCTAACTGTTATTTTCGATTGCCAGGCAACAATCAAGTTGGAGGAAATATTGACTTTTTCTTTCAAATATGCTGTCAAAAATTTTATTATTTCTTATCGATTTTCGGAAAAAAATATTTTGTTATTAGTACCTACCTAAATACTTTTACAAGTTTATTTCTAAATATTTGCAGCTAGAAGAAAAGTTCATTTACAAGTAATGGGTTGATGTTGATATGTAATGAGAGAAATCAATAAGGCAAATGATTAAATATTGTCCACCTTGTATGGCACTTAATGATGGGGGACACGTTAAAAAATCGATTATCCGAGGGTATTGTTAATTAACTACTATTATTAGACGATGCCACAAGTGCCCTTTTGAAAAATAGGTATGGTTTAGTGCCTGGTACCGAATTACAAAGTGTGTGACACATTTTTGATGATACACAGTTACACAGTTAAAAATTATACTATTTTTTATAAAGTTTTATAAAGTTTAAATTTAATCCGATTTACAACAGATTTTAAAAAAATATCAACCAAACAATTTAAAAAGGGTACCTATTTGTATACAGATGTGTCCAGCCTGAATTGAATAAAAACTTAACCAAAGTTGAACATTTTTTATGCTAATTTTGAAATTTTTAAATAAATACCACGAATTCAACAGTGTGGAAAAGCAAAATGGAATAAATTAATTATTTCAGTTTCATATTTATAGAAAATCCCAGAACATATCAAATATAAATTATAAATTGACATTCCTTAAAGTGAGAATGTGATTCCTACCTTTAACCCCCTTTAAGTGTCAGTTGCAACCCTCAATTTTTTTTAAGGGAAGTATGGGCTTTTCATATATCATTTGAAAGGTTTCTTCCCTCTCTGTCTAAAAATGTTATTATTTTTAAATGTATTGCAAAAAAATAAAATCATCTTATTACCGAAATTAGCTGGAATACCTACACTACTAATTTAATTCCCGTTTCATTGTTTCTAATAATACAGTATGTAAGCAAAACCATACACAATACCCTAAAAAGGTTAATGTTTGGACAGGGATTCTTGAAAACTATATTATTGGTCCTTTTTCCGTTGAGGGGAATTTGAATAGCCATAATTATTTAGCACTATGATATACGTTATGAACAATTACAATTACATATCAGATATTTCTTCATTAATAGAATGGCCAGCAAGATCACCTGATCTTACCCCAATGGACTTTTTTTACGAGACTATGTTAAAAATGTTGTTTACAAAACTAAACCACATGATTTAGATGACGAATAACGCTTGCCTTTAGATCGATAACGCCTGATAACGTTAGAAAACATTCTGATTTAAGATTAGGATGTTGCCAAGACGTTCACGGTGAGCATTTGGAACATCTATTTCATTGGCATTAATATTTTTTACGTTATGAACAATTAAATATTACATATCAGATGTATCAGATGTACATATGTTAATTTTTATAATAAATTTAAAAACAATAAAATTTTTGGATAAATAATGAAGATACCTTTCAAACGATATATCGCAAGCCCATACATTTAAAAAAGTGGGGGTTGCAACTGTCACTCAAATGGGGTTGAAGGTAGGCAGCACATTTTCACTTTAAAGAATGTAAATTTTGATTTGAGGCATTTCGGGATTTTCTAAAAATGTACAGTAACCGAAATAATGAATTTATTCCATTTGCTTTTCCACACTGTATAATAAATAACGTTTTGTAGTACATATACATTAACCCGATTCTGGTACATTTGTGAAATATTTTAACAGTGTAGTGAGGTGAACTGTGACAAATTTTACTTAATAGTTTGTCTCTTCTATTAACACTGGCTTCTTTACAAGCGGCACTTTAAAAATTATTTTCTATTTGTTCCAGTCTGCTTTGTCATTTCTTATGTCTTTTTCTAATTAGATGCTTTTAAATGTTGTAAACAATTTATGCTTTTACTATTCTGTTTGTTTCTGTGTTAAGTGCTCTCTAGATATTCACTCCCGATATTATTAATATTTTGCACTAAAAATTAAAAAAAAACCTTTCTTATTTGAACCTGTATTAATTCGGTTTTTTACAATACTAAAAAATATCCATCACGCGTGGATACGACATGCTTTTTGGTTACCGAGCACCTTTTGCCAACTGTGTCATTCATACAAAAAACACTTTTTTAATCTCAAATCGCTGTTTGCTGTACTTAGGTACTACTGCAAATTTGAAAAGCATGTTATGATGTACCAAGAATAATAAAAAACTCTTCGTTTTAACTCAACTTCCAAGTTTAATTGAAAAAATTTGGTTTAAAATCACAATTACATCTGTTTCGTTAAAAACTAGCATCGTCAGATTGACATATTGAAGTTACATTTTGTGTTTTCAAGGTAACTACCTAATGTTGATTAAGTATTTAAGGCTAGACCAAGTATGGAAGTAATAAAACAACAATATTAAAGCCTAGATGTTATTAGCCCTAAGAGATAATCCTGAATGTATTTCCTTCTAAGATCAGTATAACTGTGCAATGATATAGAAAAACCAGGAAAAAACTATATCATGCTGATCTTTACAATAACTTAATATATTTTTGTTACAATTACGTCTTATCTATGTATAAAATGAAAACTCAATCAAAGTAAACAGTTTAATAGTAGAGAACGTCCAGAGTTTTTTATTATTCTTAGTAAGAGACTCTTCCCAAGGAGTTGTTCAACCCCAACTTAATGCTGTCTGTAGGTTGGATTGGTGAATATAAGAGTTAATGGGCGCTACTAACTTTTTATTCGTTTACGGTTAAACAACAATAAATATAAATAAAAGGAAACTGAGGTGAAAAAGATAGAAACACCTTTTATAAAATTAAATCGAATGCAAAATTATTAATTAAACAAAAAATGAACTTAGTGAGTTTCATAGGGGTCGTATAGTGGGACTTCGGGAAGCTGGATTTTCTTTTCGGGAAATTGCAGTTAATGTGTATAGAAGTGTAGAAACCGTGGTTAGGTGTTGGCAGGCATGACTTCGAGAAGCCTAAGATTATTGGTTAGGGGACCGTTTCTCCACTACCATTGCAAATGAATGGTTTGGCATGCGAAGTGTTTACCGACGAATAAGACGTTTTGGCCTGTTTTCATACCGACCACACTTTAACTTTAGAACACCGACGTAATCACCTTGAGTGGTACAGAGAACGGTAACTCTGGAATCAGGAATGAAACAGTATTGTCTTTAGTGACGAGTCTCAATTTTGTTTAGGCATGCACGATGGTCGAGCGAGGGTTAGAAGACGACGTGGTGAAAGGAGAAATTCACGGTTTTTTGTTGAAAGGCATATTCATCAAACTGTTGTTATGGTTTGGTGTACTACAGCTTATGGTTCGAGATCACCTTTAATCTTCATCAGAAGTAACATGAACGCTCAGCGTTATATCTAAGAAGTTCTAGAACTCCATTGACACCCTGGCAAATCCAACTTTCCAACAAGATAATGTCCGACCACATGTCGCAAGAGTCACAACAAACTTCTTTCAACATAATGATGTTACATTGTTACCTTGGCACTAAGATCTCCGGATTTATCTCCAATTGAGCACGTGTGGGATATGATGGGTAGGAGATTGCTCAATTTGCAACGTCCTCCTTAGACTCTCTAGAAGAACTTCGAGAGAAGTTGGTGGTTGCCGGGAATGAGATCCAAAGGAGGACATTGACCACCTGATCAGAAGCATGCCTAGGCGCGTTTGAGAATGCGTAACATATCGGGGTGCATCCACACATTATTAAAGGTAAAAGGGCTCTAAAGCAATGCAATCATTTTGAAATTTTCATCATTTACTTATTATGCTTCAGTAAGTACATATACAAAATTTAAAAAAAATAAAATCATTTAAACTGGGTGTTCGGATTTTTATGTCACTTAGTATATTTGGACAACTTGTAAAATTGACTAATTAATTTAAAACATACTTATTTGCCAATATTTCAAACAATATTTTTTACTCTGTAACAAAATATATTTTTAAACCTTAGTGATTGCACTTTGCATCCACGATATAATTCGTTGCTTTACTAATTGAGAATTTAAATGTAAGTTGTCAAAGTTTGTTATTGAAAATATTCTACGTATCCATCATAAGGCCCCATTATCAGTTGAGGCACCTGCAAATAATACGGAATTTCCCACGATTTTAAATGATATCTTTTTATTAGATCTACAATGTGATGATGATCACTATAAATTAAATTGTAAACTTGCATATCAGTTATCCATAAGCAAATAATTAAAATACCCTGTAAATTAACTTTTATTTACGCTGTGAAAAATGTAGGTATATAAGCTGTACAATTTAATTACCAAATTGGGAGAATTTTGTTAAAATATTTTAAAATTTCACACACTTTTCTACTTTATAATATAATTAAATTAAAAAATATTTAAAAAAATGTTTTATTAATTATATTCTTTTCTTGTAATTATATTGATATTTTTAGTTAATAGCTAAAATATCAAATAACGAAAGTCACTCTTCAATAATTCTGTATTAACAGATTGAAGCAGAGTCGAAGAGGACGGTTAATTATTTTGATTGTAGATACGTGAACGACACTGGTCGGTGTGTGAACTGTTTCAAAAGCCATCAAATCCTACCAGTGACAACGTATCGATAAAGGATTTAGCATCGTCATCCTCTTGATTAGGACAGATCTTGGTGCCTCTGAACCTTCCCATGATAGTGCAGAAAATTTTATACTACGTGTGTGTACACTCAGAAAAAAACCATCGGTTCAATACGTTAACAAATATCTGTATGTTCCTTGTGGTGTATTCATTTTATTTTGATTTATTTGTTTTGGGAAAATTATACCACATTCCTTGTTTTATGATTTTATTTCAATGTTTTGTTAGCGTTCCAGCTACCGTTATCAAGAACAATTTAGTTTTTAATGTTTTGGTGCCTATCTGACCCCGCTACCGAAATGTTGAAATAAAAACATAATAAGGATTGTGTTTTCCCAAACAAATAAACAAAATGAAATATATAGATGTGTAAAAATATATTCGAAATTTCTCTCTCTATGTGTTTTTGCATTTCTTATACAACCTATTTTTTCCTGCGACCCCTATGAAAACAGCACCTAACAGTCTTGACACTTCAAAAATTAGTCATTTCAAACGCATTCGGAAAAATAAACGCACAGAACGTAATAATTTAAGCAAGATTAATAAATAAAAAACTATACATTTTTGTGAATTTATCACTTTGGTTTGTTCAATTTGATGAAGAAATATTATCTGTTGGTAATATAAATGTCAAATTAATACTTTGGTTGCATTATCTATGCAACCTAACCAAATATATACAAAGGTATGCATTTAGCAGTTTCAGTTTATTACTTATGAAAAAGTGTGATTTTAAATATGTTATAAAAATTGCTTTGAAATTTCAATAAATGGTTTTTGGGTATACTGTGGGTATAGCAGAAACAACAAAAAATGGAAAATTGAAGGAGTTAAATGTAAATGAAAATGTTCAAATCACATTAATAACACATAACGTTTCTCAATTCCTAAGAAAGGTAGTTATTTGATTTTAATTAATTATTATTAATTAAAATATAATATAATATAAAATATAATAATAATAATTAATTAATTATTATTATTATTTCCATACAATATTTAAACTCGTTTAAATCCTGTTGGGGTGGTAGGAAAAATTGGGTACACAACGCGTTGAAAGTGTATTTCTTGCACTGGTTACGTTGCATATTTGGTTCGATTTTTTTATTTAATGCCAAAAGCATAGCTTTGCTATGAGTAGTAAATCAAAAAAATTTTGTTCAGTGCCACAGTGCAAGAAAATCTGTCCATGCATTGATTTCCCAGAAACTAGCTAAAACATGGGGAATTAGACTGAAAATCAGGAAATCTATCAGTAAATATATGTGAGTTTGCACTAAATTTACTTTGGAGGATTTCACACACAGTAAAATAATTTTTGTCAACACTCAACACTAGAGCATAGCTTCTTAATTAAAATAAACCATTAAAACTGTTCATAATAAGTTTAAAAAATGAATACAATTTTAAATTTCCACATAAATTAAAAGGTAATTACCATAAATGAGCATTAAATAAGTTAAAATTTTATTGAAATATTTAGCATTATTAAAAAAATTTACTGTCTTCAATTAATGAATTAATATAAATTTTTTAGATTTTTAAAAATGAATAAAAAATAACGTTTCTCAGAGTACCTACTTTTATAGTATACGTAGAGGTATCGGTGTTGTTGTCACTTCTTCACCTTGAATCTTTCAGTGTGAATAGTGACCGCTATGACACATATCTTCTATATTCAAGATGACAATTTATACGAATTAAACCTAATGAGCACTATATTCTAAAGAAATATTTTTAATCATCTGTCGTGTGTCGATCAAGGACACGGGAAGCGGTAAAAAATGACATAAAGTCAAACGTAATTATCTTTAATTATTCTTTGATTTTTTTATACTATAGAAATTTGATTTAATAAACTGCATGTGGTTAGTAATATTGATCATACAATTTATTTGTTTCTTAGGGGAATAATATCTTTATCGTTTAGTTCTAATTTTTTAGGTGTTTTAACTTGAGGAGTATATTTATTAACACTACTTGTTAGTTCTACTGACTAATGATATAATCAGTGTTTGCTTTAGTCAGTGCAGCTCAGCGCTTTCTCAAACGCAGTCAAATTTAATTTTGTTTCGCAGTAATATTCATTTCTTAATGTCACAGTCTTTTGAAGGTCTTTAAGAGAGGGGCGTAACTCTGGCAACCACATTTCAAATGATGCAGTGGCAACTCATAACCTGTTTCGTTGAGTTACCACAGGATCGAACTGAAATATTATAGAAGTATAAAAAAATAATGACGAAAAAATCACCCTTTCAATTTTAATTTAAAGGTTTTATGACTGTACCTAAACATTATTTCAAAAATATAAATCTGCATTTTTGGGGAAACGCATTATGAAGGCCAGTGTACTAACTAGTAGTTTAGGTTACTTTGAAGCAAAGTTTATAGATTCGGTATTTAGATGTAGTGGAATAATATGTCTCCATTGGACTCTAAAAAGTGCATGTAAAACAAGTTCCTTGTTTTCTTTTGCTCAATTTAAATGAGGTGTTAAGGAAGCTGCTAGTCGTTTTGATATAAAATCAACAAGTAAAATTTTCAAACAAAACTTTATTTACGTGAAAGAGCATTCTTTCCTCTACTTCTCTACATAATTTCAATTACTATAAAGGCACTTGTGGTATCTTCGGACCAGCTTTTGTATGCCGTCGCCAAAGAAGCTTTCCACTAGACTGGACAACCACTGTTCGCTTTCACTTTACGGTCCACTTTTTAAATAAGATCATCAATAATGACTGAAGGTCACCCACTTCATTCCTCATCATGAACGGCCATCTTTAAAGGCCCTAACCCATTTTCGCACGATTCCTGCACTCATGTTTTCACCACTGATTTGACGATGAATGTCAATTGCTTTTAAGCCTTTAGTACAGAGAAAACGTCGTAATGACGTCTATGGCTTCCCAACTGATATAGCTAGGCGTACTCTAAAAGGACACTGCAGCGCTGCGGTGGCGTAATTTCAAAACGGTACTTTCAAAAAATGCTTCATATAATTAATGTCCCTTATATTTCTGAAACTTAGATAGGTCGGAGAACTTAATAGTGGAATCTACAATTCAAATGTATATCATTTAGGGCCGCTAGATCAATCTCTTGGTAAGTTAATTATAAAATACCAAGGGGTTATATTTAATCTCTTTGGTAAGCTTCTGTTAAAATCGAATTTGTTAGATCATTCTATATTTATCCTTTTGGTACGACGTGACATAATTTCTATCAAAATTAAATGTTGGCAATTCTGTTTTGTATGTGTTTTGTGTTTTATGCTGAGAGTGGTGTCAAAATTCAAAATATTTACCTATATGAAAAATATTGAAAAAAAGAAAAAGGGTTCAAATTTTTGTGCTGAAGAACTGGATTTGTTATGCGACCTAGTAGTTAAATATTGAGACATTATTGAAAATAAAAACGGATGCTTTAACTTGGAAGCAGAAAGAGGTGTGCTGACAAAAGATCGCTAGTGATTTCAACAGTAAAACCGTATAAAGTTTCAGACTTTTAAAAAGTTTAAAAATGTTACTATCACATGCCACTTGCACATTTAAAGAAAACCACCCTTTTCTGTTTCTAAAATTTTCTGCTTGATCTCCTCCAGGAGATTGTATACGAATGTGAGTCCCATCTATCACTATCAATACTCCTGGAAACGCAGCAATATTGTAAAAGCCCTGTTGAATTATCGAAATCTTGGAGAAAATTAATAAACATATATGGCTTGGGTAACTCTTATAACATATGCCATAGTGGTTACATGCACCCCTCCAAAATCTCCAACTGCCATTAATATATTGCCAGTGGCATAAAACCGTAGTGTAATTAATAACCGTTGAAGTGGGGTTAAGCAATTATTTCTGTAATTACAAAAAACTTAAGATTTTTAAAATATCACTCATAAAAAAGTATTACCTTCTTGTAGGAAAGCCCATAGTATTTTCAATTAATTGCAGTAGAGCAATTGCACTTACTTTGCTTAATCTAAACCTAATTCTCTGTCATCCAAAAAATTCATATGATCCGGTCTATCTCTTACAGTGTATGGCTTTCTTAAAAGAACCGCAAAAAAATCTTAATTTTCTCCGTCACTATCGCTATCGAAAATGTTAATATCTTGAATAATATACATTTCAGTTTTATTGAAGTTCACAAAAATATCTCAATTATTAGAGATAAAGGTTATGAATCTCTTGGTATATATGTAACAATCAAAAAAAGTGGCTGGTAACTTCTTGGTAAAGCCATTTATCCATTTGGTAAAGTACCAATTACCAAGAGGTTATTTTTACCAACCACTTTACCAATCGATTGATCTAGCGGCCCTTAAAATAATAAAAGAAGGAATATAGTTGTTGCGTTTTACTATTTTGTAATTGAGACCGAATCTTGAATTGATAAATTGATGAATTTATTTGTACATACCTCTAAGAATATTAATTTTGATAAAAACTCCCACAAATAAAATAATATATTTTCATTTCAGTGCATGTGTATGTTATATAAAAAACATAAATTTTTTTTCAAAACTTTCTTACACTTCTTTTTTTAAGAAATATATATTAAAAAAAAAACATTTTACTACCCACACATTATGCTGTAAGACAAAACCAGATACTAGGCGTTGGAATGAATCCGATTCTGTACAGAACGTCGAATACACTTTAGGACACCAATTTTATTTGAGGTGTCAATGGATATAGTTTACTACTATCCAGAGTATTTATGAGCTGTTGTTCAAGTGCGGTTTGGAACAAAGGGTATATTCTTTAACGTAAAGCTTGTTAACGTATACCCAACGTACAATATTTCATTTTAAATAACAATGTTTATATATCATTAAAGTTGACTTGCTTTATTTAGATGTTTGTGTAATAACAAATCCTTTAGACAACAACCGTTTCACATATTGATCTTTACACGACCTTATGTCACTGATATCGGTTGTAATAAATTTCATTATACAGCGCCATCTATCAGCTTCTGTACATTTAAGGTAAAAGTTACACTACCAATATATTTTCTTGAACTTTTAAACCTGATGGCTTATTATTTTTTAAGGGACTTGGTGTGGGTTACGAAGACATGTGCGCTATATCCTTTTAGATTATTTACACCGTAAAAAATATTGAAATTCAACGAATCCTTACCCTGCCTATATGCAAGAGAAAGCACAGTTTTTAACGTGTACGTTAAATGAATTTTTTTAAATTATAGCATACCTATTGTAAGGGGTTAACAAATAGGATAAAGACTTTAAAAAGAGAAGAAGAATCAATATAGTGAGGTCAAAGTTGTCATTTAGTTGATCACGAAATATGGGCTATGTTCTATTGGTTAATCTGGAGATTTCTAGAACATTTTAT
The DNA here is from genome assembly GCA_035357415.1 of Ophraella communa. Classification (NCBI taxonomy): domain Eukaryota; kingdom Metazoa; phylum Arthropoda; class Insecta; order Coleoptera; family Chrysomelidae; genus Ophraella; species Ophraella communa. Next base: position 12,662,884 of record CM068980.1, on the reverse strand, counting down.
TTATGTATAAATAGGTTATAATTCTTAGTTGAAAGTGAGTTTTAGTTCAGGCATTGAATAAAACAGTTGTCAAGGTGACAGTTAGTGAATTGTTCCTGCAGAATTCTTGTAATGAGTAAAAATTTATAAATAAATTGTGTTAAAGTCCCCATATAGGTGTTTCAATATTAAGTATAGTGGAAATTAGCTTTTTAAATCACTCCACACTTCACAAGTAATCAGATGTTTGTCTTACCTTTTTAAATACATATCTAAATTGTTTTTAAAGTTCAATGATTCTTAAATCAGCCATCATAACATTATTCCAGACCTGTTTGGATCACTAATTTAAAAGAATATAGCTAGTGTCATATGAAAGTAGAATTGTTTTCTTAAGGAAATTAACCTCTGGAAGCTCTAAGTAAGACCTTGATATTGGTTAAGTCGCTCAATAACTTACACTTTTGCCCTCCCATTAAAGACGGAAATTGAGGTTTATGTATGTTGATTTGGATGCAGTGGATTTTGCGTGATCATTGAGTCTCTTGCGTCTCTTCACATAGACTCTGCCAAAGAGGATCTAAGAATTTTTATCAGGAGCAGCATTAACACCCTCGGTCCCTCTGAATAAATGCCGTCAGTTCCTGGTGATTTAAAGAGAAGAAGCTCAAGATAGCCCACCCAAAATTTACCCCCATCACAATCTGGTTTGCTATTCTACAGTTATCGTCCGTGAGATAAATATGTTCCTCTTCCTCCTAGATTGAATTATTTTGAATTCTGGAGTCAGGGAAGTGTGTTGATGAATAGTTCCAGGCTTTCCTTCAGGTTAGCAGTTATTTGGTTCTTTAGAGAGAACTCCTTATAATCTAACTGCATGTGAAAACTCTTCAATTTTCTCACATTAGTTCTTTCAGGTTTCTCTATGATTTTGTCTGATGACTTTTTCATGCTCTTTGAAGTAGGACTTGTATGTCTCCCAGTCCTTTTTGAGTTGTCTTTTTTGCCTAATTAAAAGATTTTCTCACTATTGCCTTCAGTCAATCCAAACACCAGGAATTGGTTGCAACCCTAAGTTCAATCCTTCTGAGGTGACAGGACTTCTTATAGGCATTGATTGTAGTAACCTTTACTTTGTGGAAGTCCATCTTACTAAGAATATTAAAAATAGAACTTTTTAAACAAAACTTTCACTATTTCTTGAGTTTAAAAAAGCAATTTTTTGAATAAATAGTGGAGGTTTTGTTTAAAAAGTTGTATTGTTAATATTCTTAGTCTTGTAGGCATGTTTTATAGTATTCTGGATAGTTACCTCTAAAGGAAGCCAGTGAGACTGGACAGTCTAGATTGCGGATCATTCATGTAATGGTAGCTCAATTACGAAAAACTTATGAGGACGAGTATGAGTATCCAGACTGATTCATAAACTTGGAATTATAGAACCACCTAGGGTTCCAGGCATTTCCCAGAGAATACCAAGTTTGGTAAAGATGTCTTTTGATATAGCTCCAACCGGGTAAGCATATTTCGTATGTAATCAGTTATAATTATTTTATTTTATCTCTTTACACATATTCTCGTTTGTGATGCAATTTTCAAGGTCCTTTTATTTCCGATGGATATTGCATGTAAAAAATGACAGTATTTATTTACCTTTTATACCTTGAGAAAACCTGTTTTTCAGTTTCTCAGGGATAAACCGCAGAAGCTCATTGAGAATTGTTACCTCAGTGTTCGGCCCAATCTTTTGCAGATCATAACTAGTTTTTTTTACTTTACAGTCAAACCTGGATAAGTGAGAGTAATATCCAGGACATTTTATTCTCCCAAAACCTCTATTAGCGAGAAACAGAAACCTCTGTAAGGGGTCCCTCATGGACCTCCGTAAGTAAGACTGCTACTTATTACTTTATTTATATTATATAGGAGGAGCAAATGACAAAACAAATTACAAACTTTACGTGGGCTATTTTATAACTCAGTCTTAACTTTCGTGGAACTTCCTACAATTGTTTTTGTATTGGTTTCTCGTCAATATTGTACCTATTCTATATCGTGTATAAATAACGTTGCTGTGCCACTTGCTGTGTTTGTTATTGCTGCGAGAAACTCGGGCTAGTAGTGCTCCCTTGAACCCTCACTTATCCAGGTTTAAATGTATATTTATTTAAACTCATTGTTGGGTCTAAATAAATAAAATTGCGACTATTAAAGATATAAATCAATGATATTTTCATAAAATAAAATAAAGGAAACAGAAATAACAAATATACGAGTATGGCGCCAATCAAATAACGAAACAAAAATCTAATTCTACAAAGAAACTTTTTATAAAAGAAAGACCGTCACATTTTAATAAATATTAAAACAGTAAAATAACACAGATAAATTAAAGTCACACTATATTTAATATGGTTAAGTAATCGATTGCAGGCATGTGGTTTACTTCAATCGGTGTTACATGAAAAACAATTTTAGACTTTTTGCGCTACTTTAAATTCAACAAATAATTTATTTGTAGTGCCGTATAAAGGAATTGATTAATAAGATTTGATAAATTCGGGAACATGGCCGTTGATATATTTGGAAAGGACACTTTAATGTGTTTGTATAGCGAGCAGAGTAGCGAGAGTGGGCTTTAGAAAGGGTTTGCTGTTAGCTGGCTGTCTTCGGGCCATTTATAAACATCTTTCTTCTCGACATGCAAATCATACAGCGGACCCTGGATTTTGATTGATCTATTCATAAGATTGATTATATGGCGACCGCGCACATTGTCTATTATACTCAAAACTGTTTTCAATTGTTTTATAGAAAATTTTTGAAGCAAATAAGTACACCTAAAAACAATCTTTGCTTCAATATTTCTCCAACGATGAAACGAATATAGACTCCTTAAAATAAAACTACAAGTTTTTATCTAAAACTGAGTTTTCGTTGCAGGTGTAAAAGGTAGATTAATATTTATGATTAGTTTGGTATTTTTTAAAATTAATTATATACAATAATAGATGCTTTCTTTTCTTGGTGAAAGAAACATGCCAAAATTTGACCTTATAAACTTTTTTACAATTGAAAAACCATGAAATATATCTCATCAACTATAAATCTACAAATATTTTTATTATTTATATAATTAACTAATATCGGAAAAAGAGTTGAGAAGTTAAAAAAAGGATAAAAAATTAGCTAAGTGGTTAGAGTATGAATTTCAATGAAATTATCAAGAAATTACGAAGGTTAGCTGGAGCTGACCGGTAGAGAGTGACTATGCCTGCTAATATTCGACTTTTAATCTTTTGTGCTTTGGATCGAAGCCATGTAACTGTAACTCAAATCTCAACTTCAATTCGAATTGTACATGGGTGTGCGTCTACAAAAATGGTGAGGAGTATATTAAAACAGTCTGAAAATAGAGGCAAAAGTGCTGCCTCTACTCAGCTGCTCAATAGGATATACCATATGTATAACATTTGCGAGAACACACGTGAATTTAAATATCAATGCCTAACTGAAGAATGGATAATTTGAATAAAAATTTCTTGACAATCTTTTTTTCGGGCTGAAATTGGAAACTCATGTTCGATGGGTTCATAACAGAACCCAACAGTGTTGGACGCCTACCAACCAAACGCACCTCAAAGCTCGCCGTTACCCCAGCCTCGGAATCACTACCCTAGCATACTTTAAAACAGATGGCGGTCCCTCACACACTCCCACCATACAATCATACCAATCACACCATCAAGAATGTTAATCATAATTCTCCCCTCTCAACATTACTACCACCATGTTCTCCCAATACACTGCCTCTCCAATTTTCCTCTCTAACCGCTTTAACACTTCTTCGTTCTTCCAGCATCTAAACACGTCTCCCTCATCATCCTCCACCTCACACCTCTCGCACATTCCAGTCTCTTGCCAATCTTATGTAGATACCCCATCCTTGACCCATAGTGATGAGCGAGACTGGTCTTGGTCTTGCGGTCATGGTCTTGGTCTTGCAGAAAATCCAAGACCAAGACCAAGACCAACTTCAGGCTGCAAGATCAAGACCAAGACCGAGCAGTGCAAGACTTATGAAAGACCAAGACTTAGCATTGCAAGATATACGCAAGACCAAGACCAAGCCTGCAAGAGTCTTGCGGTCTTTTAAAGATATAAAACGAAAAATAAAGCAGCCATGGATTATTTTAAACTTTAAAGCTTTGGTTTCCTAGGATAACGGTGCCACAATAAAGCGGCCGTAATTTGACGACCGTTCAAGACGGCCGCTATCGGTGAGCACAGATGTAAAGTAAGGGTTTAACGTTATTGACCGCCTAAATCCATTTTTGTATTTGCTTTCGTTTTGTATGTTTATAGTTTGTTTTATATCTTGTATTTAGTTTCATTATTTGACAATAATTAGAGTGTTTCTGTATTAAAAGCAAAAAATGGATTATTTGGACTTTGCAATGATATCTTCATCGGAAGAAGAAACGAAAAGGTCGGAAGAAAGTAAGATTTTTAAGAAAATCTTATATGTCGTCACCTTCAAACGAATGATGAAAAATTTAGACAATATTTTCGTTTGACACCAGTATTGTTTGATTATGTTTTAAATCACATAAAAGATGACATTGTTTCAAAACCATGCAATAGAAATAAAAATCCAATAACTGCTGAACAAAAACTATGTTTATTTCAAAGGTAAGTTCATGGATAAGCTTTATTAATGTTTAAATACTAAAAAAACTTGGACAATGTTATGAATCATTTGGAGAAAGAGGCATTGTCGTACTGTACTCCGCTGAGAACGCAGGTAGAGGAGTCCTTGACGAAGACGAAAAAGAAGCTTGGGAAATTAACTTTTCCGCACTTGTTAGGATAATAACTATTTCATACTTGATTTATCGCTACAATGTAATATAAAAAAACAAAATTTTTATAATAAAAAATACTATCCCTTTCATTTAATCTTTCTTTACTTGTAATGATTTTAAAAACCATCTTTCCTTTTTTTTTGTAAAAATGGACCCCAGTAAATCTAACAAAAAGTGCAAGACTTGCAAGAGTCTTGGTGCAAGACCAAGACCAAGACCAAGACCTTGTATGCAAGACCAAGACCAAGACCAAGACTAACCCGGTCTTGGTCTTGGTCTTGCATTTGCTCATCACTATTGACCCATGTCCAATGAGCACCTGGGTCATGAAGTAGTTCACTTCCCCAAATTCCGGCCCATCCACTCACTCCTATTCCTAATCGCCAACTTGATTAGAAACATGGCACAACGTTGTCGGATACCATAGAGTCTAAAAATATATACAGACAATTGTTTACATTTGGGTTGAAGCTAACATGCAAATAAAAAAGTGGGGATCATGTATGAGACTATAGACTTTTCAGATAATCCCATAATGTGTATGTATTATTAAGATTTTATTATTTTATTGTTGTTGGGTTCTTATGTTTTCTTTTTTTTTTTTTTTATTATTTTAATTTTTTCTGATGATTGAATGTTATTTTAGTAAATTCACGTTAATTGTGACATGATATTATTAGTGGTTTGTTTTTATTTGATTTGAAGTAATTGTTGAAGTTTTTTACTACAATAATAATGTTTTTTTTTTTTTAGCCCCTTAAATAATATGTATAATGATGACTAGCTTAAATAAAATTAAATGTTTCTACGCTCGTTTGTTTAAATTGAAAATAAATACTATCGTTAATCGAAAAATTATATCTCAGGTCGTACAGGTTTCACCACAGATTTACGCTCAAACAAATTATAAATTTTCTATCAAAATGAAATTCAAAAATCTTTACAATAAAGTGGTATAAATGTTCTCTAGCGACTAATAATTATTATCGCTTTAAAACAGTTTATACGCACACTTAATACAAATTAAATAACGGTACCTTTTTGAACTTTGTCTCTCGAGTGTTCGCCATTCACATGTAGGTGTCGCTGGAACTGGTGGTTTATCTTCTCTTCTGGTGAGCACGTGGGATGTAGAACTTCCAATGGTTTAATTAAAGACAGAAACTCTTACGATGTAAAATTTATTGTTGTTTACTTGTGGATTTTTTTTTTACAATTTACTGGTTGATAAGACTCCCTTTTTACAAGTGGTGTGTTACAAAGTTTTATACTAGGATTATTTCTGATATAAGGTAAGTCAAGCTTCTTATATTAATTTAATACTAACTTTTGTATCATTAAAGTTACAGTTGAAACTGTTATATTATAAGATTACTCTGCTCGATTCAACAAACCTATTTTCGATTCAAAGTCGAAGGATGTTAACTTATAAAGTTAATAAAATTTATGACTAATCAAAGTCTTTTTTAAAAATGTAGATTACGAGTTGAATATTATAATAACTGTTGTTGAATGTTTTGAAAATGAGTCTTGAATCTTTTTTAAAATTAAACTTGAGTATTGAGTCGTGAAAGTTTTTTAAAATTAAATCTTAAATGTTTGTTGAAAATTTTTTTAAACGAAGCTTTAATGTTTGTATAAAGGGTCTTGACTCTCGTAAAATTTGGCTTGAATCTCCTTTTATTCTTTCTGACTGGTTCTTTTACGTAAAACTGAGATCCCTCTCTCATTATTCTCTGACCAATAAAAATGCTTCATGTAAAAACTCCACGAGAACCAATCAGAAGGAACTATTTCTTAATTTGCTTATTTCTAACTAACTACTTATATTTTACAAACAATTTTTTATATAATATATACAATAATCATTTTTAATGTTCAATATTTTTTTTATAATTTATTATGGTCGGAAAAGCTCTTAAATTATATTTACTGAGGCTTGAAGTCATAAATTCGACCGATATACTTCCGAGTAACTCATACGTCACAACGTGCACCTGCTATTCTAAGCTCTTGGAGTTCGAGGAAACTAAATATTTCAAACACGCGATGGCGTGTACAAGCACTCGTAGTTCTGATAATTTGACGTCACACAGGCACAGGTGCACTTCTAAAGTTTTGGAGTTCATGGAAACTTTTTTAACTTTTCAAACACGCGATGTTAGCAGTCGTAGTTCTGATAATTTTACGTCACACATATGCACAAGTGTTATTCGTAGAAGAACTTTTTATACACTTTTGTAGATCTTTGAAAATCCTTTTATATATTTAACAGAAAAATATTTTACAAAAATTTATAATTTGTTCGTTTGTTTAATTTTACATTTAGAATTATATTTTCATTATTATTTATTTTTTTTTAATGGTGATTTTGATTATTTTTATGTAATGTGATTACTTTTTTATTATTTATTTTTGCTTTTAATTGACTTAACGATTTTGTTTTTGATTTAATCATCATAATACATATTTTTATGGAAATTAGTCTTTTCTTTAATGAATAAATTTTTTATGATAATAAAACTTCGTCTCAACTTCCCCCCAAACTTGTAATAAATTTATCGACGGATAAATTTTTATAAGTTTCTATTTTCTATTTTAACTTCAACTATATCCTATTTTATTTTATTTACATATTTATTTACACTTAACTACTAAATATATTACTTGAGTGAACTTACATGAAACACACCACGTGAAATTTTTGTGTTAGGAAACATTAGAATTTATTTTTTACCTTTTTTAAACATAAGCGCATCGTATCATCTTTTTCTTACCCACTACTATAGGATTAATACTATAACTTATAATTCCATCTGCCAACAGTTTCTTTAAATGTTTATCTACCGCTTCTTGATATTTATAGGGAATTGGATAACTTTCTGACTGAAACTCTCTATTTTTTTAACTTTAATACTTTGGGAATAATTTTTAGCTACTCTAGATTCATCATTAATTAAACTTTTATATCTTTCTACCAATTTTATAACTTCATTTTTCCATCCTTTATTGCAATTTATCACCACCTCTAAATTCTTTTCATTAACCCTATCATCGGCATCAATTGCCCTTTCATCATAATCATAGTTTAATTTATTTTTGGTATCTAAGACCCTTTCTAAATGATTATCATTTCCATTTTTATTTAAATTTAATTCGGCATCTATGGCCACATTATTAAATATATTTCGGCACCCTTGTACCATTAAATTGCAACTAGATTCACAAATTTCACTTATTTTTTTCTTGGCAGAAATTTTTATTACTATTTTCTAATGACTCGTCGAATATACTAATTATATTATAATTACTAGTTAATTTTAAATCATTTATTACCTCAAATTTTATTTCATTATCCCCAAATATTACTGCATTTTTGATATAATTTATTATAATTTTATTCTTTGATAATTCATCGTTACCCAATAATATATCATATTTTAATTTATTGACTATCAATAACTGAACATTTAATTTTACATTATTTATATTCAAAGAAGCAAAAACTGTTTTATTAGAATATCCTAAACTTTTATCATTTATCCCTGTAAAATTTACTTTTGGAATATTGATTATATTGTTTTTAACATTGAGATTTTATTTACTGTATTTTCTGATATTAAAGAAACTGTAGACCCTGTATCTATTATAATGCTTAATAAATTGTTATCAATATTTGCTTTAATTAATACTAATTCTATTTCTTTATTTTCTAGATGCAGATTATCCTTGTCCATTAAAAATTCACGTGGGTGTACAAAGTCACATCTAGCGCTATTTACATTGTGCACCCCTATTGAAAATTTGTGGTTTGGGCATCATCTACTGGAGATCTGGCCCTAGGAGTTCTACTACCTGAACGTGCAATGTCTCTCGGTGTATTATTTGTCTCATATATCCCCTCATTACTGTTAGTCGTATTAATTGCGTTTACTTGTCTATTATTATTGTTTGTATTTGCTCGATTATTGTTATTTTGTTCAAATCTATTAAAATTTCTATTATTATAATTATTGTTAAAATTTCTAGTGTTCTGATTATTATTGTAATTTCTATTATTATTGAAATTGTTCCTATTTTCATTATTTTGATTTCTGTTTTGATTATAGTAGTTATTGTTAAAATTATTATTATTATTTTGTCTGTTAAAATTGTTACCGTTACTTTGCCTATTAAAACTTCTATCATTGTTATTAAAGTTTCTTACATTATCTCTATTCTGATTGTTGATACTATTACTTAAATTTCTTTCAATTCTCTGCAAATATGTTATTAAATGATCAAATTTATTAATATTTTGTACTGCAATTTGAAATGTCTTGATAAAAACATTACAATTTCTGCTTCTGGTATAGGAGGAGTTAAATATTGACAAGTAGCATAGAGTTGTAAAACATAGTTGGATAGATTATTCTTTGTATTATCAAATTTGCCAAAATACAATCTTTCCCTGACTTTACTCTGTTGTAATTCTGACCAGAAAGTATCTAGAAATACCTTTTCAAAGGTTTCAAATGAATCTACAAACATTTCTTTGCAATTCCACCATAATAGTGCATTGCCTGTTAAACTTGATCTGATAAATTCTTTAAAATCTTGCAAATTTTTAATTTTATAGTATTTATTTTTAATTGAATGTAAATAATTTATAGGATGTATCTTCCTATAATCCCCACAAAATTTCGAACTTTCTTCAAACTTCCCCCCTATATTTAAAATTTGAAAACCCAAGTCAGGTGTTACGCGATTGTCTGATAATTCAGAAATATTTTTGATTCACTTGTTTTATTTTATTTTCGAGTTCCTCCTTTAATTTCTTGATTTCTTCACTGTTTCCCACGTTTATATTTGTATTTAATTTTTCTTCTATTTCTTTTCTTAATTGTCTCTCTGTTTTTCTGTTTTCCTGTTCGGCTATGTCCAAATTTATTTGTATTCCTCTTTTCACGTTATCTTCGATTTCTGATATTCTTGAGTTTAATTTCAGATTGTTTTCGCTTGTTCTTTTGTCTATATTTTGTACTTGTTTATTTAAAAATTCTTGTTTTTCCTCAATTACTTTAATCTTTTTCTCTTGATTTTCTACTTTCTTGTCCAATTTTTCCGTTATTTCATTCAATTTTCTCGTTATTTCCTCAGAATTTTGTCTATTTTGTTTTTTCATTTCTTCAGAGTTGGCTTCTAGTTTTTCGCTATTTGTTCTGAATTGGCTAGGATGATGCTCATCAAATCTGCCAATGTGACATTTCCTCCAGTTTGTGAAGAAGTACCATCTTTTTGTTGAGGTTCGTCTTCTTGTTCCCCCTTTCTTCTGGTTCTTCAGCATTGTAGTCTATGTCTATTTGTTCTTGGCTTTTTAATCTGTTAATTAGAATTTGTTTGGTTCCTTTATCATCCAAATTCCTGTTTCTAAGTTCTTGCCTGAGTTCTTCAACTTTCCAGGTGTCAAAATTAACTTCCTCTTTATCAGACATTATGTTTCGACTTTTTATATTTATAATAAAATGTTAGAAATATTTATTTTATAGGTTAATTACAGTTACAATAATGTATTAGTATTTTTATTTTTAAATAAATTTTAATGTAATGTTTATTGATTTATTTTTTGTTATTAAACTATTAAAATCTGTGATTTTAATCGAGCCCCACGTTGGGCGCCAAGTTATTAAGATTTTATTATTTTATTGTTGTTGGGTTCTTATGTTTTCTTTTTTTTTTTTTTTATTATTTTAATTTTTTCTGATGATTGAATGTTATTTTAGTAAATTCACGTTAATTGTGACATGATATTATTAGTGGTTTGTTTTTATTTGATTTGAAGTAATTGTTGAAGTTTTTTACTACAATAATAATGTTTTTTTTTTAGCCCCTTAAATAATATGTATAATGATGACTAGCTTAAATAAAATTAAATGTTTCTACGCTCGTTTGTTTAAATTGAAAATAAATACTATCGTTAATCGAAAAATTATATCTCAGGTCGTACAGGTTTCACCACAGATTTACGCTCAAACAAATTATAAATTTTCTATCAAAATGAAATTCAAAAATCTTTACAATAAAGTGGTATAAATGTTCTCTAGCGACTAATAATTATTATCGCTTTAAAACAGTTTATACGCACACTTAATACAAATTAAATAACGGTACCTTTTTGAACTTTGTCTCTCGAGTGTTCGCCATTCACATGTAGGTGTCGCTGGAACTGGTGGTTTATCTTCTCTTCTGGTGAGCACGTGGGATGTAGAACTTCCAATGGTTTAATTAAAGACAGAAACTCTTACGATGTAAAATTTATTGTTGTTTACTTGTGGATTTTTTTTTTACAATTTACTGGTTGATAAGACTCCCTTTTTACAAGTGGTGTGTTACAAAGTTTTATACTAGGATTATTTCTGATATAAGGTAAGTCAAGCTTCTTATATTAATTTAATACTAACTTTTGTATCATTAAAGTTACAGTTGAAACTGTTATATTATAAGATTACTCTGCTCGATTCAACAAACCTATTTTCGATTCAAAGTCGAAGGATGTTAACTTATAAAGTTAATAAAATTTATGACTAATCAAAGTCTTTTTTAAAAATGTAGATTACGAGTTGAATATTATAATAACTGTTGTTGAATGTTTTGAAAATGAGTCTTGAATCTTTTTTAAAATTAAACTTGAGTATTGAGTCGTGAAAGTTTTTTAAAATTAAATCTTAAATGTTTGTTGAAAATTTTTTTAAACGAAGCTTTAATGTTTGTATAAAGGGTCTTGACTCTCGTAAAATTTGGCTTGAATCTCTCTTATTCTTTCTGACTGGTTCTTTTACGTAAAACTGAGATCCCTCTCTCATTATTCTCTGACCAATAAAAATGCTTCATTTAAAAACTCCACGAGAACCAATCAGAAGGAACTATTTCTTAATTTGCTTATTTCTAACTAACTACTTATATTTTACAAACAATTTTTTTACATAATATATACAATAATCATTTTTAATGTTCAATATTTTTTTTATAATTTATTATGGTCGGAAAAGCTCTTAAATTATATTTACTGAGGCTTGAAGTCATAAATTCGACCGATATACTTCCGAGTAACTCATACGTCACAACGTGCACCTGCTATTCTAAGCTCTTGGAGTTCGAGGAAACTAAATATTTCAAACACGCGATGGCGTGTACAAGCACTCGTAGTTCTGATAATTTGACGTCACACAGGCACAGGTGCACTTCTAAAGTTTTGGAGTTCATGGAAACTTTTTTAACTTTTCAAACACGCGATGTTAGCAGTCGTAGTTCTGATAATTTTACGTCACACATATGCACAAGTGTTATTCGTAGAAGAACTTTTTATACACTTTTGTAGATCTTTGAAAATCCTTTTATATATTTAACAGAAAAATATTTTACAAAAATTTATAATTTGTTCGTTTGTTTAATTTTACATTTAGAATTATATTTTCATTATTATTTATTTTTTTTTAATGGTGATTTTGATTATTTTTATGTAATGTGATTACTTTTTTATTATTTATTTTTGCTTTTAATTGACTTAACGATTTTGTTTTTGATTTAATCATCATAATACATATTTTTATGGAAATTAGTCTTTTCTTTAATGAATAAATTTTTTATGATAATAAAACTTCGTCTCAGTATAGATGACGTTAGTTTCGTTAGCTCATAATAATAACAAGTTAAGTTACTCTATAGATACAAATTATAAAATGAATAAAATAACTTAAACACTGGATTTGTGAAAAAATAACCTTGAATCTTATACAGAATATAGATCTGTCCCAACAATTTTTATGTATATACATTTTTGCAAAGTATTGTAAAAATGTCTATCGTCGAATTACTACGCTTTACGTTTTAGGATTCTTTTTACAATTTTCACAGAACATAATATTTTACTCCGTTTTGCGTTCCGAGATTACCATGGTCCACGGAGACTTATTTAACTAGGATAAATAGATATTGTTATTGATTGTTATTGAATACTGATTAGTTGTGATTGTGTTTTTTCTAGTTATTTAAGAGAAGTGAAGTGATGGTTCAGACGTGTTTGATATGCAAGAATAATAGTTAATCAAATCCCAACATCTCATCTCTTAATTTTAAAGTAAATTTATATACATTTATATATCATCTACATTTGTAGTCCTACAATGGTCATATATAGTTGTCGAGTCCTCAGAAAGTGGATAATTGGTTGTGAATTAATAATAAACACAAGCAATATTGTGTCTGTAAGGTTTGTAAGCAAAAATATGTAAAAATTAACATGGCAAACTCTATACCTTACAGATTCTGTAGCGATTAGGAAATGCTCAGAATTCCATCCAAGTTACTTCTGAGAATTTTTTAATAAAATGGAGAGGAAATTAAGTGAAACAAACAAACAAAAAAAATGATTGGCTGAGATTTTTTGTATATGAATTTTGTTTGGGTAGAAATACAATATGCAATAATTCTAATATATCATAATTAACTATGGATCCATTAATTTATAATTATAATTAAAGTTTATTGAGTAGGTATAGTAGAATTGTATCATATAAATAAATTAAATGCATATGAATAGTTTTAAATGATTAAAATAAACAAATGAAATGAAATTTCATACACAACTACCAGTAATTCGTCTGGCTCAATTAGAGTTTTCAAAAAAATTGTGAGGAATTGTGACACAATTAGTAGTCTGGTCGAAGAACAGCTTTGGCAAATTAACTTAAATAGATATTTACTAATCAAAAACAAATTATTAATCACTGAAAAAAATATAGGCCTACAAAAAAAAATTGGTAAATATGTAGAATCCGGTGAACTCTCCGATTTTTATAAAAATTCGATGAAGGGTCTATAATGATTCTGAAAATAAAGTTTTTTTCTGCAAAAACACCTAGAAATATCAAAAATTGCTAAAACTTTGGACTCAAAATGAACATAACCTAGCACTTACTTGGTATAAATGTAACAATTTATTAAATTTAACAACACATTTGAATTAAACAAATACTTTAAAGATAATTTTAAACACAATAAAGATTAAATAATGTTTTATTTTATTCTACAAACATTTTAAACTCTGTTTATTTTAACAAGCCGGCAATGTTGTTAAAACATCTCTAAGGATTATTTTGCAATGTTGCCTAGATGAAATATCTATATATGTCAAGTACTTTTAAAAGTTGAAAGTATTCTTATAATATTATGCTCATACTCTATTTTTTCATGTTTATTTTGATCTATTTTTGTTTTTTGGATAAAATATTTATTTTCAGAATCATCATAGTGTCCTAGACCCTATTCTATTCTTCTGGGGTGCGTTTCATGCATGTACTGGAGCTCTAGGCTCATTGTACCCCCCTGAAGTAATCATACCAGGTTCGTTTCCTTCATGTATTCTAGAATGTCCCTGATATTCGCTTTCACGATTTCCTCTGGCTCAGGAAACTGAATGCCAAAGTGTCTCTGTCTAAGCCACTTAAGGCTCGGACAGTGACATATTACGTGAAGAGGAGTTTCGTCTTCCTCACCACATTTTCTGCACAATGGGTCCTCAGCGAGTCCTATTGTGTTCATGTGTTTTCGGAGATGGCAGTGTCCTGTAAGCAGTCCAACTGCCTTTCTCAATTGGGTTCTACTTAGGCTGAGTAGTTCTGTAGTTTTCTCCCTGGATGGACCTGTTATGAATAATCTGGATTGCCTGAGTCCAGGCAGTTCCATCCAGAGTTTTTTATGTTGTTCCCTTAGTCGTTCCTCTATTGTTTCCCTTACATGTTGGTATGAGACCCCACATGTGGGAAGAGGTCCGATCAGGGTTCCTTCTGAAGCTTCCCTGGCTAGGAGGTCAGCTTTTTCATTTCCAAGAATCCCTGTGTGTCCTGGTACCCATTCAAGGATAACCTTGTGGCGTTGTGCCAGTTCAGCTACAGTTCCTTGGCAGTGCTTCACTGTTCGTGACGTAGTGTGTACGCTCTCTATTGCTTTGAGAGCTGCTTGGCTATCACTTCTGATCCTGACAGTCCTGTTAGGGACTGTCTCGTTCAGGATGATTTCCGAGCATGTGTTGATGGCAACCACTTCAGCTTGCAGGATAGTCTCTACTGAACCCAGGTTGAGACTATACGTCTTCCCTGTATTTTCATTGTAGATTCCAATCCCAGTGCTGGTGCTTGTTTTGGATCCGTCTGTGTACCAAACGGATTCATGTTGTTTCCTAGTCTTGGTACGAGCTTCGTCCCTATCCGGAATATGAACCGTATATGGTTTGGAAAGGTCGTAGCAGATAGGTATTCTATCTGAGGGCATGCTCAGTAATTGATTATGTTCAATCTCTTTCGAGATTGTGGAATGGTACCTAGGGATCGCCCTGCCCCATTCGTTGTTTATTTTCAGCCTGTAAGCAGCTGCCAGTGCTTCCCTTTCCACAATAAGATGTAGTGGAGGTAGTCCCAGCATAGCTTCCAGGGCCGCCGTGGGCGTTGTTCGCATCGCCCCGGTTATAGCTAGACAGGCTACTCTTTGTACCCTGCCTAGCTGTCTAGATGCTACTGAGCACCTCGCTTTATGCCACCACACAACAGAACAGTAGGTTATGATGGGTGCCACCACCCTCGTATAAAGCCAGTGCATCATACTGGGTTTAAGCCCCCACGTATTGCCCACAGCTCTTCTGCATGCCCAGAGAACTCTTAGGCCTTTATCTGTTGTGTTTCTAATGTGGTTGGAAAGGGTTAGTTTGCTATCTAGGGTTACCCCTAGGTATTTGACTTCCCCTTTAAACTTTAGCGTTTGGCCCCACATACGAAGTACCCTCAAGTCAAGGTTCCTTCTGAGGGTGAACGCTATCACGGAGGTCTTTGCCGGATTAGTTGACAATCCCTCTTGTTTGCACCATTTTTCGGTAATCCTCAGTGCCAGCTGCATTCTCTCGGACACAGTGGCCCCGAATCTACCGTTTACAACTATGCTGACGTCATCAGCAAAGGCTTGGGCATAGATACCCTCGTCATTGAGTCTACAAAGGAGCTCGTCAACCACCAGGTTCCACAGAAGAGGAGATAACACCCCTGAAGGGTCTATAATGATTCTGAAAATAAAGTTTTTTTCTGCAAAAACACCTAGAAATATCAAAAATTGCTAAAACTTTGGACTCAAAATGAACATAACCTAGCACTTACTTGGTATAAATGTAACAATTTATTAAATTTAACAACACATTTGAATTAAACAAATACTTTAAAGATAATTTTAAACACAATAAAGATTAAATAATGTTTTATTTTATTCTACAAACATTTTAAACTCTGTTTATTTTAACAAGCCGGCAATGTTGTTAAAACATCTCTAAGGATTATTTTGCAATGTTGCCTAGATGAAATATCTATATATGTCAAGTACTTTTAAAAGTTGAAAGTATTCTTATAATATTATGCTCATACTCTATTTTTTCATGTTTATTTTGATCTATTTTTGTTTTTTGGATAAAATATTTATTTTCAGAATCATCATAGTGTCCTAGACCCTTGATTTTTATAAAAATCGTTGAATTCACGGGCTTCTACATTTTTCCCAGAAAATTATATATTATAGATTAAACAAGAGTTTATTTGACGATACACTTTTCAAATAACACTAGTGAAATAAATTCATTATCAGTTTTTATTCTGTACCTAAGGGAAGACATACATTTACATTGTTTTACTTAATCAATTCTGGGGAAAAAAATACTATATTTGGTATAACGTACATTTTAAAACAAAATTTATAGATTTATATGACCGTAGTTTGTCGACTTTACGAGGGCAAGGAATAAAATTTCTGGGATACTCTATAAAAGCAAAAATCGTCTTCGTCAGCAGCACACCGTTCAGAATAAATGATTTAAATGAAAATCAGTAGCGCAATCCTGGACAGTTTCCAAACAAAAATTTATTGTATACCTACTTTTTTTTAGGCAAATAAACCAAAATTGTAGTAATTTTAGTAGGTATAGACTTAAAAGTTTTATAAAATTATTAATGTCTGCTATTAGTTTACTGTTTGCTGGTTATAAATGTAAAAAATATTTAGTTATTTTTTTAAGTGGTTACTTTGTTTTTATAATCCTAGAGAATTTGAGTAGAGATTATAGAAAAGCTATTTTAACTGAATATTTTAACAAACTGCATTACCAGATCTTTAGTTAGTGCAGTCTTCCTTTCTATCTTGTATTTCCATTACTCTGACTTCGTCAAACTATATTCCGTTAAATATACCGGCACTATATCACGCAGTTTCTTTTGCATAAGTTTATACTTTAGACATCCAAATAAATTACGTACATTTTGTAATAAATATGAAACTGAAAACTTGTTTAAAGTGATATTTGAATGTCCCATATTATATTTTTTTATCAAGCCTAAAGCTGTTTATTTTAAAAATTTAGATTATTTTTATCTGAGTTGGACAATTTAATATTCAGCCAAAGTGATCTCGTCTTTTATTTACAGTATAGTAAAACTAAGAGCATTTGTGCATAATGAGTGAAAAACCAGTGTATTTGTTGTAATAATATTAAAAATATAACCATTTTGGTTTTTTTCATTGAAAATTTTTGGCATCGGAATAAAACCAATCAAAACAGTTTTTTTTAGGCACGTGTTTAAAACTAACCAATCAACGCTTGATTAGACTGATAATATCCCTAAGGAAATTATCACTAGGTTAGGTTAGGTTAGGTTAGGTTAGGTTAGGTTAGGGTTTACACTAAGTACACTTTTAAGAACTATTTCGCTTAATTTTTATCTATTATTAAGAAGGAAAAATCAAATCGGAGGTTATATATTAATAAATACTTTATAATATAATACAATATTATTGAATTATTTAAAAATAATCGCAATTGAAACACGAATTCTATGCTTTTCCACATTTCATAATTAAAGAACAACCAATTCGAACGGTAAACCTTGCTTGACGTCATGATGTTACGTCAAATGTCAAACTTTTGACAATATGAAATTTAAACATGTCGCGATTTGGCGAATTAAATCTCGAAAATTTCTACAAATTAATCTAAAATGCCAAACATTTTCTTCCAAATATCAATTAATATTATTTTATAGATATTTTTGGTTTTCCTTGATAGAAGCGGCGGCTCTGCGCCTCTGAGAAAAACAATAGGTATTTGCTGTATATCAGGTTTGGAATGCAGTATAAAGTTTTAGAATACGTTGGCTCTATGAGAATTATGCAATATTTAATAAACTTTTAGAACGGCGACGGACCAATATCGGTAGAATGCTAGCAAATATGTAAATTGATTTTTGAAACTTCAACCTCTACGGCTCAATTTACCTTAGCCATTAGGTGAACTTTCATAAAATTTTAAAGTGCTTGTATAATGATGGATCAATTAACAATATTTAATATTGATTTCTCGTTTATGAATTTATATAACAGTGGGTAATATAAAAATTGTTATTCGTATAATTTTATTATGTTTTGAAATGGAAGACAAAGAAGAAAAACAGCACATACGTATCAATTGTATTTCTTTCATTAAAATGTCAAACATAACATTAACCTTTGCTCATTTATTTTTTAATTTTTACAAATTAATTTTACTGCATGATACGCAGTAAAAGTGGGAAAGATAACAATGTACGAAAGGCAACATAATTGAGGTAATTAGTATTGGGTAAAATATCTTTAAAAGGGTATTTTTATTTATTTAACTGTCTTAATAACCTAAAGCAGTAATAATTTCCACAAAAGCATCTAGGCTTTAATATTGTTATGTCTTATTACTTCCATACTTGGTCTAGCCTTATAACGGGTAATTATCAACTGCGCCCAAACCCGCAATAAAACTTATCTGCCTTTTCGAATTTTACCTGAAAAAGGTGTATATCGATTGCGCCCCAAGTGAGACAGGCAGAATTATAAATTCTATGATTGTTATGGCAATATTTTTTTATAATAACTAGATAATTGATTTTTGAAAATTGAATTTTAGATAATATCTATTCTTTTCGGGTGTTCGGGGATTTGATTTTGTAAAAGCAATGAGCATTCACTATAAAATTCAAAATGCCCTGCCGTGCAGAATTCTAGGGCTAGATACCTAGGAGCACATGAAATAGAAGAAGAGGATCTACCTGATTTGAAGCCCGATGATGTCCTAAACTTCCTCAGGAAAATAGGACTCGAAGAGCTGCTATAAATCTTAGAAAATATCAGAACATGGTAAGTAAGGGGGGCACAATAGATCCTATAGGTCACAGTGTACTTATCACCCCTAATTTATACATACATACATACATACATTCTATTCGGGTGTTCGGGGATTTGATTTTGTAAAAGAAATGAGCATTCACTATAAAAAATAGTATAGGTATAAATATGTAATATTGTGCAATTTATGTTATTGTTTTATTTCATATTGTATAAACTCTTTTTTAATAATTGTGTTGTGTTCTAGGTACAAATTTTTTGGATATTTTATTTATTTAACGTTAGGTTAGGTTAGGTTTGGTTAGGTTAGGTTAGGTTAGGTTAGGTTAGGTTAGGTTAGGTTAGGTTAGGTTAGTTTAGGTTATGTATAATTAATAAAATTGATACATTTAATATGGTCACTATAAAAGTATCGTGAATTTGAAAATAACAGTATCTTTTCAAATTCTAATATTCAGGTAAGTATTTTGTGCGCAATCGATACACCTCATTCCACTTTTGTTTTAAACCGGGGCGCAATCGATAACCGGGATTAGAAGGATTACTTAGGCAGGTAATAAAATGTGCGCAATCGATATATGCCCCTTATAACTACCTAATAAACATCAAGTACCTAGCTACAAACAAACAAAATGTAACTTCAATATGTCAATCTGACGATCCTAATTCTAGCGAAACGGCTGTTATTGAGGTTAAAAAAGCAATTTTTTAAATAAATAGTTTTGTTTAAACGAAGGGTTTTTTATTATTCTTAATTAATGCAGTATCCAATTATAATTTAATTTGTGTTTCTTTAATGCCACTATACAGTAAACAAATGAGACGATTGGCACATTATACCTTTCTACACTACCACCTACACCTTTTTTGTGTGTTCCTACACAAGTATTTCTTGTTTTTAAAATCAATTTACCTGAATCTGTTTAATGCCTAAATTAGGAAATAAACTGCATTACCTTCCAACCTAACGAAAGCTTCAAATGAAAACATAGGCCACCAAGCTGTTTTCACTTGCCTTGGTGGCAGGATTGGTATTTTACACAAAAAGTAGAAGTTTCAACATCTTAAACATGCATTCTAATTCTGTTTTAGTCATAAATTACATATTGACAAATAAAAAATTGAGTTTTTGTGTACCAAATTTCTTTATCAGGCGAACCACGAAGGCAAGGTGCATGTGTACTTATTGCGCCGTGGTCGCCTGGAGATTGGGAGGGAAAGGAAAAATATGAGCGGGCAAAAAATTCCACATTGTTGACACTCTGGGGATGAAGGATCTCTTGAAATGTTCAGTTCGAGGAGTTGAACGGTAAAGGGATGCACGTGAGACGAACTCCTTGCGACCTTTCTGTAGAGTGGGGGGGATTAGGGATGAAAGTTCTTTGCCGTGAAAATAGCGGTAGATGAGACGGAGGTCGCCTACGGCTCTACGGTGGGATAGTGGATGGAGCATATGGGGATCATTTATAAGCCCCAAGGCTTTCTTTTAGATAGGATCCAGGATTTTGAGGGTTGTGGGAGACGCAGCTCCCCAAATATGGGGACTTGAGAGACGTAAAGTGTGTAGAGATTCATGGGAGAGAAATTTTTTCGAACAAGAAAATGAAAGTTAAGGTTTTGGGCAACGGAAGTAGCAATTGAAGTTACGTGCTTGTGACAGTTCAGTTCTCGATCAAAAGAGACGCCTACGAATGAGGCGCTGTTCTGCAACGTGATTCCATCTAAGATGATCACCGAAGGAATGTTGGACTTTTTTTGTAATAGTGTGCCAGAGTTTCGTTTTCGAAGTGTTTAACTACACAAGGTTCCTGGCACCCCATTCCTAGACTAACTTCAAATCTTGGTTAAGGGAAATTTGCACCGAAGTTTGCTTACCTTTTCTCGCTTTTGTTGGGTTTTTTGCTAATTCAATGTAGAGAAGGTAGAGGGTTTGGACAAGAACTGAACCTTATTGAAGGACATCAGCATTATTTGGATATTGATTGGAAGAATGACCATTTACAACTACACAGATTTAACGATGTTTAGTGAGGAAGCTTCAATCCAGACACACAGTTTAGAGGGGAGTCCATAGGAAGGAAGTTTAGGAGTTTAGGAGGACTATGTGCCAGACTTGATCGAAAGCTGTGGAAATGTAAAGGCATACCACGTAGGATTCGTCATGAAGCTCGATGGAGTTATTCCAAGAATGGGTTACAGAGGTGAGATCTGCCTTGGAACGACTTCTGCGGAATCCATTCTTGGAGGGAAGATTCTTAGAAGCTTTTTTAGGGACACGGGCAACTTTCCAGCTGTTCGGAAAGATTCCTTGGTCATAGAAGAGTTGAAAGAGAAGCGTGAGAAGTGGGAGAGAATCGGGAGAACAGTTTTTCAGGACGATAGCTGGAATATCATTTACCAATGTATTCTTTATTTAATAAAAAGAAATTATATTATAATAATTTCAGATTTTATTTTGTTATAAATTAGATAATAAAAAGATTTTTTTACAAATTGAAATAAAAAGTCTTTTGGTTAGCAAATTTAAGTGTAAGGAAAAATATATTACTTTTTTTCTTTTAATCTGTATCCGTGTTAATAAATAAAGTCGCTGAGCCTTGGAACTAAGTCTCAAATACTTGTTAAATGCGTTTAGTTGTCCCTTGATATCCACAAAATTATAAAAGTAGTGTATTTATTAAAATAATGCTCAAGTGTTTGAAGCAAAGGGGTGAAATTATAAGCAGACTGAGAATTATAACAAGGCACTTTATAGTAGACGGGATCCCAAAGCGGATGTTAATTAAAACTTAAAACATGACAAAAATTACTGCTTTTAAATTATCTTATAAAATTAAACTTTTATTACTTAGCAAACATCAACTTTCCTAAAATTCATGAAACAATAAAACCATATAAAATTTTTGCACTGGCAGTCTGTTAATTAAGAAAATATACCGGAAAAACTTTGCTTCAGACCAAAGCAAATTTTTTGTTCAGGAAAATTTTAACGTTAAGAACAGCGTCCGATAAGTACCTAAACTATTAGCAACAGTTTTTTTACGCAAATAGTTTATCTTCCAATACAAAAAATTTATTTATGAAGTAAAAATAAAACAACATAGTTTCGTACATTTCTTTATATATATAGGCTAATTTATTTTTTACAACGCTTACTTTTTCATCAGGTACTTATATTTAAGCCCTAAGTCCATTGTTTGGATATGAAGTATAAATCTTATATCTAACTGTAAATGTTAGTTTAATAATTTCAAATGTACGAAGACGTATATCATTCAATTCAATAAGGAACACGTCTAAAATTTTTGATATCAAATTATTTTCAAAGCAAAACATGCATCTTAATCAGGATGTGATTAATGAAGCAGTTTCAACTAATTAATGATGTATTCCCAAAATTTTCCGGTTTGAAAAATGATTATTATCACTGCTGCATTCATTGCAATCGTTAAAGATATTGATCCACATTATTAATATTTCTTAATGGCATTAATAAAAAATATTAATTTTTTCGGCACCACGGCAAGAATTACGCTACAGCATATTTTTTAAATAGTGTATAGTCTCTAGTATACTAACCTTAATAATTCATAAGTTTTCGTAATAATTTAACAATATTTGAGATTAATTGTCACAATCTGTCAAATTTTTTAGTATCTACCTATGCTAAAGTTAATCTTTGTTTAAGTGGTACTGTGTCTTAAACACTGAAAAACCTACAGGAAGCACTCGAATCTTGAGAGCACAGGAAACCCGGCGTGTAAGACGACACAGTAAGCCAGTGAGATTAAATCTCTTTCCTCCAAATTGCTGGTTGTTAGTGATACGTGGAAACCTGCCCAATACCTACAGCTTTATCTGACAAGCCTTCATATCCTATTAACTTGGATGTAGCGGCTTGGTTGCTTGATCCGGCCAAGAAAAAGAAACCACAATAAAATTCTCTACACTTTAAGGTTAAATACCATAAGCCGAAAATTGAATGGTTATACGGAAATATAACTGCTATTGTGTTAACTTCGAATCACCTGGGAAATTTTGGTTTGAATTATCATTTAAAGCAGCGCATGCTGTTGATTGTCGAACGTTTAACCATCATCCAAGTGAAGCAAATTTGTCTCTGGGGTTGATAATCGTTTAGCGTGAAGAGGACCATTATGTCTTTCCAAATATCCTGCGGCAACTCCAACTTGCCACTAGGACTTTGGATAAGGTTTTTTCAGTATGGTCAGAAGGTCAAATTTTGATCCAGGTGGACTTTTTTCCTTTTAGGAAAATTTTAGTGCAATACTGTTGCAGTTGTTAAAAAATATTTACATGTATTGGTTAACGGAATAAAAAATGCTTGCCTGTTACTTGAGTTCCTCGATTTGAACGGACTTAATCATGCTTATCCATTGGGAGAATGATTTCAGAAATATTTAGACATTTCACAGATGTTGTGGGTTTGTTGGTTTGTCGATATTCCGATATTCTAATCTATTTTTTATAAAAGTTTATTCAAAGGTCCATTATTCACCAGTTCCTTAAAATTTTATTCATACATCTTTAGTTTTTTATTTAGCAAAAATACGAAAACAAACTCAAATGTGTTAAAATCCGTAGGACGAGTGATTTTATCTTATTCAGTTTGTTTGAGTGGTTCGGTCTAGAATAAAAAAGAGTATTTGAGTCTAGAAAATAAAAATTTATCTGGTAAAATTTTACAGGACGAGAGGAATTTGAGAAGATTATTTTTTAAACCAACCATATTATACAAAAACCACTTTATTTAATAATTCATCGATATCTTTTCGCTAAATCTATTTTTTATTATAAGAAGTAAATATTCGATCGACAATGACAGATTTAAATTCAAATTGCGGATATTTTATGTTGCCTACCTATGATATAATTTATTAAAACATTAATATTCCAGAGAAAGGAAGTGGGTTTACACATAATAATATTTAATAAACACATTGTTTTTTAAGAGAAAATACTCATAATATTTTGATCTTTCAATAACTTTAATAATAATATCTTCTCAAGGTTACGGCTACTGCTGCGCTACCAAAATGAGTAAATGGGAGGGGTAACGGCATTCTGCGGTATTATAAAGAGGGCAAGTGAGGTAAAGGAAACGAAAACGTCAAAGGAAGCGGGCATTAGAACTCGAAAATGTTTTTTTATGACAGTTTTATAAATCTATATCATTCTTTAACAGGTACTACTTTATTTACGTAATCAATGCCGTTACCCTTCTTATTGATTGAAACTGTAGGTACACTAGATGGTATTGACAGTTTTAAATTGTAATGGGCACCGTAAAACAGTTGTAATTTGAATCAATATTTATTATTATACCTATTCACATAATTATATTCAGAAAAAATTGTCAAAATAAAAATTATTAGGCATATCTATTTAAAGTTTACCTATAAGACCACATTTATCTGTAGGTACTATCGGCTTCAGAATAGCATATACATTTTCAAACTAAAATCGCTTGCATTCAATTCATTTTAAGGGTCGCATATAAACCAATCACGGTTTAAATAATAATAAATTTGAAATCAGTTAAACAGTTGTCCATGCCCACATCTTTAATGTTAAACAGAGAGGGTATTCTATTGACAAATTGCCTGTGTATTATACCTAATTGTAGGCGTTTTAAAAATCGTCATTCCTAAGCAGGGTGTTTTTATAACTTCGGTAGGTAAAGGAAATTCACATTTAACATGTATATGCTATTTTAAAGCCGACTGTACCTAGCTAAAAGTTTTAAATGCAAGGCACCAGTAAGTTTTAAAGTACCTATCTATTTACATTTTTATTGTCGTTTAGATGAATTGAATTGTGATAATATTAACAAAATATATTTTAGAAAATTTAGATAATATAAATCAATGTTGATTTATAGTTACTTGTAAACAAGAAAATTAGTTGTTCATTATTGTTTTTGAATTTTTGACAGTTCAATAATTTTATCAATAATAATTAATAAAATGACTTGTCGTTTTATCAAAGGTAATACCACGAGTCCTTAAAATTTTATCGATAAATTTTAGTTTCGACGAAAACTTTTTTACTTGGAAAAAATACGAAAACAAACTGAAATGTGATAAAATCACGAGTCCGTAGGACGAGTGATTTTATCTTATTCAGTTTGTTTGAGTAGTTTTGCCTAAAATAAAAAAGTTTGAGAAAATAAAAATTTATCTAGTAAAATTTTACAGGACGAATGGTATTTGAGAAGATTATTTTTTTAACCATTCTGTACAAAAACCACTATATTTAATAATTAATCGTTATCTTTTCACTAATTTGCACCATTTTACTTTTCACTATTTTCGCTGTTTAATTGTTCAATATTATTGTTATTGAAGTTTTGACAGCTACATGATTTTATCAATACTGATAAAACGACTAGTGGTTTTATCAGTATAAAACGGAATGGTTGCATTTAGCACAGAACATTGAAGATTATGCGTTTTTATTGGCCAAAATCACAAAACTGTGATAGTTTGACAGGTGAAAATAATTATCATAGAAATATTTAACAATCCATTTGTATATAATTAGATTTTCCTATACATTTTTACTTAAGTTAATAATATTTTCAAATACTTTCTCTAATACAAAGAATGGCAGTGAAAAATATAATCTTGTTACAAGACTCGAAATATCGGCCTAAACACTTTTTTATAAGAGGGTAAAAGCTTGTGACAAGAGACATCAGTAAAACTGTATCTGGGAGAATTCGGAAGTAGTTGCATCGATTGTACTGAAAGGGCGCAGGGCAATTTGTCCGGTAACATTTTGAGGGTTATTAAGTGTGACACACAGCTCCTTGCTGGACGTAATCTTTCTACTTTAGTCATCGTATATATCATACAAATTCCCCCAAGTAAAGGGTCCAATATAGGTGATAAAAATTCACGCTTCTTAAAATCCATGTCAAAAATATTCAAATTGGTTCTTTTTAGAGCTCCCAAGAGAACCATTGAGGTTGACGCCAATTTCTCCGACATGAAACAATGAGACGACTTGCGCCATCGGGAACGCTTTACTCCTTCCCACATAAAAGGATCAAATTAATTTTTATCCTTTCCAGAATACAACCCTTTTCTTATACTACGGCTTTAACTGCATTCGTTCAATCTTGCTAAACTTCTTTGCAACACAATTCTCTCTTTCACCCCACATTTAATCTTTTTACAAATATATTTTCCTGTTTGTGTTTCCGAAGATTTTTATTTCTCTAAATAATCAGACGTATCAATTGCATAGAGTTTCTTTTCTTGGCCTTATTAGGGCGGTAAAAATCTAACCATTGTTTGAGTTCTTTACAACTTTCAATGATCCTGTTTTATATCGTTCTTGTTATAATTTCATTGGCCATGTCAATTTTATTACAAGGCTCATGAAAATAAATAATTATCTAAACATTTTTTTTATTTTTTTATATTTAAGAATTGTTAGTACTTTTGTGAAAACTTTAGTTGCCTGTACGACAATTTTTCATATATTTTATAATCTTTTTTATATTTAAATTAATTTTTTTCCAAAAAAGAATGATTGGTTCCGTTTCTATTAGCTAGAGATTTTATTCATCAGTTTTTATATTATTGGCGCTCCTTCTTACCTGCCATCGATTCTTTTTGTATATTTATGAATCGCACCTTATTCATCACTGGGAAATTTCAAAAAGTGTTTAGTGGTCATCTATAGTCAAATGTGCGACCAGTGGACCTCTGTCTATGCATAAGCAACGACGTTTTGAAGACGATGGGACCCTAGAGAGTTACCCACTTTGATATGTATGATATACGATATTGTGTACGTATTGAATTTTTAGATATTTATGCCTTTGTCTTCGTGTCTTAACAATAGCTTGTGCTGACCGAAAAGTAATCGAAGGAAAACGTGACAATATAACGACTTATCTGTTATAAAATATTTTATACAAGTATGTCAGATTCATGTACAGTAAATTTACGTAAATTTATTGTCTAACCCCTTACTTTTTGGAAGTCTATCTTACTAAGAATAACGCAACTTTCACGTTTAATTAAACACTAGAATCACCATCGTCAGATTGACATATTGAAGTTATACATTTTGTTTGTTTGTAGCTAGGTACCTGATGTTGATTAGGTAATATTAAGGCTAGACCAAGTATGGAAGTAGTAAGACAACAATATTAAAGTCTAGATGTTATTAGCCCTAAGGGATTATCCTAGATGCATTTCCCTCTAAAATCAGTATAACTACTGTGCAATGATAAAGAAAAACCAGGAAAAACTATATCATGCTGATCTTTACAATATCTTAATATATATTTCTGTTACAATTACGTCTTACCTATGTATAAAATGAAGACTCAATCAAAGAAGTAAACAGTTTAATAGTGGAGAACTTCCAAGATTTATTTGTTCATTAACAACTTTAAATTGTTGATCTGCTAGATGTCTTTTTATTTTAAGTTCTTCAAGGAAATCTAAATTTTGTTTTTTATCACAAGTGTGTAGTATTTGGATGTCATTGGTGTGTATAACTGAGGTTGGACAATTAATTTTGTAAACACCAGATTTTGTTAATTTGGTTAATTTTTTTACATTTAACAATTTTGTAACAAAATTATCTTCTGTTTTAACTGGTATTAATGTTGATGTTGCCGAAGATATTATTATTGATATTGAATTGGAAATATTTTCACAATATGTAATATTTTTACAACTTTTCATTTCCTTATTAGTTGTTCCTTATTAGTTGTAGTGACAGTTTCTGTTCTTTCTTAATAATTGATTTATTTATGTATCAAATCTTACATAATATAAAAATTACAAATTTTGTATGTATATTCTTAAAATGTTTTGATGTGAATCTAGTTGTAGGAATTTTGAAGTTTATTTACAAAGTTCTAAAAAGGGTTTTCCAATATTTTCTAAAGTATTATCTCTCGTCTATCAGACAAGGGAAATCTGTCGAATCAGTCGGAAGTAGTATTTGTATATCGATTGATTTGTTAATATCGTCTATGTCGTGACAACTCGCACTAAGTCTCAATCCGGCAAAGGTGCGCCCCATTCATCCTGATTAAAAAATCTCCATCTTAAAAAAAATGTTTTCAGCCTGAAATCCGGAACAGAACCGTAATTTCCTGTGGCTTTCGTGTCACACCAAACCAAAAAGGTCCTATAATGTCCAAGCTTTTACTGAAATTGTAGTGTCAACATGATTCATCGTTAGGAGCGTCGCGTTTCTTTTATTTTCCTGTAATTACGAATCGTGGGGCTGTGATTCTTAATGTCTGCAATTTGTAACATTTAATGGTCATATTTTTCATCTTCGAACATTTCGCATTTCACTGTACGGCGTCGAGATACTAATAAATCGACACTATTTACTGTATTTTCTAGTAAAAATTAACTTTGTCCAATACATATTTTGTAAATTTACAAAATCAAAACAAAATTTGCTCTCCCGCAAACCAGGTCTACCTGACCCTTTAAGTCTAAATAAAAAAAACATTTAGGAAAGTTTATTACATATTACATATTTAGTAATAAGCTTTCTTTGAATTAATGCTAACAAAGAACAAATAAAGCGTCTGGAAGCAGAAGTATTATATCTTTTATTTTATTGGTTGATCTCTTTAATTGCTTATTTTTTCTAATTTTTTTCTAATAATTTCTAACCTTTACAGAATAAAGACTACAACAGTGACAGAAACGTGCTTTCGTACTGGAATAGTAGACACTTTTAGCTATCTAAAGCTGCATTCGTTTCCCACCCTACCCCTCTAGGACGCCTTCTGCGCGCGCAGTCTCGTTATTTAATAGCCAGACCTCGTAGACGTTTAAACTAGTAATTATGAGGCTTTGTGACAGATGTCACATTGGATTAATAATTTTGTTCCAAATTATGGTGTTAAATTTTCTTACCGAATACTACTCAAGCTTAAATTATTCCTGGAAATTTTCTTTCGTCGCTTTGCGATGATTTTCAAACTATTTTTGCCCTCAAAAAATTTCCAGAAATAATTTAAGCTCTTGTGATATTATAAGTGATAATTTTAATTTGAAATATTTGTACACGTCAATGCAGAGGTAAAAATGTACTCTGCTGTTTTAAATAATAGTATATTAAACAACGCATTTCATATGGAATTCTGTTATGACACGAGTTCAAGTTTAAAAAACGAATCGCGAAGCGATGAGTTTTTTAAAGAACGAGTGTCACAACAGCCATATGAAATAAGTTGTTTATAATATTTTTTATATTTTGTTCTTTTTACCATTTTTTAAATTAATTTTTTATTTTTATGTAATTACGAAAATTTTTATTTTAAAAAGTATGTCGGCAGCACTGTGTAATTTATAAAATTTGACAGTTGTGACATTTAGATTATCAAATGTTAATGTTTTAAAATATTTTAAAATGAATAATATACCAATAATAATATATTATATAAGTAAAATATTATATTCATATTCACAGATACTTTCTTAAAGAACAATATAAAATTAATAAATTGCTATTAGCCACAAATGTCATTGTCAATAGTCTTGCCTTTAGAAACTTCATTCATGTCGCCAACCATTTAAAACAAAAATTTGCGTGCGTAAAAGTTACATTACGATACGCAAATGCGTTTTATAATGAAGATTTTTATAAGTGCAAAATATAAAAAAAATATTATACATGTTATAGACTGTATAAAAGATATATTACGGTATTTTTTAACAATTTAAATAAAAATTTGTCAAATTAGTTTAGTATATGTGGCAAGTTACTTTAAGAAATGATTCTTGGCTAGGTTATTGCGTTGGAATTTGAATTTTTTTTCTTATTTCGAATGACTAATTGACTAATTGAAACTATTAGT
This sequence comes from Ophraella communa, assembly GCA_035357415.1. Classification (NCBI taxonomy): domain Eukaryota; kingdom Metazoa; phylum Arthropoda; class Insecta; order Coleoptera; family Chrysomelidae; genus Ophraella; species Ophraella communa. Next base: position 12,632,950 of record CM068980.1, on the reverse strand, counting down.
GAAATATTTAAAAAATTATTTTTTACTGTCCTCAATTATAAACACCAGACAAATTTTAAGATACACTTTATAAACATTTACTAAAAAATATTTTCCCTGGTATTTCTATCAAGTCCATTATTTCAGTTCGCAGCAGGTATTATAAATAACCGTTCGATAAGGTGGGGTTAAAATCAGATACGTTGTCGCCTACTCTGATGTGATTTTGAGCTCCCATCCCGCAACTGACAAGTAATCTAGTAGGTCGTTAGGATGATGTGTATTAATGGATTAATGCAGTATTGAACTGTCAACATACTCTTCACTCATCATCCAATAGCGACAATATATCGATTGCGCGCCATTTTGATATGCACTCTAAAATATAATTCACTGTCAATAATCCATTTCAAATCATTGGTTGCAAGAAGTAACAATTTTTTTATTACTTTAGTGCTGCCGTTTCTTCTAATGGATGTTACAGGCCTAATGAACACGTTAGATTCCGTTGAAATTGCTACGGGGACTATTCAAAAAGTTAATACATTGTATTTTCCATTTTCACCTTGTTTATTTTAAAAATATAATAAAAGAAAAATAACGGGCTCTAGATAGTCACAATTGTAAAAAACTATTCATATTAACTATATGAATGTTAGTTGGTTATTAGTAAGCCAATATTTTTGGTCTGGCATTTATGTAATATCCAGATATATTTAAAAAAATATTTTTTCTGACATTTTTATGGGCATGCTAATCTGAAAAGGACATCATAAATTCTCGAAGAAAAATTTTATGAGAATTTCCCGTGTGTATGTATGGGTAGTTCTAATTGAATCGTATTGAAAAGAGCGTTTATTTAAATCAACTTGTACGGTTATTGCGTTTTTCCGTGTTATACTGAAAAAATCAATTACAAAATATTTCGATTAGTAGAGGTTTTATCTAATTCATCTGACTGTTCGAGTTGCATTGCATGCATTGCCTTTCCGAACCAATACCGTTGCTGCTTTCCGCAGCTGTAAACATTCCCAATAAATTCATCATTGTTTATCAATTGTCATTACCGATGCAGTTCTGTTTAAAACAACTTTGTAGCACACAACAATTCATTTAAAAATTTGGATTTGCATCCGGTGTCTGTCGGTTTATTTCTCACTTCTGATTTATCTACGGCTGGCTGAAATTTCGCTTAAATACGCGTGCAACTAAAAACAAATAAACAACGATTATACACTAACTTCGGTCGAGATAAGATAAGAACTTGGCAACAATAACTGACAGTATTTAAATTATTACATAATAAATAGTGTAAGTATAGTTTTTCCACATAAACACCTTTGAATTATTCGTAATATACCATCCCGATATTACCAACATCTCATATTTTACTTCTTAGCTTAACTTTGAACAAAATTTTTTTGAAGAATATTCAATAAAACCACTTTCATTCAGTAATACAATTATAGCAACTAGTTTCAGTCTAAATCAGGCCATCATCAGGCTGCAAAGAACACAATAAATTGGTAAACAAGAAAGAATTATTGAAAGGATGTACATAGATCAAAAACTTATACCAATTATAATCATTTGAACATAACAAGTCAAATCAATTTGATTAGAATTTAAGTAAGTACTTGTTTTGTTAATTTCTTTATTGTTCATTATGTTCATATAGATAAAGTATATAAAATTGCGTTTTGCTATTTGATTTGTTTAAGCTGATATCTTTTCAATATTGTAGATTTATAAATGATTAATTTAACTTGGAAAGAACTTTTTCCCGGATGCCCCATTTGTATTGGTCTCATGTTTAAGTATTTAAACTCAAATTGATATGACTTGTTATGTTCAAATAATTGTATTTGGTATAATTTTTTGATCTCTGTAATATTACATTTTATCACTGTTAACTGTTTTGTACATCCTTTCAATCATTATTTCTTGTTTAGCAATTTGTTGTGTTCTTTACAGTCTAATGATGGCCTGATTCAGACCAAACCTGGTGGCAATAATTGTATTACTCAATAAACGTCTGTGGTTTTACTTGGTGTTTTATCGAATCTTTTCTATTGGCTTCAACCACATTTGAGATGGATGACCTATCTAGTTTAATATATATATTTTTATTTTGTGCTATGTTAACTCAGGTTCTTCTATAGTTATTTATATGACATTTGTTCCAAAAAGCTAACCAACACAATTCTTTTAAGCCTATTGTGGCTCACCCCTGGAGGTTATAGTTCTCCGTATACAGCACATCTAATAAAGCCAGTGGTTGATTTGGGTAAAGGCTCCTGAATGTCATTAGAATCCAGCCATTCCAAAATAAACGTACACAGTCTATTAATTTACAGGGCAGATACGAAACTCTCTTATATTTCACTTCAGGTACTGCGATAGAGTGCTACCTGAGGGTTTGATAACAAACGCTTTATAGTGAGCTAAACCGGGGATATCTATCTAGTGCTTAAGAGTATTCCATATCATCTCTTTGGCAGTACTTTTTGCAATGCCAATGAATGGATCCGGTCCAACGAACTCGGATCCCGTTCTCTTCTTGGCAATAGTAACGGCTTTTCTATTGCCTTCTATCCCCATGTGCCCAGGTAACCTGAGCAGGGTTACTCTGTTATCCGAAGCAATATGATCTTTTGAAATATGATGCAATACAATTTCCCACCAGCTTAGAATAAAGGCGGTTGGTTTCAGTGCATGTAAAGCTGCTTGGTTGCCTGGCTATATATATTTTTTGTGAGGATAATTGATCGAGCTCTCTTGCGCACAATTCTCTAGCGAATACCTCCGTTTGAAATATAGTAGTAAAATTCTCGGTTTTCTGCTGTACACTCCAGCCCCTACACCTTTTGATGTTTTTGATCCATGAGTGCATAGTACATTAGCTGTTCCTGTAAAGTACCAGATTTGATGTGTCGTACACCCCTAAGGTTCCAGATATTTACCGTAGGTTTGTTTATGGTTCTTCAATCCAGTTAGAAGTTCCAATTAAGTTTATCTAGGTTGAATGAATGAATGAATGAATGAGTTAGGGGTGATGATTACACTGCGACCCATAGGATCTATTGTGTCCCCCCTTACTTGCCATGTTCTGATGTTTTCTCAGATTTATAGCAGCTCTTCGAGTCCTATTTTCCTGAGGAAGTTTAGGACATCGTCGGGCTTCAAATCAGGTAGATCCCCTTCCTCTATTTCATGTGCTCCTAGGTATCTAGCCCTAGAATTTTGCAAGGCAGGACATTCTGAGAGTATATGTATTGAGGTTTATTTATCTAGGTTAATCTCTCCTTAAATGAAATAGGTACTCTTTCTCAAATGGTTCGCCCAATTTATCAAGCTTCCTCTTTTTAGTTAAAGGCAGACCAAGCAGATCCCTTATACTAGATTGTTAGCAAAATACTGACAATCCAACTTCGTATGAATACGACCCTCGCCACCAACCAGACCTAAACCAAGCTCTTCCTACAAAGTTTCACGGCAAGAGGAAACAGCTCTACTGTCCCAATTTGCCTCTCCAAGTGGTTGAAACGTGAAGAACAAACTCACCGCCCACAGGTGACACATCGTCTTATTAGTAGAGAATGCAGGAAATCTGCTCCAACGAAGCAGCTTAAATCGTGGCTTTAGTTGAAGATGGACTATCTCAGCAATATGTTGGGAATCAATCAATCCAGCGTTTCTAGAGTCTTAAGGAGGTTTCGAGAAACTGGAAGTTATAATTGAAGACCAGTTCTAGGACGTACCAGGTGTATTAATCCTGAAGATGACCGTTATTTAAGATTTCCGACTTTGCGAACTCGTCATGTTATAGCCAGGCAACTGCAAAATAAATAATAAAATTTTTATTCATACTTTTTGTGACGAGTATATATAACAGAGAATCGCGTCATTAATATGTATTTACTAACATACAAAATTATACCAATTTTAATATTAAGAAGTTTATACAATTGGTGTGACAATGCAAATGTAAAGACATATATTTCTAGTGTGACTTATTAATCCCAAACCTGGCAATTTGTAAACAGCGGGGTTCAAAACGGCAGGGGAAAATTAAAGTGACAGTGACACATAAAATGATATAGCGGGTTATGTCGACCCGACTATTAAATTAAATTAAAATGTAGGAGAATCACTTATTAAATTACAACATGCAACTATACTGCCATTAAGGGCCGGGAACCAAGACCCCAAATTTGTATATATATATATATAGATGTATTCTGTAGCACAATATTGTCTTTCCCTTTGATTTAAATGAACATATTGAACAATGTGTTAAATACGAGGCCAAATCAATATTAGCAGAACTACAATTTAGATCAGATTAAAATAAAACACTTTTAAACAAAGTTCTTACAACTCTAATTCATTTATTAATAATGAGAATATTATAATATTATATTATATTATATTATATTATTATATTATAATATTAGATTATTATAGAATATTCCTATTACATTATCAAAACATACTTGATATGTAATCGGAACGGTCCACGAATATGGAGTGAGTTCCCTATTCTATAGGCTTCTGTATTAGTATTCTGAATCCTGTCGCCTATGAAATATATTTTATTCAAAGGTAATACCACGAGTAAAATTTGATCGATATATTTTTAGTTTTGACGAAAAATTTATTTAGTCCGTAGGACGAACGAGTGATTTGAGTAATTCGAAAAGTTTGAGTGTAGAAAATAAAAATTTATCTAGTAAAATTTTACAGGACAAGGGGTATTTGAGACGGTTATTTTTTAAACCATTTTGTAAAAAAGACACTTTATTTCATAATTCATCGATATCTTTTCAATAATTCTATCTTCGCTATTGGACTGCGTTTCTAATTATGAAAAGTAAAGATGACAGAAGATTTAAATTCAAATTGCGTGTATTTTATGTTGCTTACCTATGATCTAATTTGTTAAAATATTAATAATCAAGAGGCAGATGGAAAGTGGGTTTACACATAATAATATTTAATATAATATTGTTTTTTTAAGAGTAGATACTCATAATCTTTTGATCTTTCAATGTTAATTTTTGCATCAAATTTAAAAACAATAACATTTTTGAATAGAGAATGAAGAGACCTTTCAAATGATATATCACAAGCCTATACTTCCCATTTAAAAAATTGGGGGTTGTACCTGTCATTCTAAGGGGGTTGAAGGTAGGGGTTGCATTTTCACGTTAAAGAATGTCAAGTTATAATTTACATTTGACTGTTTTGGGATTTTTTATAAATATGTACAGTAACCGAAATAATGAATTTATTCCATTTGGCTTTTACACACTGTATAAGACCATTTTTATCTACCTATCTAAATGTTTTAAAGACATACAGAACGAGGTTAGTTTTTTACCTATTTGAATTTTTATTTTTTAGATTTATTGAATTGTGATAATATTTAAAAGATATATTTTAGAGTATTTAGATAATATAAATGAATGTTGATTTATAGTTACTTGTATAATTTTACCAACACTAATAAAACGACTCGTGGTTTTATCAAAGGTCATACCACGAGTCCTTAAAATTTTATGGATAAATTTTTAGTTTCGACGAAAACTTTTTTATTTGGCAAAAATACGAAAACAAACTGAAATGTGAAAACATCACGAGTCCGTAGGACGAGTGATTTTATCTTATTCAGTTTGTTTGAGTAGTTTTGCCTAAAATAAAAAAGTTTGAGTCTAGAAAATAAAAATTTATCTAGTAAAATTTTACAGGACTAATGGTATTTGATTATTATTTGAACCATTCTGTACAAAAACCAATTTATTTAATAATTTATCGTTATCTTTTCACTAATTTTGACTATTTTACTTTTCACTATTTTCACTGTTTATTTGTTCAATATTGTATTTTTATTGAATTTTTGATAGTTACATGATTTTATCAATACTGGTAAAACAACTAGTGGTTTTATCAGTATAAAACGGAATTATTGGCTAGCATTTAGCACAGAACATTGAAGATTGAGCATTTTCATTGGACGAAATCACAAAACTGTGATATTTTGACAGGTGAAAAAATAATCAATAAATTATAAAATATCGATTTTAGAATACTCAAAATAATTAATATTTCTGAAACATATACCTACACAATTTTATTTGTAAACAAACTAACATTGTAATTGTATTTTAACCTTTAATAAAAATTATTTTTACCTTTAAAAATGTATGCTCTCAAAATTTTTATGATTAACAACTTATTGTTCTAGGTTTATAACTTTACTTTTAATTAATTATTATTTTCATTGATTATGAATAAAGATTCAACACAGAGAGCTATTAAGCGTTTGTTTACCAACTCATTAAGTTGGACTTTTAATTTTCCTTGAAATAATTACACGGTGTTTATATTAGATTATAATATTATTTCAAATGTGAATATAACAGTATGCCAGCATCAGAAATTTCTCTCGAGAGAATTTTTGACCTACGGTAAAAAATGTTGATGAATATTATTATTATTCCACTATTATTCACAATATCATCATTTTGAAAAGTCAATTTTTTAAACGTTTTACAAAGCTTGGAAATAAGAAATTTGTTTTCTAATTAATAATTAAAACTTTTAACCAGTGTGGAAAGAAACTAGATTCTAATTTAAGGTAGGCCTAATATTATGAATAATTAGTAGTTACATAAAATATTATCACAAGAGCTTAAATTATTTCAGGAAATTTTTTTGAAGGTACGAATATTTTGAAAATTATCCCGAGTCGTGAAGCGTGGTATTTGGTAAGAAAATTTCACACCATAATTTGTAAAATAATAATTAATCCAATCTGACGTCTGTCACAAAGCCTCATAATTACTGGTATAAACTTTGTACCATAGAGAAATATAACATATATTTATTTGTCTGTGGTCTGAAAGTTGAGATTTCAGCGTTTTCTATGGTTTCGGCTGTCAAAAAATTTCCACTTAAATATATAGTTGCCACGAGAGTCAAAATTTAGACATTTTATTGGTTAAGCTCTCAAATTTTCTACTAAATATTTTCAAAGAAAACATAACATTTGAAGGTAATCTATTTTATATTATCTTTTTTATGGATAATTTTATTTATTATGCCAAAAATACAAATATGTTTTTAATTAACAGGTAATAAAATCAGAAATCTCGACCAGCTCAATTAAAAAAAGTCCTGTTGATATAAACCGTAAAAAACAATTAAAGAACATTTAATTACCGCTTAAAAAATCGCGTGATAGTTTTTGACTAGACCCATAGGACCCCAAATAGTCATTAACAACGGAAGCCATTCTTCATAGCCGAATAATTGTTGGTTTTATTTACGTTAAAAACTGCATAATGCGAGTGAAAATGAATGCAGTTTTATCTTGATGTAGATCTCGTTTCATGCAGTGACACGCAATAGTCTAGTCGAATTTTACAATGTATTTGTCGCCATAAATAAAGTTTTAAGGTATTTTAAATTTCACATATTCTCGATTTTATACAGCAATTCCCCTAAAAGTAAACTATAACATTTACTTAAGTATGTACCAATCAGTGATTTTAATTAATTAATCTAAAAACTTGATGTAGCTAAAATAAGATCAAGTAGATTCCCCTATTTATTTATTTAAAAGTATGGCTTCCAAACGAGGTCATAACCTTTTAAAAAGTAGGTATAAATAATTTACTATTACGAGTACATTTGAATTTAATTCATTAAAGAGGTGTAACCATTAAAAAATGTATCGATTGAAAAACCAGCAATAAAGTGTGTCGGTAGTATTATTCGTTAAAAGTTTTGGATTTATTTAATTTGCCGAATTCTGTGTGATTTGCAACCGTGTAAGAATTCGTGTATCTCAGCTTGTGCTGCACGATGTTATCTAATCTCCGCTAGTTTCAGAATAATTTATTCCCAAAGAAGCTAGTAAATCCAGCTAAATATCAAAGATCGGTAGAAGCAAAGGATAAGTTGAACGGAAAGTGGAATGGACGAGTGATAAATCAGGAACAGGTAGTCCTCCCGAAGGATCTGATCTCGAAATAAGAACGGCCGCAGTCCTTTCCCTTCAGGACCCTAAGATGGATTGACTCACTAGCCTGTCATTGCTTCTTCCAATCTAATCTTCAACGATCCTAACCGCCTCCATACAGCGGCGTCTCACCAAGTAATTTTATTTTATCTATAACAGCTTTTAAAAACTTTCTTATCTGAAAGGCATACATGTAGACATGTTCTGAGTAACGAAGACAAATGCCACTTTTTTTTTAAAAACTTTAATGGCATAATTTTAATTTCAATACAATATTTTTAATATACCATATTATATGGCAATAATAAACATCCAATTTTGTATTTTTATCTTCTACTAGTTATATCCATTATTAATTCAAAAAGGTTCTACAAAAAATGTGGTTATAGCTTTGTAATACTAAATAAAGAAGTGTATTACCGCAAATATTCACAAACTCTATTTTTTCTTCTAGATTACAAGAGTATTTTTTTCGAACTTGTATCAAAGTATTTTTTCAGTAAATAGTTATAAACTTGGTATAGAATAATTTGTAAAATAATATCATTCACTTTTTAAATTCTTAGCCCACGCCTCTGTTTTCTATTGTTGTTTCTTGTGTCGCTTGCCACCCTCTGTTTTTAATCAAATCTTTATCTAATTAAGGTTGTACTCATTTACGTTTTACGATTCAATACGCATATCATTTTTGAAAATTATGTTTTCCAGAGTTTTCACTTCCTTATTTACAAATATTATTCAATTAAATTCTACTATCTGTGATTAATTTATTAAATTCAAGATTTATAGATTTTTTTCTTTAAAGATCACCAGTAAAAATAAGATTGTAAGGTGTTGGTTTAAAAAAAAAATAAACAGAAATTTTTCTTCTTCTTTAAGTGCCATCTCCGCGACGAAGGTTAGCAATCATGGCTACTTCGAGACCGCTGGTCTAAACAGCTTCCTTGAACTGCATCCGAACCATTCTCTTAGGTTCCTCAACCAAGAAACGTGTCTCCTTCCTATACTTCTTTTCCCTCTATTTTTCCTTGAATAATGAGTCTTAAGATGCTGTATCTCTCGCCTCTCATCACATGTCCTAAATATTGTAATTTCCTTTCTTTTATTGTACTTTCCATTTCCCTCTCTTTACCTATTCTCCTTAGCACTTCTGCATTCGTTACTTTATCCACCCATGAGATCCTTAATACCCTTCTGTATATCCACATTTCAAACGCGTTGATTCAATGATTCAATTCCAAAGTATAGAACGCTGTGTATATAACATTTAGTTAACCTTAATCTGAGGGCCAGCTACATAGAATCTCTTTCATCTTCACAAAGTTGGCAGACAGAAATTCTACATTTTGGTTAAATTTATTTTTATTTTTCTACAATATTTCTAGAAGATTGAAGCAAAGCTCCTTCCTGGTTGGTTTGTTTACAAAATAGTTGCTTCCAAAGATGATGACCCCCCTTAAAATATTGTCCTGGACGTAGAATTAATTTATGTCTAGGTTTTCTATTGCACCATGGAACTGTTTTCCATATCAATCCCAAAACTGTATTACTTTTTTTGGTGTCAATTCTACTTTTCACTCTTTGGACCCCATAACTTATATGACCATGGCACAAAAGTTATAAAAAATTTATCAACAAGCAAGATTTTAAAAACTAATTATCATTTACACAATTAATTGACTGCTATACATAATTCATAACAGCAAAAAAATTGGTGCGTTTACTTATGTAGGTGAGAAGTTAGTCATACTTCTTTGGTAGCAATAAATAATAAATCTAAGAGTTGAATTTAAGTTTATTAACTTTTTAAATATTCATTATTTTATTAGTTTAATATTTACGTGTTTATCAAAAAAATGTATTTTATTAAATTTGCTCATTTATTTTTTTAAATATTTATTATTCATTTAATTTAATAATAAATATTGAAAATTATTATTTTAAACTGATGTTCCATGTTAATTTTTATCAAAAAATTTTTATTAAATGTTCTTTTGAATGTTCTTTATTTTGTTGTTCATTAACAGTGTTATCAAGATATTGAATTTAAATCACTAGGTACTGCTGTGTTGTGAATGAACAGACATAAGGTAGAAAGATTTGTGCATAAATGTTTTAAATATAATTATTTCGATTTAGCGGCAAACTTCAACTTGTTAATTTTGTTTTGCAGTGATGCAAGTGCAGCTTAAAATTTCATAACGCGCCTAAAGAAGTATAGCTTCAAAAAAACCTGCTGAATGGTATCCATTGTTATAATGTTAATAACTATTTCAATCGTTTCAATCTAATTAACTTCACATATTTTACAGTCGTTTCAATCTAATAAACTTCACATATGTTTTAATAGTCTAAGGTACTTCTCAGGATTTGGTAACTGTTTATTAGTACGGTTTCTATTGAATATTTTTTTTAATTAATTTGCAGAATTTATAACATGGCCTGCTGGCTGTTAGGTGTAACATTAGGAAGTTTTAAATCTTCTTGGCTTCATAGATGATGGAATCCCACTATAAATTAGATTGAGTATAAGCTGTTCCCTCTGCGTGAATTAATTTTCAAACTAGTAAATTCTAAGATAAATAAATAGTGTTATAAATAGTATTATAGTGTAGTATAGTAGAGTATATTATAGTATGTTTTTAAAAAAAATTGCCCAAATCGATTTAGTAGTATTGCGATTTTTTGGAGTTATAAAAATAGTTGGGGATGCTATTGCAGTACTAGTAAGAAAAGGATTTTATGTCAACATGCCTAGTTTACGTCCAGAACCACAGACCACTTAAGCTTGTCGTCGTTGACTCCTTTGATTAAAAGTTTGTTATAGTATTTAGGATTGTAAATTATATTTTTAAAAAAGAGCAATAGTTTTCGGGGCTTATAATCAGACTACTGAAAATATAATATAATTTGCTCTGTTATAAACTATTTCTATATAACTTGTTACAAAAATACTACATATTACACTAAAATAAATAAGATACGTTTTTTATAGAATTGGTTGCTGAAATATGAAACATCTAGATGTACCCGGCCGCTATTGGTAGCTGACTTAGTGCAATCTAAAGTTAACTGTATAATACAACAACAGGTAACCATTCTATAAAAGTTGGCAGCACAATTTTTTTATAGAAATTGTAGTATTGGTAATAAGAAAGTTGTTATTTAAAAAAATAGTTCATCTGTTAACTGATATTATCTGGTCCGTGATTTGCGGAATATCGAGAAATAAATGATTGATTCGAAGATATGAGTGTTCCCGTCTGATCTAAGCTAACCCGATATGGGTATAAGCGAATTTGTGAACAAGCGACGACGACGGTTACAGGCGTATACTAAATTATTCAAAGAAAGACCATATCAGTAAATTCCCCTGAGCTTGTGGCCCCATCCTAGCGTTCTTTAACCCACGACTCGGTCACGTGTGCCATTTCGTATTGTCTACTACCGTTAAAATACAGGACTGTAAAAGATTAATAGCGTCATTTGAATTTTTCATAACAAGAGATGACCCTTCGACATCTAAATATGACTCGTTATAATGCATCACCGATTTATTTATGACTCGCCTTGATATCACACATATTTTATGGGAAATGTTCCGAAGCAGAGGATCGGTCATTTTGTTTTGCCTTTTTATCCTCATTTTCTTGCTCTTGCCTCCAATCACTCACCCAAATTATTATATTCAATCCTACGCGTGACCGCACTACACACAAAAAACATCAGTTTTATTTTCCCAAAGTATTTTTTATCTTCCTATAAAAAAATTGCAATTATTGCTTAAAATGAAAATACCTACCTACTTTGGGCACAGACTAAAATCAATTTCTAGAACTTTTAAAAATGTAGTAAATGCAATGAATGTCACAGATATAAATATCTTGAGAAGAAATAGCTAAAATGAAAAATAAAGTTGAGTTTCACATTGGTTGGTCAAGTTTAAAATATTTATTTAATCTAACTGTGTATGTAGAGAAGTTGCCTAGGTTCTGGCTCAGATTCCCCCTTGGTTTCCATCCATAAACACCTGTTTCTTACACATTTGCATTGTATCTAGTTATATCTTTAATACCGTATGATTTTTTATTACCTGTCAAATACAGACAAAGATAGCCGTTATGAATAAGCAGATAATTCTTTCTGGTAGTCTTTTGTAAACTTTTAGCCCACCAAACCGCAGTACCATAATTAATTATAGGTTTTATTATTGTCAGATATAGCCAATACATTTGTTTGGGTTTAACAAATGACTTACCAGCTATACATTTTCGGTTTTGTTTGGTTTATTAAACATATATTCCAAGTGAGTGGTACAGTAAGCCTAATCCCCGTATCGTAACCCCTGGATATTTAACCTCAATCTTTTTTGTATAGTTTCTCCATAGAGGTAGGGCATTTGGCTAACTTTCTTCGTCTTGCTTCGTCTCTTTACGAGTAATCCAACCGTCTTATTTTCCGCCACTTCCAATTCGCATCGTTCTATCTTCACACATCTTCTCTGCCTTTCTTTCTACCCGCATACACCGTAATCTCACATCCCTCTTCGCATACAATCCCACAGACCTCGTCAAACATACACTTCTAGAGCGTCGGTCCCAGTACCGATCCCTGGGGCACTTCTACATCCCCCCCCCCCTTGAATAGGTTATCCTCCACTAAATTAACCAACCCCTCACCCACTCCAAGCCTCAACAACGCGCTCAACGCCGTCCCCTTACTGACACTATTAAACGCGTTCGCCACATCGAAGAATACTAGTAGTACCAGCTTCTTGTTTCTCCAGCTGCCCTCGCTAGCCTTTCCTGCCAAATCCACCACTCTACCTAGCGCAGAGATGCACGATTTCTCCTTTATGAACCCATGCTGGTTTTCTCTCAAACCCCCATTTCTCCTTACGTCTTCTCCAATCCTTACCTTTTTTACCCTTGGAACAGTTTTTTTTTACCAGAACCCTTGGAAGCTCCTGCTTTATCAGCTCTATCCTTACCTTTTTCATTGGAAAAAGTTTATTTTTCTTCACGGAAGTTTCAGGCCTTTCTTTGCTGTTTCTGTGAGAAAGACCATGTTTCCCCATTTTCCATTCCAGTTCCACCCATGGTTCCAGAAGTACATGTCCGATATTTTTTCCTGATTTTCTTCTGTGGTCTCTGTGTTTATACGGAGGAGGATGGTTCCCCCTATTAGGGACTTCTGGCCTGATGGTTATCTGGTTAGGTATGTCCAGGAACCTGGATAAGTAAGGGAGTTCAAGGGAGCACATTGTCACTCTCGCTTATAGAGTATTCTTACTAAGCTGAGTTTCTAGCTAATGCAGCTACATTTCTCTTATAGATTACGCAGCAATAAAAAGTCTCAGCAACGTTTTATAGTTTCACGAAATAAAATAGGTATAATATTGACGAGAAAATAATACAAAAACAATGGTTAAAAATGAGTCATAAAATAGCAGACGTTAAATTTGTAATTTGTTTTGGCATTTGTTCCTCCTAAATAATATATATAAATAAAGCTCAACAGTCGCTTATAGAGGTATAGATAAGTCACACGGAGGTCCATGAGGGAAAAACGACTCTCTCTTACAGATGTTGCTGTCTCTCCCTATAGAGGTTTTGACAGCTTAAAATGACGGGTTCTGATTATTACTCTCACTTATAGAGTTTCCTCACTTATCCAGTTCTCACTTATCCAGGTTTAACTTTAGTTGGTTTAATAGTTTTATTTTATAATTCTTTAAGTGGTTTATACTTTTTTTTTATCTGATTTCAAATTTTCTTTTTTTTTCTTTTCCAATAATATAGATTAAACTTTTACCTTATCAATTTATGTGGTATAGATTAGTTTATTGATTAAAATGTTTATTTGAAGCAGGCAGATAAGTTTTTGAACAATTACAGTTGCTTTAATGTTGGGCATTATATTAATTTTCCTAAATTCTATTGTGGGTTGTTATATAAGTTGGTAATTTTTACCTTTCTATATCGCACAAAAACTTTTTCCAAGAAAAATAAAACAATTTAATAAACTTTCAAATGAGTCATATCTCAGTAGTATACTATCAAAAAGGAAATAAATTTTCGTTTCTGAATCTCGGAGTTAGGACGTTATCTTGACCGATGACTTTACTCACATGGGCGACATCAATTTCACCAAACTCCCGACATTTTCATTATATTACGTTATTACTTTATGGATGCATTCGTTTTATGATCAAGAAGTTTCATGCGAGGGTCAAGCAGGTCACAGTTATTATTTATCATCATAAACTTTCTTATATTTTATCAACATTTTTTTAATATCATCTTATTTTCTATGTATTATACTTTAAATTTTTGTCGCAGTGGAACTAAATGAATAGTGAATAATTGCTTACATGCTTAAATGCTAATAACTGCGTGTTTTACATGTTTATAATTTGTTGAATGGATTGAAACATTTAAAAATTTATTATTTTTATTATTACCGTTTCCCATATGAGATATCGTGTGAACCCATACATTACTTTGTACATGCCATTGAAGTTTTCGGTAAAAAAACCTGATTCGGAAAAAAGTCCAAATTCGGTGTCGTCTGGACTGGCTCTAAATGTAATAAAAATATTCAATTTACCTGAAATACAAGAGCTCCACACTGATTTGGTTTTATTACCATTTACAGTTTTATGCGTCTTATCATATTCATCTACCCATATTCCATCTACCCTAATAATCGCTTCATCATCTTATATTTTTTTATGACCCAACCCTACCTACTACTACCCCACCTCGTTACCAAGTAGAAAACTTGGATCATTATGAGCGCAATGGCGGCTTTCATAAGGCTTAGAGACAATGGGCACTGGAAAGGGCGTGGCGAAGGCCACACCACAAGAAAAGCACAAAGGACAGAAAAAGAGCTTCCGTTCCTGGCTCACAAACCTGTCCCAAAAGCAGATAAAGTAAAAACGGAAAACAAGTACAAAGTGGTAATCCCACCAAGGGTGCAGTGGGGTGACAAACAAGTAGAATTTCCCCCAGGGAGCATAGTATGTTATACAGATGGCTCTCGCATAGAAGAGAGGTCAGGAGCAGGTGTTGTGATAGAGGTCGTAGGGGTTCGAAAGAGCTATGCTCTTGGTAAATACTCCAGCCAGAAATATTTGCCATCCTTAAAGCAGCAGAACTAATAGAAGAACGGGACAACTCAGGAAGCCCCGTCAGCATTTGCTCAGATAGCCAGGCCGCTCTAAAGGCGATTTGTAAGTGCAGGACCAGCACAGCACTAGTACAGGAATGCGCAAATACCCTAGACAGACTGGTCTAAAGACGGGATGTAACCCTATTATGGGTACCGGGACAGGGTGGTATAGTAGGCAACGAGCGGGCAGATGAACTTGCCAAGCAGGGAGCCAACAAACCTTGCTACGGACCCGAGCCAATAATAGGTCTAAGCAGAGCACAAACCTTAAATCTACTCAAGGAATGGATCAACTGCAGTGGTCTTAGGCAGGCGAAACAAAGAATCGCCTATCCTGACAAAGCTAGGACAAATTGATTAATGGATAAATCCAGATCACAGCTGCGCCTGCTTGTTGGAGTCCTTACTAGCCACTGTGGACTTATAAAACGTCTACACCTTCTGGGCGTAGTCGAAGACCCATACTGCCCAAACTGTGGCGAGGAGGAAACTTCTTACCACTTCTTGGGCACCTGTGAGGTGTGCGCACAACTCAGAGAAGACATCTTTGGGATGCGAAGGATCGAGGAAGCAGACTTGAGCACCCTCCCTCCAAGGGACATCATGGCCTTCATACGAAGGTCGAGGCGTTTCGAGAGGGCGCCGAACGAGTGAAATACAGAGGGGGGAGAACCTGGGGTATGGCAAAAAGGCCAGGCATCAGCCACCCCACCCGCTACATTCATTCAAGTATAAAACTTTTCTACTGTATGAGGACTTTTACACTAAATAACGGTTTTAAAACTAGTGGCATATTTAAATTTGATACCGAGATGGGGTGTTAAGAAAATAAAAATTAATTTATAAACTACAACACTTTATAAATAAAACAAATATTAACCATGTTCTTTCACGCGTTAGATGCGTAGAATAAAATAGAATTTTTATTGTCCTTCAAAAAACTGTTAATCCCATATTATGTTAAAATTTACGGTTAAAGTCAAATTTTATGGTTATATTGCAACACTTTATTGGAAGTAATTGTTTTATAGTTAATTCCAATACCACACGAAATACATTTCGAGCTACCAGTATAATAAATATTCGTATCAAATAAACATAGTAAAAAATGTGTGTGCAATGAGGAAATTGATTGTGGTAAAAAATGTTTTTTAATAGGGTCTGATCTGATCAGAACTCATCTCATGTGTTAGTAGCGCGTGCAACGTGCCAACGTAAATATTATTGTTGGTTCTATAAATAGTAGAATTGTCGCGAGCGTCGTGATGAGATTGTCCGTGTTGGTGCTGGTGTTAACTGCTTGTCGCGAGATTTGTTTACAAAAAGCGACATGTGTGTCTGCAGTTTAGCGTCAAGACGCTGTAAACAGATCGACGCCAAAACGATCGCTGGCTTTATGACGATAGCGACGAATGTAACTCAGACCACCTTTACATTTTGTTTACACGTTTTCGTGTGTTTAAAACTAGACCGTTGACAAACTGGATAATTGCTTTCAAAGATTATTTACACTACTTCACGTTAAAAGAAATTTAATAGAACGGAGGCGCCTGAACATCTACTAAAATAAAAACGTTTATTACTACAGCGGTATTTATTTTCATTGCCGAAATTTATACATTCCATCTATTATTAAACGGAAGTTTTAACAAGAATGTTTTTTTCCTGCGACATATTTGCCAACGCTCATTCAGTTAAGTATATTCCAATACAGATTTATTACAACGTTAAGTTATACCTTCACTTTTGTTAAATCCATGATAGCTTCATACACTGTTTATTACATAAATACTTTCCCTTTATATAGTAAAATACCGAGTAAAATAAGAAGCCAATTACTCACGAGCGAAAGAGAAAAATTTTAAGGATGAGTCGTTAGCTTTTTCTACGACTGACCGTAAAAAGGAACGGTTTGTTTTGTTCCAGATTATGGCTTTGGATAATAAACTGTCAGTAAGAACTCAATCAAATGGTTTCAAAATTGGTGTGATTATTTCCTATAAATTATTTTATTTTCATTTTTGTTAGAATTATATACATTAGTTACATTATTACACTTTACTAAACGACAGCTTATAATTAAGTCGTTGTTGATCTTTGGGGACGTTCAGCCGAAAAAGCAATATGACGTTCGTAAGCGATAAATGCTAACACTGCTAAATAGCTATTTTCCCTAGAATGGTAAGTTTGTGGTATTCAGAAATTCTAATCTAAATTTTATACGTTTCTAAAGTATAAATTATTACCTATAAGAAATTGGAAATTAAGAATATACTAAATAGTATGTAGTATGACAAAAACATCAAATTCCACATTTGCTAACATATTTCATAATTTTTTGACAGATTAATACCTAGTATAAGCAAAATGGCTGATTGTGTCAGCGATTGATTAAAGTTAGCAAACGTGTCCTGGCCGACAACTGTTTAGTTTGTTTCTCAGAGCTTGCAAGCACTATCAATCGCCTTTTATGGCTGAACGCTCCCTTTAGATATAACTAGACTTATTACCAACCCATAAATGTGATTTTTATTTCGATTTTACAGAGAATTAGTTGAGAAAATATACTTATTTTGGCTTTTGGACAATTGAATGTTTTCATGAGAACATATTTATCAGAGTAAATCTCATTATTTCTTAAAATTTCTAATAGAAGTGACTGCCATTTAATTTAGAATACACGCGTATTCTAAATGAGCTATTACCTACCTGCTGTCAAATACGTAATGATTGGTTTAAAATAGAGGAAGAGGAATAAGGTATTTTTTCGAACCAAACTTGAAATAAAGTATCGAGTACATTTACAGTGATTCTCACGATTTGCTTACTCTTGCACTATTGAGATTGCGCTTAAACTCTCCATTAATCAGTTTATGTCAAATAAATATTTAAAACATACAAAAATTCATCAGTACAGTGCAGTTGGTGTCAAATGGGCTAAAAATTATTGAAAAAATGTATATAAAATACTGATTAAGCTACCAAATTTACATCCATATACATAGCTTTGTTTACTTTTTACAATGTAGAGGTTTACCAGTATTTATAGTTTTTTTTAAATATTATTAAACATACAGAGATACATATTCATTCATATATTCAAATGCGAGCAAGAAGAGGACAAAAGAAAAAGTACCTAATCGACTTAGTGTACTGTACAGACACCAGATTTAAAAACAAGAATTTACTTTCCTCTCTTAGCTAATGGTTTTTTAATTACCCACAACAAAGTTTTTCTAGATGCGGTTCTCCGATCAAGATTCTAATTACCAGATGTAATTAACATAGCTAACTCATGTCAATTTCAATTACACGAATATTAACAAGTTACTTGTTTTTTAATACGCTATGGAATTACCTTTTAAGTGGTTGGAACGTTATAATTAAAAATATGGGAACACACTATTGGTTGTTAAAAAGAGTTATAGAGTCTGTCTCTTGCTTGTTAAAATCTATTATGAAAATAACGAGCCTGAAAAGGCAAGAAACAAATTAAATTAAATATATTTTTATAACTGACAAAACATAAGAAGTTAGTTAATTGTGACAATTTGTAAAATTAAAGAATTATTTTTAAAAATGTCTAGCATATTAAACGTAATCTATGACTTTGTTGAACTAAGTTTAGTGCAATTAAAAAACTTTTTTTTCTAATTTTAATCGCAGTTTAATTATAGCACATTATAACCAAAGCAGAGGCAACCTTCATGGTTGCTAGGCGTACATATAACACTACTTTAGGACTCGGAGCAGGAATACTACATTGGCTCTACAATATTGTAGTTACTCCTATGGTAACTTTTGCATCTTTGGTTTGGTGGCCAAAAATGAAACAAATTTCTGCTAAGGCTAAAGTGAGCAAGATACAAAGATTTGCCTGTATTGAAATAACGGCGTCAATGCGAAGTACACCTACGATAGCGTTAAAAACACTATTGGACCTTCCAGGTGGAGTATAATAATGAGCGTGGCAAGGATAGCTCTTACGAGGCTGGACAAATCCTAGACCGCAAGGCAACTTATGGTAAGAAATCAAAAATGTAAAAACTTCCACAGGAATTTAGAGACTGTTACTAATAATCAACAGAAACTAGAGAAGGAAAATACACCTCTTCTAAGTAGAGCGAATTAATTGATCTGGTACACAGACGGATCAAGAAATGAGCGGGAATATACAGCAAGTCAGTTAGATACGAAGGTAGCTTCCCACTTGGCAAACCCACCTTTGTATTTTATGCAGAAGTCTATGCCATACTTGTTTGCACAACAAAAATATAAGAGCTTACAATACGAAATATTTCAGAATTTATATCGACATCCAAACTGCCATAGAGAATGCTAAGGAGTGTTCAGAATTGTATATGGGACTGGGACTTCCATTTCATATAAAAATAGCATTTTTTCAATAGCAAATGCTTTATTTAAAGTCTAAATTGTTTTAGGGATAGCTAATTAATCAAAGCCTACTGTTACCCAACTTAGTTTTAAAACATTGGAAATTGATAGGTTTTTATTAAAAAAGATATCAAGTGTAAATTTTCTCTCACTTACATTGTTAAATGAGTGCTAATTATTATAACTATGGTTTGAACTTAACATTTAAAGTTACTTTGGTATTGGTGTAAAAACTATTTATAATTAGTGTTACTAGAGCGGAATTTGGTTCTTATAATTAAGTTTTAAATTAGAGTTTTGTAAAGAAATCGTCAAATTGAAAACAAGCTTATTTAAAGTATTGTTACCTACTAATTTTAGTTAAAAAGATTGGTTGTTGACTAATTTTTTATTACTTTTTGGTAAAGAATAAATGGCAATCAAAACAACAGAAAAGACGAGTACGACCAAAACAAAAATTTTGAAAGAAAAAAAAGACACGACTGAAAGCAAAAACTATTATAAGTTATAACCAAGAATGGCAAAACATTAAAAAATGCAAAATCGAAGGCTGCCTACATTGTACTATGGTAATTGGGTTTTTGATTTTATACATGTTAACTTTTTTGGAAATAAGCAGAATCCTTTAGCAAAGGCATATGTGTTCTTGATAATTAAACTAAGAAAGTCGATTACCAGTAAATAATTTGTACTATTAGAATTACTAAATCTGTAAAAAATGAGATTTATGAACTTAATTACTACATTGTTATTCTTAGAACTACTTTTTGCTACTAGCACGTACGGACAGTTTATCGTGAGGATGGCATTAAAAATTTTTCATTTTCTATAAGAACTACAATCTACACTATCTAAGGAGTACAACACGCTACATCCAGAAATCATAAGATCCAGATGAGTACATACCTTGTCGCATTAAATTCAAGGTCAAGAAAGCCCCAGAAAAAATTAAAATGTGATTATTTTCTTTCTTCTATTCAAACCATCCATTTAAAATGTCAAGACTTAACCTAAACCTAAACTTAAACAGTGCTCGACCGACGATCAGCGCGAAAGGTACCCGCTGATCGTCGGTTGTCATTGTCACCGAGCGTTTAGTGCTTAGCCGATGACAAATTCGATCGATATCGGTAGATGGTCAGCAAGGAACTAAATGCTTTGCATTGCTAAAAAAAGCCGCGGTTACACGGCGCGTGGTTTGTCGAACCAAGGACTTGGTTCGTAATTCGCTACAGTTCCCCGTTTTACATGCAAGGGTGTCAACACGGTATGTGGTTCGTCCAAATTCCTGACGTCAAGAGTTTCGCCTAAAAATCTCGAACCCTCCCTCGAACCTGCAAGCGCAGTAACTAGTGCATTTATTGCTGCCATGGATAGAAGACAGCAAATTATTGCTTCTGCCGCCATATGCATAATTCATAGTTTTCATATACCAAAAAAAAACTAAAGCGTAAGAAAAAAAGATAGTGGATAGCATGGAATCTGAAAAATCGAGAAATGTAAGTAGTTACCCGTATATTTTATATAGGCAGTGAAGTAGGTACCTATTACCTGTTTCTGAACATATCTTTTAATAACATTTTATTTTAGGTACAGTGATTCGGACATGTTAGCAGACTTTTTAAAAGAGACTTCAGGATATTTTGAAAACTTTTGCAGAATGAAAGCACCAAACTTTGAGATGTTACTAGGAAAAATTGGTGCCAGTATAAAAAAGCAAGATACGAACATGAGATTAAGTATTCCTATTCAAGAGAGATTGGCTATTTGTCTACATTTCTTAGCGACAGGTGACAGTTACAGAAGTCTGGGTTTCCTTTTCAAATGTTCGCGACAAACTGTTGCAAATTGAGGTATCGAATTTTTTTTGGAGTCGAGTCCATGCGTCGTATAAAATATTCCTATCTTTATGATCCAGATGCCTGGGATTCCATATAACCTCTTCTAATTCAACAGCTTCAATGAATCTATATTTTTCTCTTTCCAAGACATGACTGTCTTTTTAATGATACAGAACAACTATGATCTAGCGTCCTGTTTTGTTTTTCATGAATCGGTTCGAGAAAGAACGACCCTGGACGAACCTGTACGAACCTTTGCGCGAACCCATTGGTTCGTCTCCTTTGACTCGCGCTTAATTTCCGACAACCGATGGAACCTTGCAAACCACGTGTCACGAACCGTGAGCTATACAAACCAGCTATGTCAGACGGTCTGTGTTTCGTGGTTTGTCCAGACAGGTTCGACGAACCTCACGCCGTGTAACCGCCGCTTATTATTATAATAAGACTAAAATTTAAGTTGAATACGAACTATGGCATTAAACTGAACCAGAAAAAAATTCAATGCAATTTAAGTACTTAGCTCATCACATAACGGGTTTAAAATAATTTTTTCTAGTTATGATAATGAAAATTACAAAATAATAAAAATTAATCCAGAATAGTTTGTTTGTTTGTATACTGTTAAATTTTTATTAGGTATAATTGAAAAGTTTTTTTTTTGGTTCTAAAAAAATCATAAACACCCAGTAGATATAAATAAGTTTAGCTTAAAAAGGTACGCCGAACTTATTAATTCTAACGAAAGTTTGCTGTGGATAATGACGGGTATTTTAGTAATTTTAATCACACTTTTTGTTCGCTTTACTCTTTTTCTTTTGGAAGATGAACATAAAATTTGTTAATTATGATAAATATTCACAGCTTTTTCCTGGGAGAGCCATACAACTGAGCGGAAGTCTGTATTGTTATTCTGGGGGGTTTGCTGCGTTTGTATTAGTATTTAACCCTTGCCTTTCAGCTTCGTAACTTCCTGCTATATACCTGCTGCCCCATGGGAGAACGCAAATGCCAGAGTCCTGGCTGCATCAAATATCAAATCCTTTTACTCTTACATTGATGCTTTTTCTGAAAATACCCCATTTTATATATTTTTCTACTCCTCTGTTCTATTACCTTAGTTCGTGTCTCCCTTACGTTGGCCTTAATGATCAGTTTATGTACCTCTTCCACAATCAATAGCGTTAGATGTTTAAAAGAACAATTTTAAGATTAGCGAATACCGAAAATAACCATTTTTTTTATATTTTAGTTAAACATACAATAAATATTTTGAATTGAGCAATTAAGTATGTGTAAATATTTAGAAAAAAACGTATTTCTTATAAAAAAAAAACAATTTAGTAAAAAATAACCTGGAATATTATAACGTTCCTATAAATTTTTGAAGGAAGAATATACTCAAAAGGCATACATAATTTTATAGTTACAAGTTTAAAATATCTAATAACAAGAAAAGATGGGAGATCATCAGGAAATTATTCGTTATGCAATAACTTGAGTATTGTAATTCATTTACTTATTTTTCAGTTCTCTAAAGTATTTTTATTTATGTTTAGCCAAATTACCAATTTCTTTAAGTTTTTAAAACACATGATATTTTCGGACGTAACCATATTATATAGCCTTCGCTACTACTATTTTAAATTATACTATTCGTTACTGTTCACAACTTATGTACATGAAGTTGGCATTCTACTACTATGTTATGGTTTTGTACAATTTATATGAAAAAGTAGAAACATACATTTAATTAGTTTAACCGTTTTGTCAATTTATACTAATATAATACCAAAAAATAGATTGATTGTAGATTTAATTCGTTTTATGTTCGTCTTTTAACACTTCATTTTACTTAAAAGTCAATTAAAATTTAAAAATCAGTATTTCTACTTTTACCAAAAGATTAAAAATATTAACCAGTTATTTATCTAACAGACAGTGCCCAACTCTGTGTCTGAACATCTCATTACAATGTTTGCTAAGCCATTGAAGTTTGCTTAAGATTACGAACCCCGTAAGATTGGTTATTAGTCGCTGTCTCCAAGATAATATCAAAATTTCGAGCTAGGTTTAAGTCTTATGAATCTAGAACCCCTTGTTTGTTTTGCTCAACTCGACTGAAAACAATCTTATTACATAAAGTTTGTCTTCTCCTTTAAATACATTAAAGAAGGTATTTAAACGTCTAATCTTCATATATTTTTTATAAGCAAACAAAAATTATTAAACGCAGATAAAAAATTATTTTAGATCAATATGGATAAGGTCGTAAAAAATTGCTATTTATACCATGACGGAAAAAAAGTAGTTTATAAACTGTCCAACAAAGATATATTCTGTAATTGGGGGACCATAAAGCAAGACATTAACGCAAATAACCATTTTCTATTATTTTTTCTGTTTTTCTTTCAAATTATTTGTTAGAGCCAATTAACGAATTGACTAACTTTCTTTCCAAATTACAAAATATATCAAAATGTTTTTATTAACTTAGTAAGGCTTATCGTTATCGTGGTGCAATTCATTCTTAAAACAGTGGTATTGGGTGTTTTTCAAGAAAAATAGTTGACTGCATTTTAGCTACCTGAGGCAAACTCTTTATGTATGCCAAATTCAACCATAAACATCCCCAATTAGAAGACATCGGTCGCCATCACGTTTTCTATTGGAATGTAATTCAATGTCCGTTGGGGCATATAGCCCAGGAAGTAGTTGTTTTTTCATAGAAAACGGTCAAACTTCGTATAGAAACTATTAAGTTTCTTTACCTTGGGTACAGGTAGAAACAATTTTCTATTTTTCAGTTTTATTATTGACTGCACCTTATCTGAAATTATTTTCAGTATGTATTTGTTTATCTTCGATTAGCAGTTACCTTTGATCTGTTGGTTTGTAAATGAACGGTTGGATGGCGCTTTTACGACTTTATCATGGAATCGTAGATTCACGGTTTATGTATTGGCGTAAAAGAATCACTCTGCATCCTGCTATGTAGGATGAGAAGAACTACTTACCTCGTACTGATGATGACAAAATATTATCGAAACCGGTCTGCGAGTAGTGTTCTTCCCGTTGATTTGCAAACCGACACAGATGGTTTTAAGTATCGACGAAGTCGGTCGCCATCACGTTTTCTATTGGAATGTAATTCAATGTCCGTTGGGGCATATAGCCCAGGAAGTAGTTGTTTTTTCATAGGAAACAGTCAAGCTGGGTCAAGCTATTAAGTTTCTTTACCTTGGGTGCAGGTAGAAACAATATTCTATTTTTCAGTTTTTTTAAATACGAATATATTGTAATGTTTAAATATTCGACAATAGTGTAATGATTGTAATGTCGGCGGAGGTTGTTTAATATAACTAAATCCAATAATTTTTATTATTAATTAATCAATCAAATAAATAAATAAATCAATAAATAATCTCTCAAAACACAATATTCATTACAATATATTTATAAAATAATATTATGTGGCGTAAATATCGAAAATCCAGCTCTTAATAATTTCCATGCTTATTGACAAGCTCTTTCCCAAACAATGGAATAAAAGCTTAATTGCATTCAACCATTTTTCTTAAAAAAATCACTTATAACAATGATATGGTTTTTGTTTAGGCACTGTCTTATTATAAAGACTGAAACGAGAAAGACAGATTTTTTTTATATTTATTATTATTAATATTTCTCCTTACCATTTTAGAGCACTGCACGTAACACAACTAGGTAAGTTTGAATATTTTTAACTGTATTTGACCCGGTGGCGAGTTTACAAAACATACCCTGTCTCAGCACAAGCTCCACCTCCTGAAGTACGTCATGCTTCGCTAGTGAGTACGTTTCCAAAATATACCCGATGTCAGCATATTTTACTAAATATACCCGATCCCAGCACATTTCGCAAAATCCACGATATTACTTATCTACCTGTTATGACACAAAGTGAACATTAAGCTCACTTAAAAATAATTTTTCGATATTAATAGTAAAAAAAGATTAGATTCATTGATTGAGGACAGAGGATATCAAGTAAGGTCGATTTTTATTGATGTTTTCGATGAGCGAATGATTAATTTTTGATCTTTTCCGTTTTCTAGAGTTCTCTCCTTCTTTATGGGTTGGTCGGCCTGCTATATTATGCGGCGTGTTCCAGCTTTCAAACCAGGTCGTCTTTTTCGTCGGCCAATTGATGTACTCTGAACTTTGATGTTCTTAGCAGTACTTATTTTTTTGTGAGCGAAAAATTGAGTTAATTGCGATGTAGTTTTAATTCGCTTGAGGGACTGTATGAATCTTACTATAACGTTTTTATTTTCTGTATTAATACTTTGCTCAGTTAAGTTTACTATTCTAGGGAATTCCGATTTTAATTCTTGTATAATAGCTGTGTAATCAGTTGAGCCGATTGCTTTTAAGCAATCATAAACTAACTACCTAACTCTTTATACACAACAAAACAAACGAATATAAGCTTGTCTAACATCGCCATCTATATAGGTAGGCACAATAAATTATCGTAGTATTAGGTATGTATTGTGTTAATATTGAGTTTGGTAGGACATAAGAAATAAGAAAATCATGTATGACGAAAGACGTTGTCGTGAATGTGCTGAGATCGGGTATATTTAGTAAAACGTGCTGACATCGGGTATATTTTGGAAATTACTCACTAGCGAAGCATGACGTATTTCAGGAGGTGGAGTTTGTGCTGAAACAGGGTATATTTTGTAAACTCGCGACCCGGTGGGTGAATAGTCGACGCATTTTACCCCAACTACCTGCTAGAAAGAAAAAGGTTCATAATCCAACATGAATATTCGACACAGAATATTCTCTTTATTACCAATTAAATCTGCCCCTTTCAATTTGGTATTTTTAAAATTAACAGGTAAATGTTTTACACATAGGTACAATTTTTTCAGTTTTGTTTATAATTTTCAGTTTTGATGTTGTTTTGTTAAAATAAGTATAATTAAAAGTTTTCGTAATAGAGATTTGCTATTATAGTATTTATACATTTTCTAAAAGTACTAGGTTAGGTTAGGTTAGGTTAGGTTAGGTTAGGTTAGGTTAGGTTAGGTTAGGTTAGGTTAGGTTAGGTTAGGTTAGGTTAGGTTAGGTTAGACACTTATATAAAATTAAATAGTCTTAGCAAAACAGCAAAAATTAAAGACAAAAATGTAAAAAAATGCGTTTCTGGAATGATTGAAAGTCTAAATTTAAATCAAATAACAAGACTTGCTTTTGTAAAAATAGTGTCTTATCATTCATGTTATAGTAATAGTAATAATTAGTTTATTAATAATATATGAAATTAAATAAAATCAGTTTTCGAAAATAATTTTGTTTTATTACCTACTTACCTAAATTCTTGCGTCGAAAATTCCTGTAATAAAAACATAATATTTCTAACCGTGCGTCGAAAGTTCCTGTCCCAAAAATTTAACTGTTTTCTTGTTTAGTTTATTTAATTTAAAAATTAGGTACCTTATAATTATAAAATATATCAGCTCATCTGGCAGTTTGAATTTTTGTATTCCCAATAATTTATTATTGTGAAAGTTCGTATATAAAATAATGTATACTACCTGTGTTTAATGACCAATATACGTTCTTAATCTTATTTTAAAGCTTATAGGCCTTATACTTAAGAAATTTGTTAATTTTTTATGGTATTAATGAATTTTACCAAAAAACCTCAGTGCCAAAAAAGTTTTTCCGTAATTATTGTGGGAGGATCATTTCTATGTTAAGACCAAAGTAAACTAAGTAATTTCCTGTAAACATGTTGTTGTCATGAGACCGGAAATATTTCATAATTCAGGTCTCCGCATAGGATCTACAAATTAAAATGAATAATTCAGAAATCATCTATTACTTAATCTCTGGTAGCAATTATGAGTCGACAGAGAAGGGGTAGATTCTATATAAAGAGCAAAGACGGCGTTGACGGCACCGAGATGCCAATTAAAATTGATACCATAATTACAAAGCCAATCAAAAAGTTTTCTTAAATTTCAATTACGTGCAAAATTGAACTTGATTACTCTTATTTCTTGGGAAATTGACAACCAAGTCAATATCGTTGGAAACTGGAATGGGGACTATATACTAAAAGTTTATTTAAGATGCTCTTTATTTGTCAAGTGTATAAATCAATATTATCAGTCTTAAATAAAAGCCAGTGGTATTTTTAGTATACTATTATTATTGTAAATAATATAAGAATAAGAATAAATCAAGAAAATTGAAACTATATGCTTTATTAGGAAATAATTCATATATTTTTATTTTAGTAAAACTATTGTGATGAAATGTTATGATGTAAATTATTTATAAAATATTTCACCTTCGAAGATCCAAACAAATTTTATTAGTTTAAAATTCCAGTCTAATTAAAAATTAAGAAATTAATTTTTCATAAATTTTACCATTTTTTGAAAA
The DNA here is from genome assembly GCA_035357415.1 of Ophraella communa. Lineage (NCBI taxonomy): Eukaryota > Metazoa > Arthropoda > Insecta > Coleoptera > Chrysomelidae > Ophraella > Ophraella communa. The sequence goes on along the minus strand of CM068980.1, from coordinate 12,605,089 downwards.
ATACTCATAACGCACTTGTCTGATTGGCTTAATGGGTTCCCTTGTAAAAAAATAGCAGATTATCTAACGATAGTTAATGCGGAAGTAAATTGGAAAACTATTAAAGCTACCACTCCTACCAAGTTCCCAGTTTAGTCGTGACCTAAAAGCTACTGAATTATATAAAATGATGATAGAACGTTAGATCGGTTTGTAAATGTAGATACTTGTCCTTTAGTTTTAACTACAAACACGATTCAAATTTTTTTGAATAATTTTCACCTGTTTTCACTTATGTGAAGCAACTATGTCGTATAAAATCTAATTCACTTTTGAGCGACTCAAGCATAAACTAATTTAATTTAATTATTAGAAATTACTAGTGAATGTGAGTTATTAGAACAGAAAGTGAATCGGAAGAATCAAATTATTTTAATAATAAAAAATGTAAATTTTATTATGACTTGCCGTTATAGGAAGCAAAACCAATTATTCGTGTACCAAAACAATTAGTTAGATCATCATTATCCTAACGATTGGCCACTGTTGTACAACTTTTAGATCATTACAAACACACACACACATTATTTAACCCGTCACTTCCAAAATTAATTCTTCCATGAACAATGCATTCTGAGAAAAGTTCCACCGCACTTCTACTTTTACACGATAAGCATCAAGCTTTCGTTTCTAGGCTTTTTTCTTTCCACTAGCGCAGTTTCTTCTGTCTCTTCCATAGATTATTGCATATGCATACTGCTCTCGTTAGCCTATGTTTCGTTGCTACTAAAAAACAGCAGAAGCCGAGAGTCTCGGTCTCGAAAGGAATCTTTAAGTCTTGGTCTAGCCTGTGCCTCGATTTTCGAGACCGATGCCGAGACAAGACCGAGATATCGAAACCAGTCTCGTGAACCCCTAAAAGGAAGTCTTAAAGAGTTTACTTATTATTAAAATAACAACAAGTCTAACTTTTTTTGTCGGTATGATGTAAGTGTTCCCTTATGTCTTCCCCTGACATTCTTGATTGACTGTTGTGTAGTTCCCTTTCTATTAAAATTTTTAGAATCGTTTTCGTGGACTGGTTTTTATTGATTAGAATTCTAAAATTTTCTATATTACTTGGGGGCTTTATCGAAAAAAGTGTCATAAATTACTTTACGGATCATATAATTCTCTACAAATCTGTATCCATGCAGTTTTTTAATATTTGCAATAGTTAATTCACTACAGAAAATTAGTTAATTTTTGGAATTATTTCATCGCGATCGAAAAATCATAATCACAAAAATTGTATAATTGATTGAAAATTTTCATAACAATAATTCATCGATCGGACTAATAAAATTAAATAGTAAATTTTTATACTCAGATTTCCGAAACAACTATTTTTGAATCCCCAGAATTGAAGGTTCTGGAATTAAGTTCAAAATCCTAAAATTTTACGATTAAACATAGATTTAGTAGAGGAATTTGGAAATTTGAAATTTCGATTATTATTTATTGTATTAACCCTTACCGATTAGTATGTTTTAAATCCTTTGAATTATTTTTTAAAAACTAGAAATTTTGAAAATGCTACAATGTTGCAATGTTATTTAGAAAATTTAGATCCCCCGAAAATATAACTCTGCAAGCTGAAATCCCCACAATGGAAAATTCTAATATTCCAAATGAGTCGACTTAATGACCTTGACATGCATTGCATTGCATAACGATCATTACTCCAATCGATGAGTTATTATTCGGAACATTTTCATAATTTCAACGGCTACAACTTATGCTATAATGGTTTTTGGATCGCTATGAAAAAAAGGAATTACCTATTCCAAAATTCCTCAGTTAATTTCCTGCAGTAATTATTGCAAATATCGCAAAGTTGCATGGATGCAAATTGGTAAAAAAATTTCTATGAGTAAAATCGCCTCTTATGTTTTTCATGTAGTCCCATTTTTAATTGCAAAAGTAATAAGCGTTTTTATTTTTTTTATATTCTTACTTCTTTGACCACATATTTATGATACTTTTTGTTTTATTTTATGTTGCTAATCTATAACTTTTTTCATTCGTTTTGGCTTCTGAACGGTTCGGTAAACCGCTAAAATATATTTGTAAGATTCACTTTATTAAATAAACAACCATTTTAAAAACTGTCACGACCACAAGTTGTAATTGTAATTTGTTGTATATAGGATCTTTTATTCGAGAATTTGATTTATTCAATCTTCAGGGTCATCTCTTATACCAGCAATCTCGGTATGTCATATGTCGAGCCAAAAGAAAGTTTCACAGAACGTTCTTTATGTTGTCGCACAATAGAGATATTGTATTTAACATTGTGATGTGTCACAGCGATGCATGTTATGCAACAGTGTTACTGTCACAAGAAGACGAACGACAATCTCACGTCACAGTGGTGTCCGGCTATATTTTGTAAAAGTACTCTTTTTAATAAACAGGGATATATTAGTTAGAATCTAGATTTACATTAACATAATTATTATATTCACAAAATAACAGAAAAAACACATATTAGCTCTCTAAAATATTAAAATAACTACCTACAGACTTTTTTTAGTGTGGTATGTGCAAGTAATCGTAAAGATGTAAAGATATTTTCCGCTGAAGACAGAATCAATATTTTTCCTGTATTATAATATAAATAAAATGTCTTAATTATTGCCAATATCAATGTTGAAGGTGCAAGTTGTTGCCTATGACATAATTATTGTCTTAGTTCACATTTTTACTTTACTCCAGTTAATCGACTTTTGAAAAAAATCCAAAAACAGGTCAATTTTAATTTTTGAATCGTCTTTATAAACGAGGGTTACCTTTTGTATTTCGGAATTTGGTAACCCTGGTGTTGCAATCTGGCAACTGACGGCTCTATCGTAAAATTGGACAGTTTTGAGGTTATACGTACTCAGAACGTTTTGACATACGAGCGCTATTTGTGTTGTTTACAGTACCTAGATTTATCTCGGCCCAAAAATGGAATTAAATCGTGCGATTTTTTTTACAGCTTTCGACGTAGATTAACTCAGCAACAGTGCATGGATGAACTTAATTCAATCTTTGCAGATGAAGCTCCATCAAGGACCAGTGTTTATCGTTGGTATGGTGAATTCAATCGTGACCGTAGTTCACTGCAAGATGAATTTCGTGCAGGTCGTCCAATATCAGTTGTTGTTCCGAAAACCATTGATGCTGTGCGCGAACTGATATTGCAAGATCGTCATGTGACCTATCGTGAGATTTAGACAACCTTAGGTATTAGTGGGACCAGCATACATTCAATATTGGATAAATATTTGTCAATTGCTCAAAAAAGGCTCGTGTCGATTGGTCTAAGGAAAAAATACGATCGCGGTGCTTCGAAACACGTGAGGGAAATTAATTATTTACGCATGGTTGTATGTGGATTTTAAAAATATTGTATTGTTTAAAAATCGAATCTATTTATCTATCTAACAAATTAATAGAGATCGAAAGAGATCGAAAAATCTTACCCTGTATAATTTCTAATACTAGAAGCAATATTTAAAGAAGATAAAAAGATTTTATTATAATTATTCAAAGAACTATGATTGTTATTTATATTTACTTATGTCGTTTAAATTGTTTATAAAAAATCAATGACTCGAAAGTACCAATTATTAGTCCGTTTGCTAATATTGACAACAGGATATCACGACAACATGAGTCAGATGAGTTTTATGTATAATTGTGTTAAAAGGACTTTTATTATTTATGGTTTAATTTTAATGAATTTGTTACGCAGAGTTAAATTTATATTTTATTGAGTAATTAATAATTTCAACTTAGTCATTGTGCAAGAATTATTCGATATTTTACTTGAAATAAGACTAATTTAGTTTAATGGGTGTTTACTTTTTATATATTCCATTAAGCTTTAGAAAGAGTTTTGAATTAAAATAAAATTTCAAAGTTATGAATTTTTGTTAGAACTTGTGTCTAAATCAAACTTAAATTTTATACCTAGTCATATTAATGCAGATATTTAAAAAACTGTATATTTAAAATTCATTTACAAACACAATCAACTTCAAACATATTTATTGTCCGGGATTAGCAAGTGATAATAGTGAATAAAGTACGTATTCATTTTTTATTGAAAATGTATTTTCCAGAGTATCCGTCAAGTCAAATCGAACCTAAAATAAAAATACTATTTATTTTTTACTCTATAATCTATATGTATCTATCGTTTGAAATTTGCAACATTACGACAAGAACAAGCTTCTAAGTGTTTTGTAAACATGTAAACATATTTTTAAAAATGGTTCTATTTATCTATATCTTTAGTTGTAACCAAAGATTATGTTAATAGTTCCTTATCTCACTAAAAAGAAATGTAGAGCAGGGGTCGTATTATCAATGTAAATCGCTTACATTGAATAGACGGCCTATTTATTGTGTATAACCAATCACGGTTTAAATAATAATAAATTTAAAATCAGTCATCTTAAATGTTTGCAGCATAAGGTATTTTATTGACAAATTGCCTGTTTCTCTGTCCTTTGTAAATAAACTTAATCCTCAAAAACCATTTAATGTAGGCGTTTTAAAAATTGCCATTCCTATGTTGTTTAAGAAGGGCGTTTTTATAACTTTGGTAGGTAAACGAAATTCACCTTTAACATGTATATGCTATTCTAAAGCCGCCTGTACGTTGAATTCAGTTTTTTAGAACTCATGTTGGTATTTGTCTAACCTAGCTAGTCTTTGTTTTATAAGATTCAAATTGAATTGCGTTCTCATTTTCATAACAAGTTCCGGCCAAATGTACTTGTAGCATTAATAGTTTGTGCTACCAAAAATGGCGACTGATCCATCCACAACACGTTGAGAAAGAAGCAGTAGTGCCAGCGGCCGTTTTGGCTACAGTCTAGTGACAGTTACGTCCGCTGAATGCGACCAATGTCTCCAAATAGTTTAGTTCCAAATTATCCTATTCTTCAGTTAGCAGCCGTGCAAGTCCTGAAAATTAGCGGACATCACACTTCCAGATCTTATCTATCTAGCGGGCACAAACTTATTACAAAAAATCAGGCGTTAGGTACAGTATAGATATTTTGACTGAGCATAAAGAGTAGAACCTTCTCCAAAATGTATGAAAGATCTTGTGTTGGATTGAGAATAAAACGTTTTGTCTATCCTATTGTATTCTCCGATTCAATGTGTACAAATAAATCTCGACTCATCCGTGAAAAGTATGTTGGTCCAGTCATCAACATTCCAATTCACGTGTTCTCTCTCAGAAATGTAATACGTGCTCTACGATGTTTACTAGTAAATAGTGGAGCATTCCGATTCTCAACCAACTCGTGTTACCTGAAGGAAAAGTTTTTAAATAAAAAAAATAATTCGAATTGGTTCCTACTTAAATTTATTGAATTAACCCTTACTCCGTGGAAGTCCATCTTACTAAGAATAATAAACAACTATTCGTTTAAACTTAACCTTTTAATTAACGTTTTAATAAAAAGTTAGTTAAGTTTAAACGAATAGTTGTTTATTTTTCTTGGTTTCTACTAGATTTTAATTTATATGGGCACTGCCTTATATATTCAATATTATTCACAAAACTAACTTCAACGGCTAAACCAAATAAACAAAATATTTTTATCACATTGTAGACTTAATATTATTGAAAAGCAAACCAACAATTCAAACAAATCCAAAGATGGAAAAATATTAATTGGTAGATGCCGTAATTTTTTAGCGGAGTGTATATATAACCTCGGCCCAGCCTTGTTTTAAAAATCTATTAATTAAAACATGGTTTACAGCTCGTTTTCGTCTGAATTCTTAACAACAATAGCCCACTATAATGTTGAAATAGTCAATCAAAACGTAACTGTTGTAACTAACTTGGGAGAATATAATGATGGGTATCCCATAATGTCCTTTAATAGACTTTTGATGCCACTAAAAAATATGACAACGTAGACGTCGTGATGTATAGAAGATTATATAGAAACAAAAGATGTTTGGGAGCCTAATATTCATTTCTGCTTTGTTGGTAGGTATCGTTTTAAATAAATTATTATTCCAATAAATCATTTATAATGATAGGTATTTTAAATCACGTTTTTGGCGGTATAATATATTGTTAAGCATAATAAAATACATTAAATATAATTATTTATTGTGACATTCTACTAATATTATCCTTGTTTTTCATATGTTTCAGCAAGAATGTGTTAGATATAAATATTAAAATATAAAGTATACATTCTTGAAAAAATAAAACATAATTATTTCAATACTTTTTGTTAACCAGTATAATAATTGTTTACTTAGTGATATTTTACAAAAAAAAGTGTTTATTATCTTATTTAAAGTAATTAAAATATAAAAAAATCAGAGCTAAGAATAAAATAACTGTAATGGTCAAACGAGACTATTTTAAACTTAAAAATAAATAGTGTCAGTAAAATGTAACACCGACTAACCTTAAATTTTTATGTAAAAACAAGGAATTAATTATATTCTTATATATCTTTGCACTCATTTAGGTCATTATATTAAATGCCATTTTAAAATGCTGTAATAAAAAAGTCCGAGTTAAGTGTTATTTTTTTTAACATGAGTAAGAATTTGTTTGAATTGTGAAAACAAATTTGCCGATAAATGAAAGTCGAGACTAATGATACGAGTACACAGATGAAGGGGTGTGGAAGGAAGTAAAGTTAAATAGTTAACAGCCATGTTAGAACAGCGATCTTAAAGAAGATAGTTCTTATATCTTGTCAATGATTGGAAAAGCAATTAATTTTCAACACGGTGAGAATCACAATAAAAAGTGGTTTAGAAATATGCTTAATTATAGATTGATAGATTCTACCATAGCAAGGTAAGAAAGAGGAATAGGTATAGCTAAATGTCATGAATCTTTGTGTTTCGCAGCGGGATATAACAGTCTGAAAGTTGTGGATCAGGAATATTTTACATAAGCCGACCATATTGGAGGTTAAATTTTAATATGAACATCAATCTTTTTATTGTTTATAATACTAATTTAATAGACGTAATAAATAAATACATTTTTAGCAAAAAAATATTTCTTTAAATTTTAATTGACACAATTTTAATATTTTTTATTTTACATCACATAGAATATCTAGAATGTGTTTAATTTTGTAACTACATTTATTTATTTTAAATATAATCTTTATTATTTCTTGCAGACGAAAATATATTATGTCTGTAAACAGTGTACATACAGTATGATGCAAATGTATGCAATAAATTCATTATTTCAGAAACAGACGACTTTTAAAAAAAATCTTAAAACACGTCAATTTTAGTTTTGGAATGGCCATCAACTGCTATAGATGTGTTGGATATTACGTCATTAGTGATGGCCTAATGACGTCATCGACGATTTTTTAAATACAAACCGAGGTCACGTGACAGCTCATTTGAAAGGTCTCCTTATTGCCTTGGCAACAATGTAATCATTTGAATATTTATTTCTACAGGGTTAACCAAAACTGTTGGTTTATTAACATAATTAACTTCGAATAAATGTTTACTTAAATACAATTAAATTACAACAAATGTTCAAATTTCCGACCTTCAGCAATGATAAATTTAGAAAGTGGAGCAGTAAATTCTTTCCTAACGTTTTCGAGGACTTTAGGTGTTATATTTGTGCAATTTCCGTTCGGATTCGCTCCTTCAAACTCTTCTACATTATTCGGTCAATTTCTGCTCTTTAAATATCCCCACAAAAAAAGTTTAGCGGAGTTAAATCTGGAGACCTTGGTGGCCATACGATAGGCCCCCTTCTACCTATCCAACTTCCTGAGAAAACGTTAAGGTAATTTCGTACCTCAACGCCATAGTGTGGGGGAACCCTATCCTGTTGGTACCATAAATCATTTCTATTTGGAAAAGCTGATTCAGCTGTGGCAACAGATAATTTTGAAGAAATTCCAGATAACTAGCAGCAGTTAGGTTTTCGTCAAAAAAATATGGTCCTACAATTTGATTGTTTATAATGCCGGTTCAAGCATTCACCTTCTCGGGATATTGTGTCCTATACTCTTCCATCCAATGTGGATTTTCACTTGCCCAATATCGACATGTCTGGCGATTTACGTGACCGTTCAGCATAAAGACGCTTCATCTAAAAAAAGTACCTTTTGTAAGAAACCCGGATCTCTGTTACATTGTTCCATAACTATTTCGCAGAATTCGATTCCTCTATCAAAGTCATCTTCTAATAGCTCCTGGACCAGATGTACTTTGTATGGATTCCACTTCTCCTTTTTGAGCACTCTTACAACAGTTGATTGGTGGACATTATTATCTAGTGCGACCTGCCTAGAACTGGTATGAGGATTTTCTTGAAACGCCAGTACAACGTCCAGTTTTTTGGCATCGGATATTGATGTTCTACCACTTCTGGGAAGATCTTTAAAATGGCCCGCTTCTCTAAATTTTTTTTCAATTTTACTTACTGTTGATTGAGTAATTGGATCGCGATTGGGGTATTTAGCTTGAGTCCTCACTCTATCTTCATAACCAATCATGGTTAAAATCCCGATTCGTTCTGTTTCTGTTAGTTTCATTTTTGTAAATGCTGTTAATGTTGGGAAAAAACTCGAAGAGTAAAAATTTGACGTCTATTATTTGAGAGATTCACAGATCATTGAAGAATAAAGACGAGTCAATAACAATATTGATTTAAATATTTTTGTACAAATAATTTCGAGTACTTACTACAATAATGAATTTTAAATTATAATGTAGCATTGTTTTTATCTATGTATTTTTTTTGGAACCAACAATAAACACTATTGTGTTTTATTCCCAGTGGCGGTCCTTAGTGTATTTTTGTTCAAATGAGCTGTCAGGTGACCTCGGTTTGTATTTAAAAAAATCGTCGTCATCACTAATGACGTAATGTCCAACACCTCTATAGCAGTTGATGGTCATTCAAAAACTAAAACTGACGTATTTTAAGATTTTTTTAAAAGTCGTCTGTTTCTGAAATAAGGAATTTATTCCATACATTTGCATCATACATAAATAATGTTAAGAACAATAAACAAACAAAATGTTTGAACGAAATTTCCACTTTTTATTCGAAAAATTGGTTTTTAAAATGCAATTACAATTATTGTTTCGCTAAAATTAGCATCGTCAGATTGACATATTGAAGTTACATTTTCTTTGTTTGTAGCTAGGTACCTAACTAAGAAATAAACCATGAGAGTCAAACTCGGAAGTAATGGTTGAAAAAATGCTGTAGTTTTGCGTTAAAAAATAATATTTCAGATACATGGCGATTAGTAGAATTCGATAGAGGTCGCCAACCGATTTACAATGGTATATAGTGTATACCGTTCTTAAAAGAATCTAACCGAATATGATCGTTGTTTGCATAGATTTCTGGCTATGGGTGCGTAGAATAGAAATACTCAGCAGGAGGGCCGTTTCTTCTGGACCACGTATTGTGTCGTTCGCTCGTGTACCTCTTTCGATTTATATTTTAATGTGTTTTCCCCAAAACAAATGGATGACCATTGTCGGAGCTTTTGAGTCCTGATACGTTGGTGTCGGTTGGTCGTTGTCGATTGCCGAAACAATATTTATTATGTGTTATGAATTTAAATGTCCAACTGTTTAACTTCGTTTAGAAATAATATTATTTATAGGCATAATAGACCAGATAGACCACAACCATATTTATTGGTTTAGTTTAAATGTTTGTTCTGTCATCATTTAGAATAATAGTACTGATAAACAATACCATAACGTCTTTGTTTTTTACAATTTTTTCTTTTAATGTATTTTAATAGATTAAATTTCAAGAAATACTACCGGATAGGTCTCTTTTTAAATATATTTTTTGAACTTGAATAATAGCCTATTTCTTTTCCCTTTTTCCCTTTTTCTATCCTTTAGACATAGATAATAAACATATTTGTAAAGCAATGCATGATTGTGGCTAAAATCAAGTTATCCAAAGCAAAAATATATGCAAAGAAGGTTATCGTTTTAAATGGCTGTTCCGGATAATCCGTAAAAATAGTTTTTTTATAAAAATCTGAGAGGAAAGAACAGATTTAACTTCAAGTTATGGGCTTAAAATTCATTTTTGTAATACATTTGTGTCTAAAAGGCTCGAATATTTACTAATATTTAACTGAAAATGCAAGAATATGAGAAAATGTTTGACATTTATTAAAATCTAAATTAGTAAAATAATTGTTTGACGTGGCAACAGTATATATTTAGATAAGTGACATCACAGACACAAAGATGGTTATATAGTTACGGTCCGTATGCACCAACGAACGGTCAGTTCTAATTCAACCCACGCCAGAAACTGTAAAATTGACATGCACCAACCCAATCGTTGTTTGTGTTACTTGTAGACAAATAGGTATTATTGGTCATAGAAAATATAGTAATATTTCGCAGCTCTTCTGGTAGAGTATAACATTACGTTTTAAATTGTTCACGAACCAGATTGTGTTAAAAAAGTTTATTATCGTTGGCTGAAATTGTCGGTAAGAGGCCTACCGTAGATTATTAAACCCATGGTTGGTATGATTGTTGGTGCATAAGGGCTTCAGCAAATAAATAGATAATTAGGCAAAAATTTTGCAATATAGAAATAGCAATGTAGCTGACGTTTGGATTTTGCAATGTTGCCAGGTACTATTTATGATTTTGTTATATCCAGCAATTGAAAAAATTTAAAAAAGTACGTTCCGAGCCGTTTTAAAGTCTAAAATTTTGAGAAGTGTATTTTTTATTTATAATCTATAAGTGTTAAAAATTATATTACCATCGGTCATTATTACTTCCATAAGCACTATGACCACATAATCTAATTAGCTATCAGTAAGTGCATATAATATTATATGCAGAAAACCTTTTCCCCTTCCAGATGAACCCACTCAGAAAGGAACTTAACGCTGAATCCAAATTTCTCCTTTGGTCTACACAGATGAAACATCAGAATCGTAGTTAGAATCGTTTCTAGTGGGATTAGTGAGTGAGGATTTATCATAGAGTTTAAAAAACATAAAGACATTCAGCGATTCATAAATTCTCAGTCCTATTGATTCCAACATATCCAATTGACAAGAGCGGGGTTAATAACAAAGTGCGGTGAGGAACAATGAAGAGTGGGGGTTGAGCTTGAACCGAAACTACGTCAGTTTTGAAATCTGTGAAATGAGTGATGGGATTGAAATGGGAATTATTCTTGAAAATCAAACACGTCCTAACCATTATCACTTCACTTCTAAACGTCTAAATATTATTTGGAATCACTTAATATTCAACAACAGTCAATGACAATCTTAGATTAGGAAAGCATATGGATACCGCACTTCGCTTTATTTTGAGCTTGCGTTCTGTGACACATTTTTAGCAGCCGCCATTATTTCTGTGGCAAACAAAGCGAATACAGCGTGTGCTTTATTTGTGAATTTTTAAGTGAAAATTATTGAGATTGTGAATTATTTTTGAACTGAATAATGGTGAATTGTTGTGCTTACGGAAGCCGAAGTCGCAGCGAGAAAAGGAGATAGGAATTTCATTTTACAGGTAAACAAACGATTGTATATACAATGACCTTTGTAGATTTTTCTATTTTAAAAGATAAAAGAGTTATCTCTGAGTAATTATATTTAAGTATGTAATTATTCAGTCTTTAATTCATCTAATTATAGTGTTTGGATAACGCGGTTTAATAATATTCATTCTAAATCTGCATAAATAATATATTTTCTTGCTTCAAAACAGCCATTTTACCAATGGCGTAGGTAAGCAATTTTTAATTAAGTTTCTCCAAATAAATCTAGCTACTCATTTCAATAGGAGATTAATGCAAAAAGGACTGACTCAAAACGACAAAAGAATTATTCACTGTAAAATAGGAGAATTTTCACTAGAAAAACATGTAGGTATTTTATGAACTTTTTATTTTTTGTTACAGCCTTCCTACAGATGTAGAAAAATGCAAATTATGGATAGGTAAAACCAAAATTAAGGATTTGGGAACCAACTAAAAATGATAGGCTTTGGTCAAAACACTTTGAGGAATGTTGGTTATATAAAACTGATGTAAATTCAAGACTACATTTGCTCCATGAAGCTGTTCCAATAATTTTTCATCAGTTGCCCACATACCTGCAACCCAGGAAGGTATGTACCTACATAACTAATAACAATAAAACATCTTGGCAGTTCTAAGTAAAACATAATTTAAATTTTTTGTGAATTGGAAATATTTATATAAAAATATTGTTTTTTCTAGGCCAAATAGAGAGCACCATTCGAATATATTCAGAGTACAGAACCTGGTCCTTCTACTTCCTCAACACAGTCATTTAACCCAACAGCTGACTGTCCTGGTTAAAAATACTGAAATGGAAGTTACTTCTAGAAACTATTAGAAGAGAAGACTAGAAAAATTAGGGTATTAAAACAATCTATAAACAGGCTAAAAAGAAAAGTTGTTTCCCTTAAACAATTAATAACCAGTTTGAAAAATAAGAACTTGATTGATAATGAAAAAGCCATTTTATTAGAAAATGTGAGTAGTGTAAATAAGCAATTGTTACAAAGAATGCAATGTCTAAAAATAAAAAATACCCACCTGAATTACGAAAATTTGCATTGATTGTAAATTTTTTCTCTCCTATAAAGCTTACAAGAATATCAGCACAGTATTTGAAACGTGTTTGCCCCATAGAAGCACTATTGGGAAATGGCTGCAAACTATGCAGCTCCTGGTTTCATAATTAAATAATTCAATACTCTGAGTAAACTTATAGAAAATTCAAATAAACCATTACTTTGTTCTCTTATCATTGATGAGATGTCAATTCAGCAGCACTTGGTATGGAATGGTAAAAGTTTCCATGGTTAGTCAATTTTGGGGTTGATTTGGATAGTTGCAATTAATGACACATGGAAGCTTCCACTTGGCTATTTTTTGTCAATGGTTTAAATGGTGAACAAAAATGTTCTATAGTCAAACATCACTATTAATATCAGCAAATAAACAGTTTTAATTTAAGTATTTATTTAATATTAAGGTAGTTATAGATTAATTATATTCATAACAAATAAAGATTTTTTTATAATTACTAGTAAATTTGATTTGTTATTTATATACTCCTTGATTAATATAATATAGTTAGTATTTTATAATATAAATATGATTTTTTTGTTTTATAATACCTATTAAATGTACCTATATGTACCATTGCTGAATTTTATTCACTTCCTTCCTTTGACACCCACCTATTATTTGTATCTAAGAAACATACAATTATTACCTATTATGTGGGAAAAATGTATTTTAAACATTATGTTACGCCACTGACCACATCGATTATGTGGCAAATGGTCACAGTTTCACGATTCGGGTTACGCGTCCTCTCTCTTTCCTTGTCTAAGATGACAATAATATGGTTATTTATCCTAGTTAAACGACCATGGCAATCTCGGAACGCAAAACAAAGTAAAATATTATGTTTTGTGAAAAGGATAAAAAGGAGAACCCTGAAAAGTAAAACCATAGAGTATAAAAATATTCTATGAGTAAAACGTAGTGTTGTCGCCTTTTGCAAAAATGTATCTGTGTACATCAAATTTTTTGGGATACAAGGTTTAACGTTATTTTTTCACAAATCAAGTGTTTCATTCTATTCATTTTATAAGTAATTTGTATATAAAGGGTAACTTAATAATATTATTAATATGGATTCACGAAACTAACGCCGTCGACACATACACAGTATGGGATTATCTGAAAAGTCTGAACATCTGCAACCCATTGTTTTCCTCATACATTTCCATTTTTTTATTTTCATGTTTTAACCGAAACGTAAACAAGTGTCTCTATGTATTTTAAACTCTATGGTATTTGTACATTATTTGGTTTACCATTAATCAGTAGCAGACTAAACTTTGTTTAAAATTTGTTTAAAATAGTAATTAATAGAAAGATTGTCTACTCTCAATTTTTTAAATATTGTTTATTTTAGGGAAATATGGAATACCTAATATGCCAAAAACAATAAACTGTGTGGTTAGTAAAATATACAGTGTGGAACAGCAAATGAAATAAATTCGAAAACAGATAAATAGGGTAATTTTTGAAAAACGTCTTAGTTCTAGTACCTATGCTGTTTTATCAATAATTTTTTTATACAGGGTGTGTTATGTGACCGTCACCAATACAATAACTTTTTCAAATACAAGATCCTGCCTATTATTTAATTCTTGGATTATTCAGAACGTCGTATTTCATGTATAATGGTCCATACCTTACAGTTTCCGAAAAATTAATGGTTTGAAAATTTAATGCAAATATTTACAATTCATTGACGAACCTTATTTAGGCAAAACAAACTTATTTTACCATTTATCCTTAAGACAGTAAATAAAAACTATTGCTGCTACTTTTTTATTAAAAAAAAACTTAGTTTTAGTAACTCGTTATCGTTTAAATTTTGTGAGTATTTTTTCCTTCCACTAAGAGAATTTGGTCCAATGATAAAAGTTGGGTGCCTCGTCAAAACGAAGCTCTGCATAATCACTGCCTGTTAATTACTGAAATCCCTTGTATGTGGACACGTGGACAATAAGATATATACGTATTTCCATTTTAATCATTTAACATTGACAATATCTTGTAATATTTCAACTAACAAAAAAGTAATTGATGAGACATACTTTAGCAAGTTGAAAGTAAATCTTCAATGCGATCACAACTATTCACTTCAGCTTAACTGATTCTGCAACGGTTTGTTACTTATTTAATTAGCATCAATTTAGAGACAATCTGTAACCGCATCTATCTACGATTCAATCTCTTTTTTTTTGCGTAGAACGTTGCTACGGAAAACCGGAATACGGTTTGAAAGAACTTACAGTGTTACTTTGAATTACCGCAATAAAATTTGAATTAATTATAGCGCTCTTAATGTAGGAAGTATTAAATACATGAACTGTCATAAAATAATTTAAAAAATGTAAGAATGCATCAAAAAAAGTGATTAATAAAATCAATTCATACTATTAAATTAAAAATGTTACAAAGAAGTATAGAGTGATAAAATGCGAAGTGCCATAAAATTTGGCTGAATTTGGATGTCGTCCATAGGCGTAGGTAAATAAAGTTTAATGGTTTTGGGAAACTTATTCGATCTGCAATTTGAATTCATCGTCTAAGTAAAATTTCTTAAAAAAGGATTAACATTAAGTTCCAGAGTTATCATGTCATTATAATAATCTTTTAAGAAAGATATTAAAATTTAAGGAACAAAAGAGAAATCATACAGTACCTATTAAAAACTGGTAATAAATATATTGCAATGGTGTCTTAAACATGCTAGTTTTTTTAAAGAGTATTATAATACTTTCGGAAAAAAATGAAGGGACTTGTACACATTGGAAGTGAAGAAGGATTTTTAATAAAAGATTTGTTAACCTTTGACTCGTGTCGGACGGGAGATTATCATGATTACATGAATTCGGATGTCTTCGAAGACTACTTCGGTGAAAAGTTAAAATTTCTTCCAACTGATTGGGTCGTGGTTCTGGATAATGCAAGCGACCACTTAAGATACCTGCATACAGACAACTTCAGCTTTAAGAAAGCAAGAAATTATTAACTGTCTATCAAATAAAGGTATTCAGTTTGAGACTAATTCGATAAAGAAGGAACTACTAGCCATAGTAAAGTAAAACTTGTTTCAAGAAATATTCCATTGAAGATATAACAGAAAAGTACAAAGTAACTGTGCTGCGCCTACTGCAATATTACTGCGAACTAAATCCAATAGAACTTATAAAGGATTTGTAGAGAGATAAAATACTACATTTAAAATGAGAGATTTCAAACTACTGTTTGATCAAGCCATTCAGGAAGTTACACCAGAGAATTGGCGACAGTCCAGCCTGTAATAAAACAGGAGGAGATCTGAACAACCTGGTCGACAAAGTGGTTAACCTTTTAATTATACGCCAGGGGATTATGACAGTTCTGCAGTTGACGAAGAATATAATGATCTAGTATAATCTAATTGTAGCTTAAATATATATATTTTATTGTTACCCATTTAATTTTTTATATAAAACTGTTATGGATTATGTCTATATTAAATTTTAATTTATTTCTTCTCTTAATTATCCCACCTGTGCGCCTATGGCGCAGAGTTTATGGGTGGATAACAACAGACAAACCCCATAATATCGATCCAAAACAGGGTTATACTATCTCCCATTTATGAAACGAAAGAATTTTGCATTGCAAACTATGGAAGTGCCAGAATTTATCGACCTGCAGTCCTTACTTAAAATCAGTTGTCAGTTAAAACGTTAAACAGTTATAATTTTTTGGTACGCTACATGTGACACTTATAAAATATTCGAACCCATAAACAAGAGCTAACGCCACAAGTCAGATTTCTGTCGAGATCGCTGTGTTTGGTTAATATTTACGGTCGGTTTTTTCTTGTAACCCGTGGTTAACTATTCGTTTAGACTGATCACAGGTCCACTGTGGATGGCCGACAGACAATAATTATTGTAGAGGTTGTCCCATAACAACGTTATGATAATTTTAACACTAACTAAATAGTTGTTATATAACAATTTCATGAAATTATATGGATAAAGGTTTGATATAAAAATTTAATTGATAAAATACTTGCATTAGCAGAAAACACAACAAAAAGAATAAAAAAATAAAAGAAAGGTTTAAAATGATAGGGAGTATAACGTAAATAACTGGAAGTTTACGTGAAAGACAGCTGATGAAGAGTTAGAATTGGGTAAAAATTAATTCTTGAGTAGCAAATTAGATTTAAAAAAACAGCATTACAATAAGCATAAGAAATGTACTATTTTTAAATAATTCTTTAAGTAATTAAAATTTTACCAGCAAATAAATGTAATATAAAAAATGAAGTATGTAGTTAGAAATACTTATTATGACAAAATTACCAATGTGAACCATGCAAAGCTAAATAAGGATCTAAATCGATTTAAAAAAAATTAAACTTCTTCATATTGAACAAAAAAAAAATATTCCACATTTAAGACTTTATGATTTACCAAAAGTCATTCCCAAAATGTTTCTTCTAGGTCGATAGTAAGCAGTATTCTCCATGCCTTTTATTTGCTGAAAACACAAAATCGTTTATAAGATTCACCATTTTTTTTGAAAATGTACAGGAAACTTTCAATGACCACTGCTCCTCAATGATTGTAATACTGGACACTCGATTAGAAAATATTTATTCTATATACTGGTTTGACAATGTTCTGTTCTGTTCTTTACTGATCCTTTCACCTCTGATAGTTATTTTGAAGAATCATTAGTTTGTGGTTTCATTTATCACCTTAAGAATTATTGTCCGTCTGGTTCAACTAGAATGATATTAAAAAATATTGCAGGCTGCATTCCCTCTATCCGTTTGAAGAAGAATTTGTTCTCATTCGTTTAAAAAGCAGGATTACCTGGAAATAAGATGTAAATTACGGTTTCCGATTGTGCTTCAGTCAAAACGCTACGTCGAGAATAGATTTATTTTTGATATACATTTTAGTTCTTTACATATTTTGTTCTACAGTTTGAACTCAATAGAACCACGAAATATTTTTTATACTATGATAATACTAATATTTGTTAACTACTTTGTAATTATCCTACTCTACTAATAACCAGGGTTAGAAATTCCAATAAATGTACTTAATTTAGAGATCTAGTTCTAAATAAGATAGAAATGTAGAAGACCGACAAATCCAATACTTTGCTCTTTTCATATACTTTTAGTTAAGAAAGCTTCGAGAGCTGAAATATAAGCAAATTCCCTTAGGGCAGAGAATAAACTTCATGGGAAAGAGTTGTCAGCGGCAATGTTAAGTATAATCAATAAAATGTTCGTCGGTGAATTTAAGAGTATTTTATAATACTTTCTAGAGCTTTATTGGCCAATTATACGCTAAATTCACTTTAAAATAAGCCAGTGTGTAAAAATTAACCTAAAGAAATAAAAAAAATAAGAGAGTAATTGGTTGTTACAATTTGTTGGTTTTCTCATTATTAAACTAAAAAAAATTAAAGAAAACCATTTATTTTTACCCTATAAAACATATTTTTGATTTTTTTATTAGCTATTCTTTTCATGGCATTAATTTTTTAAACAAAGTTATTTTTGTTGATTGGAATTTGAAAATTCTCTATGTATCGTCAACACTCTTATTTCTCAACATGGCGAAAAATACTAAAGTAAAAGTCACCCTTGCAATTGGGACCGTAATAATTGATGTATGAGGTTGGTTATTGGAGGTACTCAACCAAACTTTTTTTAAAAACTTTTAACAGTGGCAAAACTTTTAACAGTAACAACACACCAGACTTTGTAGAGCGGCTAGAAACAGAATCTTTTCACTTATTATTTATTGTTTTAAAAAATATAATGTCAAGATTAATAAAATTAATTTAGTGGAACCTAGATTAGACATTCAAAAATGTGCTTTATACGTCTTGTGCAACTTAGTTCTGAAGAGAGTAAACCTAACTGGGTTAAGCAAGTGAGAGATTTGCTTAAATTTGCGGGCTGTGAGCAAACATTTCTACTACTCCTTACTCAATGGACTTGGATGGGCAATTCCTAGGCACATTCAAGAAGAGAACTTTAGGAACAAGACCTGAATAAAAAGCGATCTCTATCATATCCAAGTTTATTTATGAATTAAACATTGATTGCGGCTATTTATTTAACAAGAATAATTGCTCAACATAGAACATGGGACTTTGGCAAATGATATCTCGTTTGACAGGTATTGAGAATACCTGCTCAATCATACTAATTTTTTTTGGGTTTAAGGTGATTTTGATGAAATATGCACGGCATATTGCTTCTATCTGTGAAATCAGTCAAAGTATTGGCGAAAAACAAATTTCATCCATACAAATTAAAAATGGTGGGCCAACTTTCAGATGATAACCCCGAGAGAAGACTAGAATTCTGTAAAAATACCATTATAAACCATGTGATGAAATTACTTTCTTCCTCAATGGAAATGTTAATACAAAAATCCTCATGTCTTTCGTGAAAACCATACTCAAATTCCAAAAAAAGTCAATGTTTGGGTTAGTATTTTGAAAAACCACATAGTTGGAGATGTTGTTCTCAATGTTAACTTAACCGGTGAAGTGTATCTGGAGCGTTACAAAGCGCAATTGAGCCGTTAATTGTGGAAGATAATTCAGATGAATTCGGCAACTTGGAAATAACGTTTCAACAAGATGGTGCTCCTACATACCATTATGCTAGATGGATAGAATGACCAGCTCGGTCACCGGACCTCACACCATTAGAATTTTTTCTGTGGGGTACTTGAAATCTAAGGTTTACGCTACAGAATGTTGTTGAAAAATGTAGGGCAGTTTCCCCAGACACATTTGAACGAGTACCTCAAGCGTTTAGAATGTATTTCTGCCAGGAAGTAGATATGGAGCACATTTGAACACTTAATATAAGGACTGGTTCTTTATTTATTAAATGCGAAACTACAATTTTGGTATTTATTATATTTGTTTATCAACATCAGCATAAACCCAAACAAAAGTAGGATGATTGAATAGGTATTTTCAATACCTGTCAAACGAGATATTACTTGCCATATCTAAATTTCTCTTTTTCTCTAAATTTCATTATTATAAGTATTACAGCTTAAAAGATAGGAGGAGGGAGGAGACTTTTGGCTAGCACATAGTTTTATAAAACAAAATTTAATCAATCGGACAATTTGACAATTAATCAAAAATTAAATAAATTAAAATTAAATAAAATGGCCGAAGATTTTTTTAAATTGTTGTTTTGAAAATAAATACATCAAAATGATTCAAAAGATCTCATTGAATTAATAATTCCTCTGAAATTATTAGTGACCCTTTCTTAATAACTAATAAATAAATTTTCACTAACAAACAATTTGAATAACGACTGTATTGAAATGTAAATATTTCTTTTCACAATAAATAGATCAAAATATTGTGTATAGACCTATTATTTTTTTATTTAGTATTAATCCACATTTAGTTCTACTTATCATGGACTATGTCCCATGCTGTGTTCTTATAGATTGATATATTGAACCAGCGGTATAAGCTTTTTAATTGGAAGATATTTTTTATCTTTAAATAATGCTAATCAAAGAAGTGACCCCCTCGGTGTTTCTTAACGTATTATTGTGTTTATTGAAGTTGACTGTATAATGAAGAGGCTTTCCAAAGTTATGCTATTTATTTTGTAATAGATCAATTATTTTAAAATTGTATTAACATGTACAAGAGGAGTGTATGTTTGAAATGTTTATACTGGAATGGAATCTGTCGATATATTCACAAAACAATATAGTTTAAGTTTATTTCACTTGCACTTGGTAATCAAGGCCAAAGATTTATAATTTTGATATGATTTAGATTGAGCAGAAAAAAGGAACTGATTATTTTTTTTAAATAAACTAATATTCTAAATAGAGATCGTTAACACGAACACATGCAGTTTATTACATATATTTAATGGTTTTGATTCTTGTATGGGGTTATCAGTGAAAATAGTTTTCCCAATTATCTTGTTTTATTTCGTGGTGCGCCGCTGCACTCTTAGTTTATGTTTATCAACAGAAATTATTTGAATTGTTTTATGTGGTATTGTTTAATTCGACCCCTTATATGTAGCAGTTTGTTCGACTCTTTCATGCTTAACAATAGCCAACTTTTCTACTCAATTTTCATTATCACTCTCAACATTATTTATGGGGTTTAACAATGAAATGAAGTATTTCAAAAGAGAAATTTGCATATATGTCTGTATTATTTAATTACGTACTTAAATTTTGCAATCTTAATTAGTCATATTAAATATGTTGTATAAATAACAACATATTATTGATTAAATTATTTTACAGAAATTAACGGCTCACCCGTAAAATAAAGTTTTATTTTCCTTTTTAAGTCGTCTGCCATTTTGAACATTTTTCTATTAAAAATTTTAAAAACCCTCCCTTCAATTTAAGTCAAAACACAAGAACGAAGCCACAAACATTACTATCAAGCTGAAACTAAGTAAAATTGTTTAAAACACAATTAAAAACAACTTTTAAAAATATAAATATACATAAGTAGGTATATACGAGAATATCAACCCAGTCCCTTAATCAGGACCATCAACATTTATTTAAGAGACAATATCATCTGATATTTTAAATCTGAAACGAAAAAAAAATGGATAAAATCGAACAAAAATTTAGAATTCTGGAAGCAGCTGCATCTATCATTCGCGATGAGATTCAATCCTCCGTGTTTGATAATTCGAAGATTTTATAGAATAAACGATCAAATGTAGTATGTTTAAAACTAATACGCACACATCTTTGCCATAGTAGTATGACTGCTAATCGACCAAGGTGGTTAATTAGCATATGAAACTGAAACAGGATCTTTTCTCAAAAAAATTGATCCAGTATAGTTTTATGGGAAATAAAAGAAGTGTTTTTTCCCGGTTGGAATGATTTTAAGATCAAGAAGTAATTGAAAATTACGAGTACTACCTTTTCCCACTGTTTTTTTAATCAAGAAAATCGCGAATAACATATTTTTTTCACCTTTGACCTTGTTTTGAACAATTTTATTCAGTTTTACCTTGATGGTAACCTATGATGTACCTCCCAATGTGTAAATTGACCGAAAGATCGGTTTTAAGGTGTGAGCACTACGTTTTTATGTATTTCAGTGATTATTTCTTTAATCTTCACACACGTTTTCCAATAAATTTGCCGTTGGCTTGGCCAGGACAACTTTTTAGATCCATTGTCGTCTATGAACCGTATTATTTTCTAAATTAGCTTTTGGTAAATTCATGAACCCCTTAACTTATAACCTACATCACTGACTGGTGGATTCCGCCAGAGCTCTCTCTTCTCTTCTAGTCAGCGCAATGCAGCCGCCATATAGCTATCTCTGCTTGAAATATAGAGGTGGATTAATAGTTACTACGAAGAATTAATAAAATGCGTTTCCGCTACCCTCTACTGAATAGCCAGCCTAAGTTACTTATATATAAATTCGAATGAAATAGTCTTTTGGAAATATAGATTTAGCTAATACAAGGAATTTATAAAAAATCGTTTATAATAAGACATGTTTTATTAATCCTTTCACCAGTATACCAGTATACAATTTTAACTACAACTTCAGGTTTCCGTAACTGTGTTAACTTCGGTTCTTAAGGGTGGCATCAGATATTCTTTTTCTGTAAAATAAAATTAGTTGTAATTAGTTATTTATTTCTTATTTTATTTGTATCTCTTAGAATATAATCTCCAAAATACGTAATATTTATAAACATTTTACTAACAAAAGCTAATCAGAAATTTTATTTAGTCCCAATTAATTATATTTTTTTAGTCATGAACCCCCGTTTTATTAATTATCTATTATAATATTACATATTTAAATGTATTGATTCTTTCCAAGTGATAGATAAAGGAAAACAAGATATTAGGTATAGCCCGCAAATGTAATCTGACAAGTGTTTCTGTCTCCTAGGTAGATTATTATTTGGAAACATTCCAATATCGCCACGGAGACAGATATATTTTTCTTCCTATATTTTACTGATGAAATCAAAGGAATCAGTTTTTCTTTCTCCAGTTATAAATTATTTTGCAGAATATTCTTAGATATCGGTTTGAAACGGCATCCATGGCGACATTGAAATTGTTCCAAAAATAAACATTTGACTTATTAGTCAAATGTTGGAGTCATTCAAAGTTTAAAGTTTAAAAATAATATAGTTGTAAAAACAACGAAGAAGGGGAGATTAATCAAATAAGTTCTACAGATCAAAGTATACGTTACCCGAAGAACAGGAAGAACTCGCATCAGATGGTTGGACCTTGTTTTCGGCAATTGAAAGATGATGATAGTTACTAGAGAGGCAGATTGGCTGTCAAGAATTTATTCTTTCTATTTTCCAGAAATTACATGCTATGCTGTTGTACACCATAAATAATAAATAGTTTAAAAACAGGAAGACGATACCAAGTTTTCTACAACAGATATAAATCAAAAAATTAATTTAATTTTTACTTATAAATTAAATTTAATTCAGTATATTTCCTGAAATAAAAAGGAAAATTTAATAATACTGGGGATAGAGGAAACACCGATAGAGACTACAGAACCACAAGCGAAAGACGAATTCTATGAGATACTTATCAATTAAGATTTGCGAAGGAATGCCAAAGAAAGACGAAATAATAATACTAGGAGACGTAAATGTACAACTAGGGAAAAAACTATATAGAAAAAGACCATGCCAGGTTGTCGCACTGCTAAAAATTTCAATTATATTAGCAAATAAACACAAGGTAACATGGAACTACGGAAAAAATATGAAAAAAACAGTAGATACAGGAATATACAAACGCAAATATGGATTTATTACTTGGCAATAGCAAAAATAAGAGGTTTATAAGACACAAAAACTACATTACATGAAAAAACTACTTATACAGTACATCTTAAAATGAAATTGATTGTGTTAACATCTATTTTTTGGAAGTTCATCTTACTAAGAACAATAAATAACTGAACAGTTAAACTAAACTTCCACTATTTATTCGAAAAATTCGCTTTAAAATTCAATTACAGCTGTTTCGCTATAACTAGCATCGTCAGATTGACATATTGAAATTACATTTTGTTTGTTTGTAACTAGGTACTTGATGTTGATAAGGAGGTAAGGCTAGACCAAGTAAGGAAGTTATAAGACATAACAATATTAAAGCCTAGATGTTATTAGCCCTCTTAACATAGATACTTTAAGAAATAAGGAAATTCAAAAACACTGCGAATATAGAATCACAGAAGGTTAAAAACACTATAGCTAATAATGTAGACGTCAACAGTTGGATAGAGAGAAAAAACAGTGTATTAAATGCAGCAGAACAAGCATTAGGAAAGAAGGGCTCATGAAAACCAAAGAACACCAGTAAAATAAAAAGAGTAAATAATGAAGAAAACAAAAAATACAGCAAGAATCAAATGGATAAACGCAAACCAAGCATAAGACTATTTATTTTATATAAAAAAATGAGGAATAAAGCAAATGCAACATTTAAAAAGAATAAAACTGAAACTTAAAAGAAATAGAACAAGATAGACGAAACAACAATTGAAAGCACTTTTACAGACATTAAAATACCGACAAAAGTCGTATTAGAAGAAGAGGAATAAAAGATAAAAATGATATTACAGTGAAAATGGGAAAATTATATTATGTGAAGAATAGATAATGGACACAGATTAAAATAAAAATAATATAGCAATAATTAAAGAAAAAGAAAACATACAAAATTGTCCTTCGACCTTCGGAATACAGAAATAAAATATAGTCAGCTATAAAAAGCAAAAAAGCTAAAATGAACAGGACATATTATTGTGAGAAGAGCACCAACAGAAAATAAAGAAAATAACAACTGGATACCTTTAAAGACTAGAACAATAGGAAGGCCGAGAAGTAGTAGATGGTGAAATCACGAAAAGGAAGATGTAACGGCATTGATTATGATATTTCTTATACAAAACGAATCAATAAATAATTGTGATTAAAAGAACTTTTTTATTTGATAAATTAAATTTTATAAGTGATATTTTAGACATACACGAAATAATTGGTATGTTTTTAAACTAAATCTACTATTATTAAAATGTATTTGCAAATATATGATTGATGGAAAAATGAAATAATAATTTACAAACAAAAATATATATGTAAAGCTCCTTACCTACTAAACATGTAACGTCTTGAAGATTTGTCAGAACCACATTCTCCTGTCACTGAACTAGTCTTTATTCGAATTAAAAGACCAATTGCAATGACAAGTATAACGTAATTCCTCAAAATGAATCGTGGGACTTTCTTCAACGTATAGTTCAATATAATACAAACAAACTAATAAATCAGATATAATTAAGTAATTTTCCTATACAAAATTTATTCATGATTGTTATTAAAATTACCTTTACATTTGGTAAATACAATTTTAGTGACATTTTAGGTATAGGTAACCTAATTTTCGTACATTATAAACCTAAAAATTGATTAATATAAACTACATCTACTCTTCAAGAAATAAGTATTGGTTTGAATGTCAATGCTTTATTTTATGAAGAGATGATGGAATTTCCTATGTATTTATTTTCATATCTTTCAAAGACAATATTACTTCCAGTTTTGATAAATTTTATATGTGTGAGCTTATATCACGTATTAAAAACTGATACCTTCTGATGTCTCATATCTAATAATCTAATAATAAAAATGGGATTCTTAAAAGCTGCACTGACCATACCCATCAGCCTTTGCTTAAACTTAAGAAGTAATCCAGTAAGAATATGATCTGTTAAAAATAGGTTTTATATTTTACATGTACTTACCTTACAATGATTTGTGTGTAGATATACGATTTAAAGGAAAATAAAAACATATAAAACATGTATCCGCATATTTTGGTGAAGATTTGTAAGAATAACATTCACCTACCATTGAACTAGTCTTCTTTTAAATTACAAGACCAAGTGCAATGATTAGGGTAACGTAATTTCTTATAATAGAATGTAGTACGTAAGTACTTTCTACAACGATGTATAGTTCAAAATAATTAAAAACCAATTCATAAATTAAATAAAATTCACTACTTTCCGTGTAAAAAGATAATTATTAAACCATTCTTATTAAAATAAATTATATTAAATGTTGTTACATTATAAACCTTTATGTTCTTTAATGTTTATCATAAACTACATCTACTCTTCAAGAAATAAGTATTGTTGTAAATGTCAGTACTCTATTTCATGAAGAGATGATGTAGTTCCAAATAGGTGTTTAGTTCTATAGCTTCCATATACAGTATTAGTTCCTGTTTTGATTTAATTGGTTAAGTTTACATGGTAAGGATTACAACCTCCTGAGGATCTAGAGAATACACCAATTTGTAGGAACAATACCTTTAATACATGCATATAATATAATTTTTATAGCACATGCTCGGCCTATATATCCAAGTAACATGAATAAAGGGACGATAAGAAATAACGAAGCAAAATCATGAACTAAAATAATTACATAATGCTCCTATATCCACCAAAAAAGTAAAAGTAAGGTTTTATAGTGCAGATTTGTAAGAACAACATTGACCTATCACTGAACTTCGTCTCCGTTTAAGTTACAAGACCAAGCGCAATGACTAGGTTAACGTAATTTCTTAAAAATGAAATGTACTTTCTTCAAAGTTGTATAGTTCAAAATAATACAAACAACTCGGTACTTTTTGTGTAAAAATTTAATTATTAAATAATTTTTGTTAAAATAACCTTTGCATTTGGCAAATAAAATAGTGATATTTTAGATGAATGTAGTTTAAAAGATTTAGTTACTTTTTAGATAAATTTACATTCAATTTATTTGTATGGTAAACATCAACGTCCTAAAGGGTGTAACACGAATTCTTCAGGAAATAAAATTTAATTAAAAGGTCAATCATGTATATTATGAAGAGATGATGTAGTTTCAAATAGGTGTTTACTTCTATAGGGTCCATATTAGATCCTCTTTTGATTTAATGATCGTAAGGATTACAACCTCCTGATGATCTACATAACTAGAGAACACCAATTTGTAAAAACAATATATTTTATAATTGCCTAAAGTATAATTTTAACAAGTAAAACTTTTAAAAAGTATGTAATACGCTGTGTTAAAAATGGGTTTAGGAATTTAATTAATAATTAAAATTATTTTTTGCATATACCTACATGAATTAAGGGAAAATGAAAAATAGCAAAGCAACATCATAAATAAAAATAATTACATAATGCACCTATATCCACTAAATATGTAAGGTTTCTTCGTGAAGATTTGTAAGAACAACATTGACCCTATCATTGAACTTAGTCTTCGTTTAAATTACAAGACCAAGCGCAATGTTTAGGTTAACGTAATTCCTTAAAATAAACTGTAGTACCTTGTTGTATAGTTGTATAGTAATAATACAAACAATTTCATAAATACCATATAGGTAACTCAGTACTTTTTCTGTAAAAATGTAATTATTAAATAATTTTTGTTAAAATAGCTTTCTACATTTGGCAAACAGAGTTTTGTGATATTTGGGGTATACATTATGTTAAATATTTGTTGGTGTAAAAAACTAATTCATAAATTTCTATTAAAACAACCTTTGCATTTGGCAAATAAAATTTTAGTGATATTTTAGATGAACTTACTTAAAAAAAATTAGTCACTTTCTTCATGCAGATTTGTAAGAACAACATTGACCCTATCACTGAACTTAGTCTTCGTTTGAATTACAAGACCAAGCGCAATGATTAGGTTAACGTAATTTCTTAAAATGAAATGTAGTACTTGTTTATTCTGGATAGACGCAATACGTTTCCGCACACTAACCTTTAAAAAATGAATATTGAGAACTGATGCATCGGCCTAAGTGTGACTGACGGGGGATGCTTAAGCCGAAATCCGTTGTTGCATGCCACAAAAACCCACAACAGGTAGGCAGACACATCTGCTGACGCTAAATACCTACCACAGGCGCATATACATGTGCTGACGTATAGAACCATTAAAAGCCACACAGACACACTGAACCAGTCTTCGTTTAAATTGATTCAATAAAAAGATCAATGTAATACTTAAAATGCAAATAAAATATGTTGGAAAGTTTAAATAGACTATTATTAAAATTATTTGTTTGGTACATATTTGATTTCAGGGAATAGAAAAAATAATGTAGCAACATCGTAAATAAACATTAATATATAAATGCTTCTTTATTCTCCTAAAATATAATTTGTGTGTAGATATACGATTGAAAGAAAAATAAAAACATATAAAACATGTATCTGCATATTTTGGTGAAGATTAGTAAGAACAACATTCACCTATCATTGAACCCGTCTTCGTTTGAATTACAAGACCAAGTGCAATGACAAGGTTAACGTAATTTCTTAAACTGGATCGTAGTACTTTCTTTAACATTTAAGATCATACCAAAAAATATTTTCTTTCTTCTTATACAGTCTATGAATAATTTATCAACAAAACACCCTGTTGTCCAATGACTAGTTTTTGTAGCAATGGACTACAAACTTAGTTAAGGCACTTCATGATGATTTAGAGATCTTAACATTACACCTAATTTATAAGATTTAATTTTCAAAATATCTCGGTTAATATACCTACCTACCAAAGTAATTCTACAATGAGGTGTCTTAAAAGCCACACAGACTATTCACTGAATCAGTCTTGGTTTAAATACAAGAATTGATCCAGTGAAAAGGTCAATGTAACTTTTAAAAAGTAAATTTCTTGATGGATTTATTAATTTAAGTATACTATTATAAAAATTATTTAAGGAAAAGGGTACACTAAGCATGTAATATCTTTTCGTGGACATTTTTCATGAATTACAAGACCAAAAGCATTGATAAGCTTA
This sequence comes from Ophraella communa, assembly GCA_035357415.1. Lineage (NCBI taxonomy): Eukaryota > Metazoa > Arthropoda > Insecta > Coleoptera > Chrysomelidae > Ophraella > Ophraella communa. The sequence goes on along the minus strand of CM068980.1, from coordinate 12,576,508 downwards.
ACGTAATTTCTTAAAATGAATCTTTATCATTAAATAGTTCAAAATAATACAAATAAGCCAGTGTTTTATCATACCTCTGTGAAGTTGTTCGAACATCACAATGGCCTATCACCGAAACCAGTTTTGGTCCAAATTACAATACTGACTTCTGTGACAGGGTCATTGTACTGTCTTTAACAATCATCTTGAACAAGTAATATAAACGATTTAAGCCTATTGAGCTGTAAATAAATTAGTTTAGTTACTGAAAAAGAGATCGTTCATAAATTACTTTATTCACATTACTCATGATTTTATATCAAAACAATATTTACAATTTTATTTAAAATAAATTATAAACCAATCCATGATCAAAAATTTCAAATCGTAAATTCTGTGGGTTGGAACGTTGTTCTGAGGAAAAACATATATCGACTCAATTTTAGCTGTTATTATTCTGTCTTTTAATACCAAGTAATATGTTTATATTTTGTTTTGTCACCAGATTTCTGGACGTCCCTGCATCAGGTGTATGTTAACAGGACTCCCTTTTCAGTTTTAAATTTTTTGACTAGTTTTTGATTACCCGGTACAAACATGCAGGGCCACCCAATACCAAACACTTTTTCATAGGTACAATATTATCCATTTTCATAAAATAGTGTACGCCTCAATGAAATAATACCTAATATGTGGCACATAAAAAATAACGCGCTAATGCTTCCTGACACTATTTTTTCATTTATACTGCCATATTCACAATGGTTTCTATCTAAATAATTTTCGGTCAATTTTTTGCTACGTTAAAATATTGTATAAAAACAAAATTCTATCAAGATAATTTGGTACAGAGAAAAACTATGTAACAATAAATAAAAATCAATAAATTATATAATAAAGAGAAGAAAAAAAAACTATATGACAAAATTAATTGTATTAAATGTTTCAATGGTCAGAAAATATTACAGAAACAATATTAAGTTTCTAGGAATTATATCTGACTAAAAATTAACATGGAAGGAGCACATTAACACTTTAGAGAAAGAATGCAGTATAAAGTTAAATGTACTAAAGGTTCTGGCCAACATAAAACTTTCAGGATATTACCGTACACTAGTGACACTATTGACTAGATCATAGATTATGGGGCAGCAGCATTTTCATCAGCAAATCAACCTTGATTAAAAACAGTAGATAAAATATAAAGCTGATCTCAATGATAAAACTTATAAGATAACCCACAATGAAGAAATGCTAACATTGTACGATAATAAAAAAAGAATATTTAAATAATTCTATAACAGAATACGATCAGATCTAATAGCCCTTAACACATCCTTACCAAACTGCCTACCTTTGATCTTCGAATGCACCCCACCATGGGCAGTAACATCACTCATCATTAAATTAGTTTAATAAATATACAAAAAACCAGTTATTTTAAAAATTTAAATAGCATTTTAAGTAAGTATGGTGAATTTACTAGACGCATGCATAAAAATCTTCCCTTAACTTTGAAGGATGCTCTTGGACCAAGCTGTTCTTACAAAAGCATTATATTATATTTAAAGGAAATTAATATTTTTAAACTTAATATTTAATATGTCAAACGTGGCCTCTCGCTATGGAAGCGTAGAATTGATGCAAAATACCAAATAAAAAAACTATTATAACATCACCTTTAAAAATATAGTGCACTTCGGTGGCCACTTCGTTAATTACAAAATTAATGTGTGAAGTAATTAATTGAGTTACTATTAAAATACACAGTACCCCAAACAATTACTTCACACACTGTATTTTGTATTTCAAACTATATTAAAATAGGGGATTAAAAGTAAAAGAATCAATGAAAAAGAATCTTTTAAACAATCTCGGGTCACTCTACAGTGTGTCCACTAGTGTGAATTGATTCTTGCAATTAGACGTTTTCTATTATGTATAAAATTGAGCAAATTTTAATGGGTATTTAGACCAAACCATATTTGTTTTTTAATTTCATTCATGTAAGTTCAAGTAAACAAAAAGTTATAAAAGTTGTTTTTTGAAGAGTGTTCAATTTTCCATTAAAAGTATACATATAAAGTACCTATATATAAATAAACTGTTTTTTAATGTAAAATATAAAAAAGTATCAAAAATATTTTATGGTAAAATGTATAAATATAATAGTAAACTAATAACTAAAATTTTATTAGTTTGGTCTTATTTGTAAAAAATATATATTTAACTTATTTATTATAATAATTATTGTAATTTATTAAAAAAAAACATGAAATTTATTATAGTAAATCAAAAATATTTATAAAAAGAAAATTATTTTATTTTTTATTTAAGTTTTTCCTTTATAAATTTAAGTGATTATTAATAATAAATTCAAATAAATATAACTATATTGAAGTAAAAACATAAAAAAATAATTAATTTGCTTACCACCTTACAGCACACACATCGTGACAATATATGAAAGACAACCAAAATCAATTTACAGTAAGCTAGACTCAATGCAAAATGTCATTTTAAATTAGATCATGCGCATTATACGACGGACCAGGTCAGGTTTCAGATGTAGTGTAGCTCGATTTTCGTTGAAATAAGATATATGACCAAAGTTGATTATACCTTTCTCAAAATTTGAATATTGTCTAACAAGGCATGTATTTCGGGAAGCATTTTTTTAGAAATCCACGATAAAAAGTAGGAAAATTAATTTATTTTAATTCATCTTTACGAACAAGTGTCTAGATGTAAAATAAGTAAAATAAGGTTATACTGGTATATACAAAAATTCTTTTTCAACTAAGTTGTAGTAAAAAATGTTATATAGTTTTAATTATTATACAAACATTAAAAACATTTATTGCTTAATAATCCTAAATATGATTTAGTATTTTATTAAAATCCAGTAAACATAAGTGTTTTTTATTATTCTTAATAATGTTACTTCTATATATCATGAAAGAGTTATAAGTGATTTAATTTACTTAATAGTGGATAATGTTTTATTAAAAATTGTAATTATTCTTTGTCATAGAAATTAGTTATTTAGTCAAATGTTTCTTAATAAATTGGTAAAATTTATACTAAGCAGAATTTTTGGAACTGCAAATATAAGTAATGGTGTAATTTAGTTAATACTTAGTTTCTTGTGATATTTAACTTGGGTAAAAGAACAAAATAATTGAATTATTTATAAAATTATTTATAAAGTTGTCTTCAAATATTAATTATACTTTGAGAATTTGAAAAATTCTCTACACAGGATGTTTATATTATTAATATATGATAAGTCACTACTATAAAAACCATTACCATATCTTAATCATAAATAATTTATTATTATTATGATTACATAGAATTTGATTGAGCACGTTGAAACTATTTGCCAGGTATGCAGTACAGATTGTATGCAAAAACAAAGCTTAAATATTTTATAGAGTGAGTGGAAAAATTCGAAATGAAAAATATAGTTAGCCTTCGAAAATTTTACAGCTTTAGTTCTTTCACTGTTATATTTATCTAGTTATAAAGAAATATTAATTGTAATTTAATTTAAATAGAAACATTTTTAAGTTTATACCTAAACTGAAACTTAATAATTTTATTTTAAATTTAGACAAACAACTATTATAAATTAACTATAATAATATGGTTTGGAAGTAGAAATGAAACACTAAATAGCTGAAGAATCCCCACGTTACCCAAAGAGGTTAACCACATTACTTAAGAAAAATTTCAAAATATCGCTGCCACTATTAATTTAGTTACTTTAATTAGTTGTACTACTACTACTACTATACTCTAGATTCTCTTAATAATTTTAAACCAGCATAGTACACTGGAGATTTTACTATTTTACCTACGAATTACTAAGTTAGCTGCACTTTGTCCTATTTATGGAGTTACCATGTAATGTTTATTATTGTTTTATTATATATAGAATCCAGTCAACACAATAAATTCATTTTCGGAGAGCTAGTAGTAACGAATTAAAATAACTGTGTAATTTGTTTTTTGTTCAACACCGTAAGATGTATAGTTTCTTAATACATTTTAATAATTTGCGAATTGAAAAAAATTAAATTCGCAATATAATTGACATTTAAGTTGAATGGCATTATGATATATTTTAATATTTTTTTAAGAAGAAAGTGGCAAATATGATATCGGTTCTGGGCCTTTCTTTATATACCTACTCTATTTAAAAACCTTACTTTATCTACTCTATATAAACTAGAAGGAGAAATTTTAAGATTCTGCTGTCTATTGTTTCAATGAATTATAAAAATCAACATTAATAAAGATTGTATCCTAATTTTAACATTTTATTTAGAGTAATAAGTGCAAGAGAATTAGATATCTACCTACTGCTGTTATTATTTTTTTAAAAAGGACCTTATCTGCTAACATAGAATTATCTGCTTTCTAAAGAGAACTTTACAATTCTTTTACCGGTCGTTGGATAACTTTTAGGGCCGCTGTTTAAAGTTACTACTAGCAACAAAAATGATTAATGAATTATTGATTTATACACCTCCGGTTCGGAACATAATTTTTTTAATGATCAGTTTAAGAAATTAATATAAAAAATAATTATTGTCCATGAATAGTTTTTATAACCCTTAACAATAACACATACCAGGACTAAAGATAAATACGAAGAAAAGTGATTTTTATACGTGAGACGTAATTAGTGCCCAACCTAAAACCAATATTTTTACTTATAATATTACAAGAGCTTAAATTATTTCCGAAAATTGTTTTAAGGACAAAAATATTTTGAAAATTTTTGTTAAAATATTAGTGCCCAAAAGAAAATTTCCAGGAATAATTTAAGCTGGCGTGGTATTCGGTAAGAAATTTGGAAAATACCTAATTATTAATCCAATCTGACATCTGTCACAAAGCCTTATAATTACTATTTTAAACGTTTGTACCATAGAGAAATATAACATATATTTATTTGTCTATGGTCTGAAAGTTGAGGTTTTAGTGCTATCTGTGGTTTCACTTAAATAGCGAGGCGCTACGAAAATATTTTCCATGTTACCATGGTAACAAGACAAAATCAAGGATTTTATTGGTTTAAAAGTAGTGTGAAACTTTAGTCTTTTAATAATTACATACGTAAACGTTTATTGGAAAACCTAAATTATTAAAAAATGTAATATTCTCGTATACAAAGTCTAGAAGGTGAATTTTCACAGCAAAAATTAAGTGTTTAATAAATTACCAGTCATAAAGATTAACAGCAACCCCAAATAGAAACAATACAAAACATAAAAATTTAACAGAACATTGTAACAATGAAGACTTTACTATAAGATCATACAGTTCCTGTGAAACTACATAATCTGAAGATCTAACCAAAAACTAGCGAAAGCAGTAACAGAACAAACTAACTTTTTGTAAATATGTTTTAGTTATTGTTAATTATCATTTTAGTAAAAAAATATATAGTTTTTTCATTATGAAAAAACTTTCTACCATTCTAAATCCTCATATTTAAAACAAGTTATAATGTACTAGCCTATTTAACTGCGAATTAACTCCGTCAATTTTGGATATTAATATAAACTAAGCACTTACTGTGTATAAAAATATACACATTTTATAGTACTCAAAAAAAGTTACCTACATCCATCATTATAAGTTTTTGATGCTGAATTAATACCAATATAACCATTTTTTTTTTCTAAAATTATTATTTAATGAATTATGAATTATAACATTTTCATTTGTAATTAAAATTGTTAATTGAATATTAATCGCAGTCAAAATATTTATTTATTAATTTTTTAAATTAATTTAATTTTAAATTATTTATTTATAAATTAATAAAACAAATTGTATCTTACCCTTAATACAGACCACCTTACCGCCAAATACCAAAAGTACAAATAAAACAAATGGTACTTCGTCTACTATATAATAGATCAATCAGTACGCAGTACGCAAACTCGATTCAAATGTCACATGGATTTATAGTAGAATTGCCAGGCACGGTTTGGTAAAAATTGTAAGAGCGACTTTACAATATGCAATAAATATTGCATTCTACAGATCATAATGAATTTATTCCTTTCAATGTTATTTTGGCACACATCGGTATTGACAACCTTTAAGATTAAAAGAAAACTAATATCTTATAACAACCAACAGTTAATCGGTAAAAAAATAAAAACAAATAAGCAACAAAAATTTGCTTAAGGCATTTAAACAACATTTCTACCCAGTATTTAGATCAACCGGGCACAGACTTTATGTATCATGTTAATATTGTCAATCATTACAGGTTGCAATCAATTTAAGTAGATTGGCATCACCAAAAGTAACCATATTTACAACTAGAACTTTATTTGCAATAGAAGTTGCGGCAATAATAATAGTTCCAAACTATGGGGGGTAGAACGAAGAAGAACCAACTCAATTTATTAAAAAGTGTCCATCAAAAAGGAACCAATTGGTGGCGCCACAGTAGCAAAAGTGTCACAGGACGTTACAAATAGTAGAAAAGGATTAATTTTACATTTGACTATGTAAATAGTTGAAATTTTAAATACTGCATAATTTTTAACAACATAATTAACGAAAAATATTAAATTTTCCAACCCAGCTCACTTCACTCTTGTTATAACCTGCGGAGGGTTACTGACTTCACATTGTCCTTTTACCCTTTTGTTACTCTCGTGCCATCTATTTGCTTTTTACCGCTGAACAGTTGTTCGACATTATTCTTATACAAGTTGGTCCTCCTTACATCCTACTCTCCATAGTCCGAACCCATTTCCCGCAACTCGATAAAAATTGCAGCCATTATGCTAGGTCGCATGTGTGCAATGGAATATGCTGCAAATTTTTCTAGAATTGCAAAGTGTAAACTCTAAGCAACATGTTCAATAGTTTTAAGCATTACATGGTTTATTTTGAGCGTGTGTTCCTAACATTTGATCAATCAAAACTCTCCTCCGGATGTTATGCTAAGAGCTGCTATGGCAGTAAAACTGCAAGGACAATCTTTACCATCAGCGGCAAGTGAATTTAGCATTCCATTCAACACTTTATAAGCAAATATTATTGTTAATCTTGGAGTAGGATGTAGTTTTGCTACAGATGAAATTTTGCCGTTTCCAAAAATAGCAGAAAGAAAGCTGAATCAAAGAAGCCGTCAAACGGAAATCATAAACCTTGACAGATACGCCTGTTAAAGACACATTGGAAAATATAAAAGGTTAAAGCAAAGCAAAACGAATTCTGTAAAAAAGGAGTTTTTTGGAAAACAGAAAAAGAACTTGAAGAAACAATCAGTAACGAAGAGTTTGTCAGGGAAAAATAGATCCAGTGTACCCAATGCAAAATGTGAGCAAATGAAAAAAGTGCAGAAACAGGTTTGTTCTACGTATGCCAACTGTGATTCGGTTGCACCTGACTAGATTTTCTAATTAACGAATTTTCTATTATATATTCAGTTTGTTTCATACTAAAGACAATAGATGTATTACATTAATTTTTCTCTTACCAGAAACCTCTAGGTTTGTACCAAACTTCCCTGCTCGATGCGGTGAGTTTAATTTACAACCAAACGTATCTCAATTGGAGAATTAGGTAAACAAAACACCAGTTATCACAGTTATCACACTCAAGGTATATTTACTCAATTTATTAATAAAATAATTGTAAAGCCTTTCATATGGAAAATGTACCCCCCAACCCCGGTGTCCCCTAGTAAAGCAAGAAAAATTCAATTTGCTCAGATGCTTAAAAAACTAAATTGAGAAATGTTCTCTACATTAATCTCTCATACATAATCACTGTTTTAGAATTAGGGTATGTTTGTTTATGTGATAATTAAAAATAATTATTTTTCTATTAATATATTGTAAGTCATTCAGAGTTGTACTAAACTGTCAATTATTATTGGCAATGTATAGGTAACATAACAAAATGTTACTTAAAAATTTCTCAACAAGCTGCACAATTCTGCTAAATGTTTTTAAATTTAAATATTTTAGAGATAAACTAAGTATTTTTGTTTTATTTTAGTTTTTATGTATTTTAAGTGAAATTAATTAAAATCTTATTTCTAATTGTATTAAATATTAAGAGGGTCCTAATATCTTATAAAACAATGTTATATAACTTTCTGCAAAAAAACAACTTTGAAATATTTGGTAATGTAGGTAGGTATCTTGCACAGAAACATTCATGAACAAATTTTGGTTTTACATACAACATAATTATCTAGTATAGTTCAAACCAAAAACTTATTTCACTGCGTCATTAATTCTGACGTCATAAATCTAGCACATGCCAGAAGCGTTATAAGTAAATGATAAAAAGGTTACCACAATATTAAATTTTTATTTATTTATTATTATTTTTTTTTTTTTTTTTCACTACACAATATCGAAAAAGAGTAACCCGTTGAATGTATTGTTACAAGTAGGTACTTTTACTTCCATTTATCTTAATTCGCATCCCTGATTGGTAACCAATTTGGCGTATAAGTCGCTTTGAAATATGAAACTACACGTTACTTCTGTCACTTACAACTTAGAGACAATTCGATAAAATAAGACGTACTGAAAGAACTATATTGAACTATATTTTAATTATAGCATTATTTTTGGGAATAAGCATGGAAACAGTTATGGTTTAGTTTTTTTGATGGTAAATCAACTATTAGTAATAAATAAACACAAATTAAGGTTAAAGTTTATATTTAAAAAAATTAACTATTTTGACAATTAAATTTCGCCACGTAAATAATGCTCGGTCCTGTTGGGCTCCCATCGAATTTTTTTGTCGCATACTCATCTGCTTAAATTTGTATCATGTCATCTTAAATCTGATTAATAGCTTAACTGGTTACAATGAACCTCCAACTCTTTTTAACACATCCAATGAACATTTTTCTTGTAACGATTTTTTTTCTGTAAATAAAACAATTATTAGTTAATATCGATAAGTCCTTAAAACCATCAAATATTTTAATTCATAACACAAAAATAATTTAAACTCTTAAATTTTCAATTTAAAAGAAAACATTTCGAGAGAATTTAATATCAAAAAAATGTGTACCCATTTTCGACAAACATTTAAATGTTTGTTAAATGCTTTTTGAAAACGGAAACTTATGTATGGCAACAATAATTCATTTTTTCCATATCACGGAGAAAATGTGAAGAGGTTGCCAAAGAAACTAAATTTGTTAACTATTTTGTTCTTACCTCGTGCCAAACATAATTTTATTTCTTACTCCTCCACCATAAATCTGAAAATTAACCAAATTGTTAGTTATAATTAAAATTACATTACATCTATAGTGTTTTAAGAAAAAGCTTTAAGAACAAATATTTTATAAACTTATTTTTCTTGTTTTCTTTTCTTTTTAAAGTTTATTTTGCGCAATCATATTAACTCGCAGCATTTGTATGTTGTGACATAAGTTTCTGCACAAAGACAATAACAGTTTACATTAAATTTCAATTATTTTCTGTGTGCGCTGATTCCATGCTTTAAGATATAATTTACAATTTCTTGTAACAAATTCTTATTCCTTAATATTTATCTGGGCATAACAGCTCTGGTATAACTAGAAAGCTTACAATAGAAGAAAATAATGTAAATAATTTTAGTACTTATCACAACATACACTAAACACTAAACTTAATAATTGACCATTGATTTAAACATTATATTTGTGTAGGGCAAATTAAAACATTAAATGAGATGATTAGGTCATGTAAAAAGAAGACAGAAATATTGTGAAGAAAAGAAGACAAGAAAAACATGAGGTGGAGAACCTAAGTGGATAAAGGAATTTACGATTTAATTATTTAGCCATAAAATCTAATTATTGGTGAACTAATAAGTCCCAAATTTAAAAGAACGAATTGAATTGTAAACAAATTTTCAGTTTAATCTTAATATAGTGACCCTCAATATGATTACCTTTTTTTAACAATTTTATTAAAATCCCCGAGACTGACCGTAAGAGCTAATGCAAATATACCTTTAATTACAAGTTCATTGGACAAAAACTTTTTAAACGAATTTTTAATCATTGCTAGATATAGAGAAAGTATTTTTTTTATCTTGTTAAAAAAATTAATAGATCTAAACTTTTTTTTAAGATAGATCATTGTAACCAATTGGGATATCTAATCGTAAGTTTATTTATTTGCTAATTATTTAATTGATAAAACATCCATTATAAATTATTACGATTTTAAAAATGAAATTAACATTACAATATAAATTTTGTACATGCGCATGCTTTATATCTAATTTTGGAGGGAATCGATTAATTTCCGTTTAAAATAGTAAACATTTTTTTATGCAACTCGTACGACGTTGTCGATTACCCACTTTCGTGGGCAACCGATAGCTTATGCACTTGTTGCACAATATACAACATTCAAAAATTTCAAGTTAAATGTTAATCAAATGGTAATCTATGTAAGACAACTGCTAATCAAATACTCATTTATAAAATCTGTCGAAGTTACCAGATGTAGTAGTCAAGCAATATGAAATTAACAGTTTATATTTACAATTTTCAATTTTTAATATATGCAATTAAATTGCTTGCAACCAGTGGCGGCTCGTCAGAGGAGGCAAAAGAGGCTAAGCCACCCCATAAAAATCGTGACAAATAATTATATTTTTCTCTAAATGTTTAGTTATCATTAATTAAACAAATACCGAATATGGCCGAATTAACGCTACCATTATACTGCACCAAATTTCAAACGCACTGCCCACGAAACCATGGGCAGTGCGCAGAAACCATCAACCCGAAATAATAAATGACATACCTACCAATACAGCCGCCTTATCCGCCTTATTCCTGTATGCACCATTGCACAATTTCTCTGATTAAGACTTTAACCGCCTTTGTTCTCCTAATCCGCAATTAAATTTTAATCGCCCGATGGCCTGGGATTAAGACTAGATAACCGCGGTTAGTTAATAAGTGAGGTTAGGATGTTTTGTTTGTTTCTGATTTCATGTACATGTATTTTTGTCAATAGTAAGTAGTGATAAACTGTGGTAGTGAAAAATAATTATGGAAGTGGAAGACCTATTATTTGATGATGATCTAAACATTAATGACATAGTGTTAGATGGGTATCCTAGGCCTTGGAATGAGAGAGAAAATTATTTTGAAGCCCTGGATGACCTTAGTTCTTTCGTCGCTTCCACCTCACGAAACCAACAGTGGTGGATCTTCTTGAAGAGGTTGAAGAAGCCCTAACTTATGATAATAGGGTGTAAGTATACCCCATGCAATTTTATGGATACAATAACTATATGGAATTGCACTTTAAACTGTATTCTCACAACAAAAGGAAATAAATTGAAGCTGACAATTATAATTTCAAACACCCTAAACCCGAAACGGCCTCTTTGCCCGTAACCTTCACATCAATCAACATCAAATTCTTTGGTGCATCGAATCGACTTTTTAACCGTGATTACATACTTAGCTGTGGTTAACTAATTACCAGAAAACGTGAAAATGGTGCATACAGGTATACTGGCTCCGCGAGTCCGGTTCAGCAGATACAAACATCCCCTTTTTTAATTTTCGTTGCGCAAACTAAAGCGTCGTAGGAGGTATTATTTATTAACTTATTTATATTAAATACCTCAAAGACAACCCTTTTTCTTTTTTTTAATGATCAGTTTTAACCGTATAATTTTAAATTTAACTATAAATGCGGCAATACACAATTTTTGTTTGCATTTATGCAAATATTACGTGTTTTGCTTCAAATAGGTGCGGTAAACCCAAAAATTTTCGCGACGATGACGTTTTCTGAGTGTATATAGTCTATATGAAAGTAACCTCCCCTGTTCATGAGCCGCCACTGTTTGCAACATTTATATGAATACGACATTTTGCTTTAAATTAAAACACATTTATAAAGAACATTATGTAAAAAAAGTGTGTACCCATTTTCGACAAACATTAAAATTTTTGTTAAATGCTTTTTGAAAATGGAAACTTATGTTTGGCAACAATAATTCATTTTTTCCATATCACGGAGAAAATGTGAAGAGGTTGCCAAATAAATTAAATTTGTTAACTGTCTTGTTCTTACCTTGTGACTCAACATGTTATTTTTACTGGAACACCATAAATCTTAAAATAAACCAAATTTTTAAAACATAATAGTATTATGTCACTAATTTGTTTGACAGAACAAAGCCATAAACGTTACTTTTGATTGTGCTGTGTTGAAAATGGACACAAATGGCTAGTCAAATTCCAAATTCTTGTCTGTCCAACAAATAACCCTGTTGGATACTCCTCAAATTGTGCTAAAAATAAAAATAAAAATTATTAAGATTAATATTCATGCATTCAATGTGTCAAAATATTGATTGTGTTAACCTCTACTTTTTGGAAGTTCATCTTACTAAGATGCTAGTGATAGCGAAACAGCTGTAATTGATTTTAAAGCGAATTATTCAAATAAATAGTGGAAGTTTAGTTTAACTGTGCAGTTATTAATTGTTCTTGTCAAAATATTGTACAAAAAAATATAATAGTACTTTTTCGGTAAAAAACTTAGTGTCCTACTACCTAACTGAAATGGTAATTCATTTAAAGGTTTTAAAGATAATGAAAAAAACTGTAAACAAAACAAATCAGATTAGTACTTGTACCGTTTAACAGTATCACCCAATAGGGTTGGTTACCGCTAAAGTGGCCTACAAAAATGATTAACATTAGAATCTAATGTGGCTGGTTTACATCTTGTAATATTGGTAATAATTCATAATTATGTTGAAACGGAATATATCAGTTACTTTAGGACCGTACTGAATATATCTTTTCATAAATAAAATAACAAAGTTTTATAACAGGTTAATATTGTAGCCATAGTTGTTGGGTATTTTACCACTTTGATCAAAAACTCAACTGAAATGGGAGTTTATATGTAAAATTTATTGTATTTACCTTTAAAGGTTAATGTGATCAAACAGCCAAAGAAAAATGTGACAAAGAAATTATTACTTCTCAACAAGATTTGGTTACTTTTCAAAGTAAAAAGAAAAACGAATAAAAATCAAACTCTTATCTGATAACAATATGAGCTAATGTGGTTGACAGGTTATACAAATATTCTACAAAAACATTATTCTGGAAAATTTTTTAATTTTAATGTATCACCATTTTTAATAACCACTTTGAATCAATGCTAAATAAATTACTAAAATGGGGGACAATGTTAGATTGGAATCTAAAAATAATAAAAGTAAAAGCTTTATTAAAAGGTTTTATCTTTTATCCCTATCCCTATCCCTATCCCGAGCGTAAACGCAAATGGAATTAGGCTCAAAAATTACATATTTAAAAATTTACGAACGGTGTGACATGTATATAGAATGGCAGCTTTTTGCAAGTCAATAAAAGTGTTTTGATGAAGATTGAGTTTTTTAAGACTGTCTTCAAGGCTTTTCTTGGGATGAGTTCAGTTGATGATACGATGATCGGCACCACCTCCACTTCTTGCGCATGCCACATCTGTCCTACTTCTATAGCAAGATCGGTGTACTTTGCTATCTTTTATTGTTAATGTTTGGAACTGCAATACCGACTAACAGCACCGATTTAGCTTTTTTATCCACTACTACAATGTCGGGTCGATTATTCGTCACCTGTCTATCGGTGATAATGGACCTATCGTAGTAGAGTCTAAAACCTGCCTTCTCGAGCACTGCCTGTGGATTGCACTTGTAATAGGGTGTATAGGTATTTAGTTAGTCCTTTGGTCCTTTCCACTAATGGGGGCATGGTCTTATATAGATGTTTTTTCTTTTGTCTTGCTTCTTGACAGATTGTTTCTTTTTACTTGTCCAGCTGTTTTCTTGGTCTTGGATGTCTCCTGTAGCCTTCTACTGTGTAGTTTCTAAAGTGCTGTGTTTGGGTACGTTCTTCGAATCTTCTTCTGGCTCTGGCCTTCATAATTTTGTAGCTTTGTATCCCTCCTAGGTATTTGACTCTTGGAACACTAGAACTTGGTTCCCGTTTACATTTAGGGATGAATTACTTAGAGTTTAGCCTGCAACTACGTACGTGTAGAAAACCTCACGTCATTTCGCTATTCGTAGGTGTGAACAATTGCGTTTTACTCCGCGTACTTGTAAAAGATCTAAAACCATTCCAAATAGTGTTATTTTCCATCACATGATAGACGAAGACCGTAGTATAAGTCTAGAAGAGGATTTCACAGTTTTGGACAAGGCAAGAAGCTTATCTGAACTTGGCATTAAGGAAGCCCTTCTTATTTATTTTTTGAGACCTAACCTCAACGTTCAACAAGACATGGACTGTTGATTGATAAAGTGACGTCTAACTGACAACGTCAACATAATGCTATTAAAAGTTTGTCAAGATAAATTATTTTAAATTTTGTATATTATAAGTTAATTAATAATTTTAATTTCTGACGATGAATACAGATTCATTTAAAACGTAAAATAAATGAATTTAGTATCTAGTATTTTGTTCAAATTCATTATATACAATAAAAAATATTAGTAAATACTAGTATGAAGTTGTATTTAATGCAAAGCAACATCATTAAACTACTGCTATTGTTTAAAAATTGGACGTTTCTGCGAAAAAAAAACTTTACATTTAATTTACCTTGCAGTTATATGAACCCATGATTAATCCAAAATAGTAACTTCTAGTTAGTGGTTTTTCTATTTAGTTCCGGTGTAACTACTGCACAGAAAATGTGTTGTCAGATTGAAAATATGATGTATTTTAAAACCATAACTTTTAGGTACATAAATAAATTATCATTCCTCGGTACAGTACAGTTCGGTCCTAAAAAATGTTAAAATTATTGTAGCATGTAATTATCGTTAAAAATATGTTAAAACAAAATCAATTTTTAACATTTTGCTTTAATATTTTACAGTATCTATCAAGGTATCTACTAAATGTGGCAACTCCATGTCTTTTAACTGGTACTGCAATATGCAAAAACGCGAAAAAAAATCATTTCACCTCTCAGCCATATTAATCAATCATTATCAATACATTCACAGGGTTGTTTTAAGAAATTTCACATACATATTTATTAAAAACAAATGCAAAAATTTGGCAGAAGAAATATATGTAAGAATATAAATTGTAACCAGTTTCTTAAGTATAATACAAGCTATTTAAAGGTCGCTTGATGAACTCTTTCGCCAGCCTCATTTTTGGCACCTTATCCCACCATTCTCAAGACTGATTTTATATCCAATTACTGCTATTTGTCTTTTACAGTGCTTTTGCTATGCCACAAAAAGGTTGAGCCAATGGGGGCAAAACGTGCTCCTTCTCGGGCAAGTGAGTCTACCTCTTCATTGCCTTTATGATCAGAGTGGCCTCGTACCGAACCTAGGAATAATCTATTACGACTGCTTAATTTCTGTAGCGTTTCTAAGCAGTCCTAAACAAGTTTAGAATTTATATGCACAGAACCGATTGCTTTTATAGCCGTTTGACTATCGAGGTATATGACAATGTTATTTCCTCTTGCTTTAATAGCTCTCCTGCGCAGTACTTTATTGCTGCATTTTCAGCCTGAAATATCGTCACATGTTTGCCTAAGCTCAGTGAGACTTTTTTCTTTGACTTATATATATTCTTGTATGTAGACATGAAGTGGGGGAAAATTCAGCAAGACTTCTAGTACAGCTGATAGGGTTGGTCTTTAAATGCCACTTTAGCTTTTTAATTGCCCCAACCTTTCTCCACCATGCCACCGAGCCATATGCTATCATGGGTATGATGACCCTGGTATATAACCATATGATCATTTTTGGTTGTAGCCACTAGTTATTTCCACACATTCTTCTGAACTTATTAAGGGCTACAAATATGACTTCCAAGTATAAAATTTCCAACCTATTAAGACCTGCATGGTGACTTCAGTTCTCTTACTATTTTCTTCTTGATGAAAACAACTATTGTGATTTTTAGGGGGTTTACAGTTAGATTCTCTTTGCACCATTTTTTGATTATGGTTAGGGTAGTTTGTTTCTGCTCCGAGACTGTACCTGCGAATTTGCCTTTTGCAATAATCGCAAGGTCATCGGCATACCCTAAGCAATACATCACTTTGCATATTAGCCCCTTTCTCCTCGTAAGCTGCAATTATTACCTTGTTTACTAGGTTTACTGACCTTAAGAGACTTTCGTCATCCTCTATTTGAATGCCCTTCGAAAGTATCGCTGAGTGACAATAAATGTCTATCTCAGTTTCTCTTTATGGGGTTATTTCAAATCAAGCAGGGGGGGCTAGGTGAGGTCAGATCTACCTGTGGTCGGAGCAAGAGAGCTCCTCGTGCGAATTGGTTACCTTTGTCACATTTTTCTGTCAAAAAAGTAATACCTAAAACGTTTTTTCTAGATGCAGTAAAGAAAATTGTTTGATTATCTACCTTAGCTACTAATAACTTTTTTGTTAGAATAAAATTTAATAATGTCTCACCTCTTGCGTTGATTCTCTGCTTCCCCATAGAGAGTGGTGCGCATTTGCATCACGTCCAAGAGTCAGTAAAAAGGTTTTCCTTAACCGCATATCCGTTTACTTGGCTTATTTGCAGTAGTGGGTAAATCTCGGCGTCAGGGAAATATGCTAACCAAAACAGCTCATGACACCTTCATCCGTTAACGTGGTTAAGATAGCTGTAACAACTTCAGTAATGCAAAGCACCGAAATAAGTACATACTGTAGCCGGGGTTCCTGCAAGAGAGCCAAATCTAAACCCCACTCTCATACATAGGTACAATGGCGCCGGCCGCCTTAGCGTGATGGAAGTTCACCTACAGAACCCCGAGCTCAGTTCAGAGAACTAAGCGACTATTTTGCCTTCTAAAAGGCTCCTTCCATTTCTACATTCCTTATAAGATTAGAGGGCTATTTCCTTCAGAATGATCTGCTTCCTCTTTTTGGATCCCTACGATCTCCGAAGTGGAATCTATAACCTTGTCCAGTTTTGAAAGATGCTTCCCTTAGATCCAAAATTTAATTTTCCCTGGGCTATAGCAGGAACACATATCTACCTTTCTAGTTCTATCTAGTTCTTGTAGTGACTCACTGGCCTATCATATACAAGAATATTCAAGCCTAAGACAAGATTGTTCAGCCCTAAAAATAGTATATTAAACAACGCATTTCATATGGATTTCTGTTATGACACGAGTTCAAGTTTAAAAAACGAATCGCGAAGCGATGAGTTTTTTAAAGGACGAGTGTCACAACAGCCATATGAAATAAGTTGTTTATAATATTTTTTATATTTCGCCATTTTATCATTTTTTAAATTAATTTATTATTTGTATGTAAATTACGAAAATTTTGATTTTAAAAAGTATGTCGGTAGCACTGTGTAATTTATAACATTTGACAGTTTTGACATTTAAATTATGAAATGTTAATGTTTTAAAATATTTTAAAATGAATAATACACCAATAATAATAAATTATATAAGTAAAAGATGATATTCATATTCACAAATACTTACTTAAAGAACAATATAAAATTAATAAATTGCTATTAGCCACAAATGTCAATGTCAATAGTCTTGTCATTAGATACTTCACTCATGTCGCCAACCATTTAAAACAAAAATTTGCGTGCGTAAAAGTTACATTACGATACGCAAATGCGTTTTATAATGAAGATTTTTATAAGTGCGAAATATAAAAAATAAATTAAAGTTAATAGAGAATCAATAAAATTGATAAAAAAATGTTTTACATAATTGTAAACAAAATGGTTTAAAAAATTAAATTAAATAGAAACCATTTTATTTTTGTATTTAAAAACTTATTTTAAAAATACTTTTAAAAAATGGTAATTTGTGTTAGGCAACTCGATATCATTTTCAGTTTTAACTGCACAGAAAATGGGTGATAGATGCCAGACTAAAAACAAAATATAATTTAAAATCATACCTTTTCATCAAATACAAAAATTATAATTCTTGAGAAAGGATTTTTCTGCCCTAAAAAATAAATTAAAGTTAATAATATATAAAAAAAATTGATAGAATAATATTTTAAAAAATTGTAAACAAAATGCTAAAAAAAATTAAATTGTAACCATTTTATTTAAGTATTTTATAACTTTAGTGTTTAAAAAATACTTGAAAAAAATGGTAACTTATGTTAGGCAACTCGATATCATTTTCAGATTTAACTGCACAGAAAACGGGTGATAGATGCCAGACATAAAATCAAATATAATTAAAAATCATACCTTTTGAGCATATACAAAAATTGTCATTCTTGAGAAAGGATTGTTCAGTCCTAAAAAATAAATTAGAGTTAATAAAATATAAAAAAATTGATAAAAAAATATCTTAAAAAATTGTAAAAATGCATAAAAAAATTAAATTGTAACCATTTTATTTAGTATTTTACAACTTTGGTGTTTAAAAAATACTTGAAATAAATGGTAACTTATTTTAGGCAACTCGATATCATTTTCAGTTTTAACTGCACAGAAAACGGGTGATAGATGCCAGACATAAAATCAAATTTAACTAAAAATCATACCTTTTGATCATATACAAAAATTGTCATTCTTGAGAAAGGATTGTTCAGTCCTAAAAAATAAATTAAAGTTAATAAAATATAAAAAAATTGATAGAATAATATTTTAAAAAATTGTAAACAAAATGCTAAAAAAAATTAAATTGTAACCATTTTATTTAAGTATTTCACAACTTTGGTGTTTAAAAAATACTTGAAATAAATGGTAACTTATGTTAGGCAACTCGATATCATTTTCAGTTTTAACTGCACAGAAAACGGGTGATAGATGCCAGACATAAAATCAAATATAATTAAAAATCATACCTTTTGAGCATATACAAAAATTGTCATTCTTGAGAAAGGATTGTTCAGTCCTAAAAAATAAATTAGAGTTAATAAAATATAAAAAAATTGATAAAAAAATATCTTAAAAAATTGTAAACAAAATGCATAAAAAAATTAAATTGTAACCATTTTATTTAGTATTTTACAACTTTGGTGTTTAAAAAATACTTGAAAAAAATGGTAACTTATGTTAGGCAACTCGATATCATTTTCAGATTTAACTGCACAGAAAACGGGTGATAGATGCCAGACATAAAATCAAATATAATTAAAAATCATACCTTTTGAGCATATACAAAAATTGTCATTCTTGAGAAAGGATTGTTAAGTCCTAAAAAATAAATTAAAGTTAATATCAAAAATATAAAAAAATTGATAGAATAATATTTTAAAAAATTGTAAACAAAATGCTAAAAAAAATTAAATTGTAACCATTTTATTTAGTATTTTACAACTTTGGTGTTTAAAAAATACTTGAAATAAATGGTAACTTATTTTAGGCAACTCGATATCATTTTCAGTTTTAACTGCACAGAAAACGGGTGATAGATGCCAGACATAAAATCAAATTTTACTAAAAATCATACCTTTTGATCATATACAAAAATTGTCATTCTTGAGAAAGGATTGTTCAGTCCTAAAAAATAAATTAAAGTTAATAAAATATAAAAAAAATTGATAGAATAATATTTTAAAAAATTGTAAACAAAATGCATAAATAAATTAAATTGTAACCATTTTATTTAAGTATTTTACAACTTTGGTGTTTAAAAAATACTTGAAATAAATGGTAACTTATATTAGGCAACTCAATATCATCTTCAGCTTTAAAGGCATACAAAATGGGTGATAGACGCAAGACATAAAATCAAATATTATTAAAAATCATACCTTTTGATTACATACAAAAATTATTATTTTTGAGAAAGGATTGTTCATTCCTAAAAAAATAAATTAAAGTTAATAATATAATAAAAAAATTGATAGAAAAATTTTTAAGAAAATTGTAAACAAAATGCTAAAAAAAATTATGTAAGAACGGTAAACAACTAAAAGGTTGAATTAAACTTTCACTATTTATTCGCAAAATATGAAATGCAATAAAGGCCGTTTCGCTATAGAATTAGAATATGCAACATGCGGACATTTTCTGTTTAATCTGCATAGAAAATGGGGGTTGATGCCAGATTAAAAACTAAATATTTTTAAAAATCATCCTCAGAAAAGAATGTTCAATCCTAAAAAAAAATACCTTAATATTAATACATTATTTATAAAATTGTTACAAAAATGTTTCTAAGAAATAATAAAAAATGGTAAGAAAGAAAAATAAAAGTGTAACCATTTTAATTTAGCATTTTAAAATTTATTTAGAAAATACCTAATGCAAATGGTTATTTATGTTAGGCAACATTGGGACATTTTCTGTTTGAACCGCACAGAAAATGGGGGTAGATGCCTGATTAAAACCCAAATATTTTTGAAAATCATACCTTTTAAGCACATTCAAATATCTTCAATCCTAAGAAAAGATTGTTCAGTCCTAAAAAAATAAGTCAATTTTAATAAAATATTTACAAAATTGTTACAAAAATGTTTCTAAGAAATAATAAAAAATGGTAAGAAAGAAAAATAAAAGTGTAACCATTTTAATTTAGCATTTTAAAATTTATTTAGAAAATACCTAATGCAAATGGTTATTTATGTTAGGCAACATTGGGACATTTTCTGTTTGAACCGCACAGAAAATGGGGGTAGATGCCTGATTAAAAGCCAAATATTTTTGAAAATCATACCTTTTAAGCACATTCAAATATCTTCAATCCTAAGAAAAGATTATTCAGTCCTAAAAAAATAAGTCAATATTAATAAAATATTTACAAAATTGTTACAAAAATGTTTCTAAGAAATAATAAAAAATGGTAAGAAAGAAAAATAAAAGTGTAACCATTTTAATTTAGCATTTTAAAATTTATTTAGAAAATACCTAATGCAAATGGTTATTTATGTTAGGCAACATTGGGAGATTTTCTGTTTGAACCACACAGAAAATGGGGGTAGATGCCTGATTAAAAGCCAAATATTTTTGAAAATCATACCTTTTAAGCACATTCAAATATCTTCAATCCTAAGAAAAGATTATTCAGTCCTAAAAAAATAAGTCAATATTAATAAAATATTTACAAAATTGTTACAAAAATGTTTCTAAGAAATAATAAAAAATGGTAAGAAAGAAAAATAAAAGTGTACCCATTTTAATTTAGCATTTTAAAATTTATTTAGAAAATACCTAATGCAAATGGTTATTTATGTTAGGCAACATTGGGACATTTTCTGTTTGAACCGCACAGAGAATGGGGGTAGATGCCTGATTAAAAGCCAAATATTTTTGAAAATCATACCTTTTAAGCACAATCAAATATCTTCAAACCTCAAAAAAGATTATTCAGTCCTAAAAAATAAGTCAATATTAATACATTATTTATAAAATTGTTACAAAAATGCTTTAAAGAAATTGTAAAAAAATGGTAAGAAAGAAAAATAAAATTGTAACCATTTTAAATTAGTATTTTAAAATTTATTTAGAAAATACCTGAAGGAAATGGTTATTTATGTTAGGCAACATTGGGACATTTTCTGTTTGAACCGCACAGAAAATGGGGGTAGATGCCTGATTAAAAGTCAAATATTTTTGAAAATCATACCTTTTAAGCACATTCAAATATCTTCAATCCTAAGAAAAGATTGTTCAGTCCTAAAAAAATAACTCAATTTTAATAAAATATTTATAAAATTGTTACAAAAATGTTTCTAAGAAATAATAAAAATGGTAAGAAAGAAAAAAAAAATGTAACCATTTTAATTTAGCATTTTAAAATTTATTTAGAAAATACCTAATGCAAATGGTTATTTATGTTAGACAACATTGGGACATTTTCTGTTTGAACCGCACAGGAAATGGGGGTAGATGCCTGATTAAAAGCCAAATATTTTTGAAAATCAAACCTTTTAAGCACATTCAAAAATCTTCAATCCTAAGAAAAGATTGTTCAGTCCTAAAAAAATAAGTCAATATTAATACTTTATTTATAAAATTGTTACAAAAATGCTTTAAAGAAATTGTAAAAAAAATGCTAAGAAAGAAAAATAAAATTGTAACCATTTTAAATTAGTATTTTAAAATTTATTTAGAAAATACCTGAAGGAAATGGTTATTTATGTTAGGCAACAGTGGGACATTTTCTGTTTGAACCGCACAGAAAATGGGGGTAGATGCCTGATTAAAAGCCAAATATTTTTGAGAATCATACCTTTTAAGCACAATCAAATATCTTCAAACCTTAAAAAATTTTATTCAGTCCTAAAAAAATAAGTCAATATTAATAAAATATTTACAAAATTGTTACAAAAATGTTTCTTAGAAATAATAAAAAATGGTAACAAAGAAAAATAAAATTGTAACCATTTTAAAATAGTATTTTAAAATTTATTTAGAAAATACCTGAAGGAAATGGTTATTTATGTTAGGCAACATTGGGACATTTTCTGTTTGAACCGCACAGAAAATGGGGGTAGATGCCTGATTAAAAGCCAAATATTTTTGAAAATCATACCTTTTAAGCACATTCAAATATCTTCAATCCTAAGAAAAGATTGTTCAGTCCTAAAAAAATAACTCAATTTTAATAAAATATTTATAAAATTGTTACAAAAATGTTTCTAAGAAATAATAAAAAATGGTAAGAAAGAAAAAAAAAATGTAACCATTTTAATTTAGCATTTTAAAATTTATTTAGAAAATACCTAATGCAAATGGTTATTTATGTTAGACAACATTGGGACATTTTCTGTTTGAACCGCACAGGAAATGGGGGTAGATGCCTGATTAAAAGCCAAATATTTTTGAAAATCAAACCTTTTAAGCACATTCAAAAATCTTCAATCCTAAGAAAAGATTGTTCAGTCCTAAAAAAATAAGTCAATATTAATACTTTATTTATAAAATTGTTACAAAAATGCTTTAAAGAAATTGTAAAAAAAATGCTAAGAAAGAAAAATAAAATTGTAACCATTTTAAATTAGTATTTTAAAATTTATTTAGAAAATACCTGAAGGAAATGGTTATTTATGTTAGGCAACAGTGGGACATTTTCTGTTTGAACCGCACAGAAAATGGGGGTAGATGCCTGATTAAAAGCCAAATATTTTTGAGAATCATACCTTTTAAGCACAATCAAATATCTTCAAACCTTAAAAAATTTTATTCAGTCCTAAAAAAATAAGTCAATATTAATAAAATATTTACAAAATTGTTACAAAAATGTTTCTTAGAAATAATAAAAAATGGTAACAAAGAAAAATAAAATTGTAACCATTTTAAAATAGTATTTTAAAATTTATTTAGAAAATACCTGAAGGAAATGGTTATTTATGTTAGGCAACATTGGGACATTTTCTGTTTGAACCGCACAGAAAATGGGGGTAGATGCCTGATTAAAAGCCAAATATTTTTGAAAATCATACCTTTTAAGCACATTCAAATATCTTCAATCCTAAGAAAAGATTATTCAGTCCTAAAAAAATAAGTCAATATTAATAAAATATTTACAAAATTGTTACAAAAATGTTTCTAAGAAATAATAAAAAATGGTAAGAAAGAAAAATAAAAGTGTAACCATTTTAATTTAGCATTTTAAAATTTATTTAGAAAATACCTAATGCAAATGGTTATTTATGTTAGGCAACATTGGGACATTTTCTGTTTGAACCGCACAGAAAATGGGGGTAGATGCCTGATTAAAAGCCAAATATTTTTGAAAATCATACCTTTTAAGCACATTCAAATATCTTCAATCCTAAGAAAAGATTATTCAGTCCTAAAAAAATAAGTCAATATTAATAAAATATTTACAAAATTGTTACAAAAATGTTTCTAAGAAATAATAAAAAATGGTAAGAAAGAAAAATAAAAGTGTAACCATTTTAATTTAGCATTTTAAAATTTATTTAGAAAATACCTAATGCAAATGGTTATTTATGTTAGGCAACATTGGGACATTTTCTGTTTGAACCGCACAGAAAATGGGGGTAGATGCCTGATTAAAAGCCAAATATTTTTGAAAATCATACCTTTTAAGCACATTCAAATATCTTCAATCCTAAGAAAAGATTGTTCAGTCCTAAAAAAATAAGTCAATTTTAATAAAATATTTACAAAATTGTTACAAAAATGTTTCTAAGAAATAATAAAAAATGGTAAGAAAGAAAAATAAAAGTGTAACCATTTTAATTTAGCATTTTAAAATTTATTTAGAAAATACCTAATGCAAATGGTTATTTATGTTAGGCAACATTGGGACATTTTCTGTTTGAACCGCACAGAAAATGGGGGTAGATGCCTGATTAAAAGCCAAATATTTTTGAAAATCATACCTTTTAAGCACATTCAAATATCTTCAATCCTAAGAAAAGATTATTCAGTCCTAAAAAAATAAGTCAATATTAATAAAATATTTACAAAATTGTTACAAAAATGTTTCTAAGAAATAATAAAAAATGGTAAGAAAGAAAAATAAAAGTGTAACCATTTTAATTTAGCATTTTAAAATTTATTTAGAAAATACCTAATGCAAATGGTTATTTATGTTAGGCAACATTGGGACATTTTCTGTTTGAACCACACAGAAAATGGGGGTAGATGCCTGATTAAAAGCCAAATATTTTTGAAAATCATACCTTTTAAGCACATTCAAATATCTTCAATCCTAAGAAAAGATTATTCAGTCCTAAAAAAATAAGTCAATATTAATAAAATATTTACAAAATTGTTACAAAAATGTTTCTAAGAAATAATAAAAAATGGTAAGAAAGAAAAATAAAAGTGTACCCATTTTAATTTAGCATTTTAAAATTTATTTAGAAAATACCTAATGCAAATGGTTATTTATGTTAGGCAACATTGGGACATTTTCTGTTTGAACCGCACAGAGAATGGGGGTAGATGCCTGATTAAAAGCCAAATATTTTTGAAAATCATACCTTTTAAGCACAATCAAATATCTTCAAACCTCAAAAAAGATTATTCAGTCCTAAAAAAATAAGTCAATATTAATACATTATTTATAAAATTGTTACAAAAATGCTTTAAAGAAATTGTAAAAAAATGGTAAGAAAGAAAAATAAAATTGTAACCATTTTAAATTAGTATTTTAAAATTTATTTAGAAAATACCTGAAGGAAATGGTTATTTATGTTAGGCAACATTGGGACATTTTCTGTTTGAACCGCACAGAAAATGGGGGTAGATGCCTGATTAAAAGTCAAATATTTTTGAAAATCATACCTTTTAAGCACATTCAAATATCTTCAATCCTAAGAAAAGATTGTTCAGTCCTAAAAAAATAACTCAATTTTAATAAAATATTTATAAAATTGTTACAAAAATGTTTCTAAGAAATAATAAAAAATGGTAAGAAAGAAAAAAAAAATGTAACCATTTTAATTTAGCATTTTAAAATTTATTTAGAAAATACCTAATGCAAATGGTTATTTATGTTAGACAACATTGGGACATTTTCTGTTTGAACCGCACAGGAAATGGGGGTAGATGCCTGATTAAAAGCCAAATATTTTTGAAAATCAAACCTTTTAAGCACATTCAAAAATCTTCAATCCTAAGAAAAGATTGTTCAGTCCTAAAAAAATAAGTCAATATTAATACTTTATTTATAAAATTGTTACAAAAATGCTTTAAAGAAATTGTAAAAAAAATGCTAAGAAAGAAAAATAAAATTGTAACCATTTTAAATTAGTATTTTAAAATTTATTTAGAAAATACCTGAAGGAAATGGTTATTTATGTTAGGCAACAGTGGGACATTTTCTGTTTGAACCGCACAGAAAATGGGGGTAGATGCCTGATTAAAAGCCAAATATTTTTGAGAATCATACCTTTTAAGCACAATCAAATATCTTCAAACCTTAAAAAATTTTATTCAGTCCTAAAAAAATAAGTCAATATTAATAAAATATTTACAAAATTGTTACAAAAATGTTTCTTAGAAATAATAAAAAATGGTAACAAAGAAAAATAAAATTGTAACCATTTTAAAATAGTATTTTAAAATTTATTTAGAAAATACCTGAAGGAAATGGTTATTTATGTTAGGCAACATTGGGACATTTTCTGTTTGAACCGCACAGAAAATGGGGGTAGATGCCTGATTAAAAGCCAAATATTTTTGAAAATCATACCTTTTAAGCACATTCAAATATCTTCAATCCTAAGAAAAGATTGTTCAGTCCTAAAAAAATAACTCAATTTTAATAAAATATTTATAAAATTGTTACAAAAATGTTTCTAAGAAATAATAAAAAATGGTGAGAAAGAAAAAAAAAATGTAACCATTTTAATTTAGCATTTTAAAATTTATTTAGAAAATACCTAATGCAAATGGTTATTTATGTTAGGCAACATTGGGACATTTTCTGTTTGAACCGCACAGGAAATGGGGGTAGATGCCTGATTAAAAGCCAAATATTTTTGAAAATCATACCTTTTAAGCACATTCAAAAATCTTCAATCCTAAGAAAAGATTGTTCAGTCCTAAAAAAATAAGTCAATATTAATACATTATTTATAAAATTGTTACAAAAATGCTTTAAAGAAATTGTAAAAAAAATCCTAAGAAAGAAAAATAAAATTGTAACCATTTTAAATTAGTATTTTAAATTTATTTAGAAAATACCTGAAGGAAATGGTTATTTATGTTAGGCAACAGTGGGACATTTTCTGTTTGAACCGCACAGAAAATGGGGGTAGATGCCTGATTAAAAGCCAAATATTTTTGAGAATCATACCTTTTAAGCACAATCAAATATCTTCAAACCTCAAAAAATTTTATTCAGTCCTAAAAAAATAAGTCAATATTAATAAAATATTTACAAAATTGTTACAAAAATGTTTCCAAGAAATAATAAAAAATGGTAAGAAAGAAAAATAAAATTGTTACCATTTTAAATTAGCATTTTAAAATTTATTTAGAAAATACCTAAAGGAAATGGTTATTTATGTTAGGCAACATTCGGACATTTTCTGTTTGAACCGCACAGAAAATGGGGGTAGATGCCTGATTAAAAGCCAAATATTTTTGAAAATCATACCTTTTAAGCACATTCAAAAATCTTCAATCCTAAGAAAAGATTGTTCAGTCCTAAAAAAATAAGTCAATATTAATAAAATATTTATAAAATTGTTACAAAAATGTTTCTAACAAATAATAAAAAATGGTAAGAAAGAAAAATAAAATTGTAACCACTTTAAATTAGTATTTTAAAATTTATTCAGAAAATACCTGAAGGAAATGGTTATTTATGTTAGGCAACATTGGGACATTTTCTGTTTGAACCGCACAGAAAATGGGGGTAGATGCCTGATTAAAAGCCAAATATTTTTGAAAATCATACCTTTTAAGCACAATCAAATATCTTCAAACTTTAAAAAAGATTATTCAGTCCTAAAAAAATAAGTCAATATTAATAAAATATTTACAAAATTGTTACAAAAATGTTTCTAAGAAATAATAAAAAATGGTAAGAAAGAAAAATAAAAGTGTAACCATTTTAATTTAGCATTTTAAAATTTATTTAGAAAATACCTAATGCAAATGGTTATTTATGTTAGGCAACATTGGGACATTTTCTGTTTGAACCGCACAGAAAATGGGGGTAGATGCCTGATTAAAAGCAAAATATTTTTGAAAATCATACCTTTTAAGCACATTCAAAAATCTTCAATCCTAAGAAAACATTGTTCAGTCCTAAAAAAATAAGTCAATATTAATAAAATATTTACAAAATTGTTACAAAAATGTTTCTAAGAAATAATAAAAAATGGTAAGAAAGAAAAATAAAAGTGTAACCATTTTAATTTAGCATTTTAAAATTTATTTAGAAAATACCTAATGCAAATGGTTATTTATGTTAGGCAACATTGGGACATTTTCTGTTTGAACCGCACAGAAAATGGGGGTAGATGCCTGATTAAAAGCAAAATATTTTTGAAAATCATACCTTTTAAGCACATTCAAAAATCTTCAATCCTAAGAAAACATTGTTCAGTCCTAAAAAAATAAGTCAATATTAATAAAATATTTATAAAATTGTTACAAAAATGTTTCTTAGAAATAATAAAAAATGGTAAGAAAGAAAAATAAAATTGTAACCATTTTAAAATAGTATTTTAAAACTTATTTAGAAAATACCTGAAGAAAATGGTTATTTATGTTAGGCAACATTGGGACATTTTCTGTTTGAACCGCACAGAAAATGGGGGTAGATGCCTGATTAAAAGCCAAATATTTTTGAAAATCATACCTTTTAAGCACATTCAAAAATCTTCAATCCTAAGAAAAGATTGTTCAGTCCTAAAAAAATAAGTCAATATTAATAAAATATTTATAAAATTGTTACAAAAATGTTTCTAACAAATAATAAAAAATGGTAAGAAAGAAAAATAAAATTGTAACCACTTTAAATTAGTATTTTAAAATTTATTCAGAAAATACCTGAAGGAAATGGTTATTTATGTTAGGCAACATTGGGACATTTTCTGTTTGAACCGCACAGAAAATGGGGGTAGATGCCTGATTAAAAGCCAAATATTTTTGAAAATCATACCTTTTAAGCACAATCAAATATCTTCAAACTTTAAAAAAGATTATTCAGTCCTAAAAAAATAAGTCAATATTAATAAAATATTTACAAAATTGTTACAAAAATGTTTCTAAGAAATAATAAAAAATGGTAAGAAAGAAAAATAAAAGTGTAACCATTTTAATTTAGCATTTTAAAATTTATTTAGAAAATACCTAATGCAAATGGTTATTTATGTTAGGCAACATTGGGACATTTTCTGTTTGAACCGCACAGAAAATGGGGGTAGATGCCTGATTAAAAGCAAAATATTTTTGAAAATCATACCTTTTAAGCACATTCAAAAATCTTCAATCCTAAGAAAACATTGTTCAGTCCTAAAAAAATAAGTCAATATTAATAAAATATTTACAAAATTGTTACAAAAATGTTTCTAAGAAAAAATAAAAAATGGTAAGAAAGAAAAATAAAAGTGTAACCATTTTAATTTAGCATTTTAAAATTTATTTAGAAAATACCTAATGCAAATGGTTATTTATGTTAGGCAACATTGGGACATTTTCTGTTTGAACCGCACAGAAAATGGGGGTAGATGCCTGATTAAAAGCCAAATATTTTTGAAAATCATACCTTTTAAGCACAATCAAATATCTTCAAACTTTAAAAAAGATTATTCAGTCCTAAAAAAATAAGTCAATATTAATAAAATATTTACAAAATTGTTACAAAAATGTTTCTAAGAAATAATAAAAAATGGTAAGAAAGAAAAATAAAATTGTAACCACTTTAAATTAGTATTTTAAAATTTATTCAGAAAATACCTGAAGGAAATGGTTATTTATGTTAGGCAACATTGGGACATTTTCTGTTTGAACCGCACAGAAAATGGGGGTAGATGCCTGATTAAAAGCCAAATATTTTTGAAAATCATACCTTTTAAGCACATTCAAAAATCTTTAATCCTCAGAAAAGAATGTGCAATCCTAAAAAAATAAGTCAATATTAATACATTATTTATAAAATTGTTACAAAAATGCTTTAAAGAAATTGTAAAAAAATGGTAAGAAAGAAAAATAAAATTGTAACCATTTTAAATTAGTATTTTAAAAATTATTTAGAAAATACCTGAAGGAAATGGTTATTTATGTTAGGCAACATTCGGACATTTTCTGTTTGAACTGCACAAAAAATAGGGGTAGATGCCTAATTAAAAACCAAATATTTTAGAGAATCATACCTTTTAAGCACATTAGAAAATCTTTAATCCTCAGAAAAGAATGTGCAATCCTAAAAAAATAAGTCAATATTAATACATTATTTATAAAATTGTTACAAAAATGCTTTAAAGAAATTGTAAAAAAATGGTAACAAAGAAAAATAAAATTGTAACCATTTTAAAATAGTATTTTAAAATTTATTTAGAAAATACCTGAAGGAAATGGTTATTTATGTTAGGCAACATTGGGACATTTTCTGTTTGAACCGCACAGAAAATGGGGGTAGATGCCTGATTAAAAGCCAAATATTTTTGAAAATCATACCTTTTAAGCACATTCAAATATCTTCAAACCTCAGAAAAGATTATTCAGTCCTAAAAAAAAAAGTCAATATTAATAAAATATTTACAAAATTGTTACAAAAATGTTTCTATGAAATAATAAAAAATGGTAAGAAAGAAAAATAAAATTGTAACCATTTTAAATTAGTATTTTAAAATTTATTTAGAAAATACCTGAAGGAAATGGTTATTTATGTTAGGCAACATTGGGACATTTTCTGATTGAACCGCACAGAAAATGGGGGTAGATGCCTGATTAAAAGCCAAATATTTTTGAGAATCATACCTTTTAAGCACATTAGAAAATCTTTAATCCTAAGAAAAGATTGTTTAGTCCTAAAAAAATAAGTCAATATTAATAAAATATTTATAAAATTGTTACAAAAATGTTTCTAAGAAATAATAAAAAATGGTAAGAAAAAAAAATAAAATTGTAACCATTTTAAATTAGTATTTTAAAATTTATTTAGAAAATACCTGAAGGAAATGGTTATTTATGTTAGGCAACATTGGGACATTTTCTGATTGAACCGCACAGAAAATGGGGGTAGATGCCTGATTAAAAGCCAAATATTTTTGAGAATCATACCTTTTAAGCACAATCAAATATCTTCAAACTTTAAAAAAGATTATTCAGTCCTAAAAAAATAAGTCAATATTAATAAAATATTTACAAAATTGTTACAAAAATGTTTCTATGAAATAATAAAAAATGGTAAGAAAAAAAAAATTGTAACCATTTTAAATTAGTATTTTAAAATTTATTCAGAAAATACCTGAAGAAAATGGTTATTTATGTTAAGCAACATTGGGACATTTTCTGTTTGAAGCGCACAGAAAATGGGGGTGGATGCCTGATTAAAAGCCAAATATTTTTGAGAATCATACCTTTTAAGCAATATCAAATATCTTCAAACCTCAAAAAAGATTATTCAGTCCTAAAAAAAAAAGTCGATATTAATAAAATATTTACAAAATTGTTACAAAAATGTTTCTATGAAATAATAAAAAATGGTAAGAAAGAAAAATAAAATTGTAACCATTTTAAATTAGTATTTTAAAATTTATTTAGAAAATACCTGAAGGAAATGGTTATTTATGTTAGGCAACATTGGGACATTTTCTGATTGAACCGCACAGAAAATGGGGGTAGATGCCTGATTAAAAGCCAAATATTTTTGAAAATCATACCTTTTAAGCACATTCAAATATCTTCAAACCTCAGAAAAGATTGTTCCGTCCTAAAAAAAACTTAATATTAATACATTATTTGTAAAATTGTTACAAAAATGTTTCTAAGAAATTATAAAAAATGGTAAGAAAGAAAAATAAAATTGTAACCATTTTAATTTAGCATTTTAAAATTTATTTGAAAAATACCCGGAAGAAATGGTAATTTATATTAGGCAACATGCGGTCATTTTCTGTTTAAACTGTACAGAAAATAGGGGTAGATGCCTGATTAAAAACCAAATATTTTAGAGAATCATACCTTTTAAGCACATTAGAAAATCTTTAATCCTAAGAAAAGATTGTTTAGTCCTAAAAAAATAAGTCAATATTAATAAAATATTTATAAAATTGTTACAAAAATGCTTTAAAGAAATTGTAAAAAAATGGAGAGAAAGAAAAATAAAATTGTAACCATTTTAAAATAGTATTTTAAAATTTATTTAGAAAATACCTGAAGGAAATGGTTATTTATGTTAGGCAACATTGGGACATTTTCTGTTTGAACCGCACAGAAAATGGGGGTAGATGCCTGATTAAAAGCCAAATATTTTTGAAAATCATACCTTTTAAGCACATTCAAATATCTTCAAACCTCAGAAAAGATTGTTCCGTCCTAAAAAAAAAAGTCAATATTAATAAAATATTTACAAAATTGTTACAAAAATGTTTCTAAGAAATAATAAAAAATGGTAAGAAAGAAAAATAAAAGTGTAACCATTTTAATTTAGCATTTTAAAATTTATTTAGAAAATACCTAATGCAAATGGTTATTTATGTTAGGCAATATTGGGACATTTTCTGATTGAACCGCACAGAAAATGGGGGTAGATGTCTGATTAAAACCCAAATATTTTTGAAAATCATACCTTTTAAGCACATTCAAAAATCTTCAATCCTAAGAAAAAAATGTTCAGTCCTAAAAAAATAAGTCAATATTAATAAAATATTTACAAAATTGTTACAAAAATGTTTCTAAGAAATAATAAAATATGGTAAGAAAGAAAAATAAAATTGTATCCACTTTAAATTAGTATTTTAAAATTTATTCAGAAAATACCTGAAGGAAATGGTTATTTATGTTAGGCAACATTGGGACATTTTCTGTTTGAACCGCACAGAAAATGGGGGTAGATGCCTGATTAAAAGCCAAATATTTTAGAGAATCATACCTTTTAAGCACAATCAAATTAATATCTTCAATCCTAAGCAAAGATTGTTCAGTCCTAAAAAAATAAGTCAACATTAATACGTTATTTATAAAATTGTTACAAAAATGCTTTAAAGAAATTGTAAAAAAATGGAGAGAAAGAAAAATAAAATTGTAACCATTTTAAATTAGTATTTTAAAATTTATTTAAAAAATACCTGAAGGAAATGGTTATTTATGTTAGGCAACATTGGGACATTTTCTGATTGAACCGCACAGAAAATGGGGGTAGATGCCTGATTAAAACCCAAATATTTTTGAAAACATACCTTTTAAGCACATTCAAAAATCTTCAATCCTAAGAAAAGATTATTCAGTCTTAAAAAAATAAGTCAATATTAATAAAATATTTATAAAATTGTTACAAAAATGTTTCTAGGAAATAATAAAAAATGGTAAGAAAGAAAAATAAAATTGTAACCACTTTAAATTAGTATTTTAAAATTTATTCAGAAAATACCTGAAGGAAATGGTTATTTATGTTAGGCAACATTGGGACATTTTCTGTTTGAACCGCACAGAAAATGGGGGTAGATGCCTGATTAAAAGCCAAATATTTTTGAAAATCATACCTTTTAAGCACATTCAAAAATCTTTAATCCTCAGAAAAGAATGTGCAATCCTAAAAAAATAAGTCAATATTAATACATTATTTATAAAATTGTTACAAAAATGCTTTAAAGAAATTGTAAAAAAATGGTAAGAAAGAAAAATAAAATTGTAACCATTTTAAATTAGTATTTTAAAAATTATTTAAAAAATACCTGAAGGAAATGGTTATTTATGTTAGGCAACATTCGGACATTTTCTGTTTGAACTGCACAAAAAATAGGGGTATATGCCTAATTAAAAACCAAATATTTTAGAGAATCATACCTTTTAAGCACATTCAAATATCTTCAAACCTCAGAAAAGATTGTTCCGTCCTAAAAAAAACTTAATATTAATACATTATTTGTAAAATTGTTACAAAAATGTTTCTAAGAAATTATAAAAAATGGTAAGAAAGAAAAATAAAATTGTAACCATTTTAATTTAGCATTTTAAAATTTATTTAAAAAATACCCGGAAGAAATGGTAATTTAGATTAGGCAACATGCGGTCATTTTCTGTTTAAACTGTACTGAAAATAGGGGTAGATGCCTGATTAAAAACCAAATATTTTAGAGAATCATACCTTTTAAGCACATTAGAAAATCTTTAATCCTAAGAAAAGATTGTTTAGTCCTAAAAAAATAAGTCAATATTAATAAAATATTTATAAAATTGTTACAAAAATGTTTCTAAGAAATAATAAAAAATGGTAAGAAAAAAAAATAAAATTGTAACCATTTTAAATTAGTATTTTAAAATTTATTTAGAAAATACCTGAAGGAAATGGTTATTTATGTTAGGCAACATTGGGACATTTTCTGATTGAACCGCACAGAAAATGGGGGTAGATGCCTGATTAAAAGCCAAATATTTTTGAGAATCATACCTTTTAAGCACAATCAAATATCTTCAAACTTTAAAAAAGATTATTCAGTCCTAAAAAAATAAGTCAATATTAATAAAATATTTACAAAATTGTTACAAAAATGTTTCTATGAAATAATAAAAAATGGTAAGAAAAAAAAATAAAATTGTAACCATTTTAAATTAGTATTTTAAAATTTATTTAGAAAATACCTGAAGGAAATGGTTATTTATGTTAAGCGACATTGGGACATTTTCTGTTTGAAGCGCACAGAAAATGGGGGTGGATGCCTGATTAAAAGCCAAATATTTTTGAGAATCATACCTTTTAAGCACAATCAAATATCTTCAAACCTCAAAAAAGATTATTCAGTCCTAAAAAAATAAGTCAATATTAATAAAATATTTACAAAATTGTTACAAAAATGTTTCTATGAAATAATAAAAAATGGTAACAAAGAAAAATAAAATTGTAACCATTTTAAATTAGTATTTTAAAATTTATTTAGAAAATACCTGAAGGAAATGGTTATTTATGTTAGGCAACATTGGGACATTTTCTGATTGAACCGCACAGAAAATGGGGGTAGATGCCTGATTAAAAGCCAAATATTTTTGAGAATCATACCTTTTAAGCACATTCAAAAATCTTCAATCCTAAGAAAAGATTGTTCAGTCCTAAAAAAATAAGTCAATATTAATAAAATATTTACAAAATTGTTACAAAAATGTTTCTAAGAAATAATAAAAAATGGTAAGAAAGAAAAATAAAAGTGTAACCATTTTAATTTAGCATTTTAAAATTTATTTAGAAAATACCTAATGCAAATGGTTATTTATGTTAGGCAATATTGGGACATTTTCTGATTGAACCGCACAGAAAATGGGGGTAGATGTCTGATTAAAACCCAAATATTTTTGAAAATCATACCTTTTAAGCACATTCAAAAATCTTCAATCCTAAGAAAAGAATGTTCAGTCCTAAAAAAATAAGTCAATATTAATAAAATATTTACAAAATTGTTACAAAAATGTTTCTAAGAAATAATAAAATATGGTAAGAAAGAAAAATAAAATTGTAACCACTTTAAATTAGTATTTTAAAATTTATTCAGAAAATACCTGAAGGAAATGGTTATTTATGTTAGGCAACATTGGGACATTTTCTGTTTGAACCGCACAGAAAATGGGGGTAGATGCCTGATTAAAAGCCAAATATTTTAGAGAATCATACCTTTTAAGCACAATCCAATATCTTCAATCCTAAGAAAAGATTGTTCAGTCCTAAAAAAATAAGTCAATATTAATACATTATTTATAAAATTGTTGCAAAAATGCTTTAAAGAAATTTTAAAAAAATGGTAAGAAAGAAAAATAAAATAGTAACCATTTTAAATTAGTATTTTAAAATTTATTAAGAAAATACCTGAAGGAAATGGTTATTTATGTTAGGAAACATGCGGTCATTTTCTGTTAAAACTGTACAGAAAATAGGGGTAGATGCCTGATTAAAAACCAAATATTTTAGAGAATCATACCTTTTAAGCACAATCCAATATCTTCAATCCTAAGAAAAGATTGTTCAGTCCTAAAAAAATAAGTCAATATTAATACATTATTTATAAAATTGTTGCAAAAATGCTTTAAAGAAATTTTAAAAAAATGGTAAGAAAGAAAAATAAAATTGTAACCATTATAAATTAGTATTTTAAAATTTATTAAGAAAATACCTGAAGGAAATGGTTATTTATGTTAGGAAACATGCGGTCATTTTCTGTTAAAACTGTACAGAAAATAGGGGTAGATGCCTGATTAAAAACCAAATATTTTAGAGAATCATACCTTTTAAGCACATTCAAATATCTTCAAACCTCAGAAAAGATTGTTCCGTCCTAAAAAAAACTTAATATTAATACATTATTTGTAAAATTGTTACAAAAATGTTTCTAAGAAATTATAAAAAATGGTAAGAAAGAAAAATAAAATTGTAACCATTTTAATTTAGCATTTTAAAATTTATTTAAAAAATACCCGGAAGAAATGGTAATTTAGATTAGGCAACATGCGGTCATTTTCTGTTTAAACTGTACTGAAAATAGGGGTAGATGCCTGATTAAAAACCAAATATTTTAGAGAATCATACCTTTTAAGCACATTAGAAAATCTTTAATCCTAAGAAAAGATTGTTTAGTCCTAAAAAAATAAGTCAATATTAATAAAATATTTATAAAATTGTTACAAAAATGTTTCTAAGAAATAATAAAAAATGGTAAGAAAAAAAAATAAAATTGTAACCATTTTAAATTAGTATTTTAAAATTTATTTAGAAAATACCTGAAGGAAATGGTTATTTATGTTAGGCAACATTGGGACATTTTCTGATTGAACCGCACAGAAAATGGGGGTAGATGCCTGATTAAAAGCCAAATATTTTTGAGAATCATACCTTTTAAGCACAATCAAATATCTTCAAACTTTAAAAAAGATTATTCAGTCCTAAAAAAATAAGTCAATATTAATAAAATATTTACAAAATTGTTACAAAAATGTTTCTATGAAATAATAAAAAATGGTAAGAAAAAAAAAAATTGTAACCATTTTAAATTAGTATTTTAAAATTTATTCAGAAAATACCTGAAGAAAATGGTTATTTATGTTAAGCAACATTGGGACATTTTCTGTTTGAAGCGCACAGAAAATGGGGGTGGATGCCTGATTAAAAGCCAAATATTTTTGAGAATCATACCTTTTAAGCACAATCAAATATCTTCAAACCTCAAAAAAGATTATTCAGTCCTAAAAAAATAAGTCAATATTAATAAAATATTTACAAAATTGTTACAAAAATGTTTCTATGAAATAATAAAAAATGGTAACAAAGAAAAATAAAATTGTAACCATTTTAAATTAGTATTTTAAAATTTATTTAGAAAATACCTGAAGGAAATGGTTATTTATGTTAGGCAACATTGGGACATTTTCTGATTGAACCGCACAGAAAATGGGGGTAGATGCCTGATTAAAAGCCAAATATTTTTGAGAATCATACCTTTTAAGCACATTCAAAAATCTTCAATCCTAAGAAAAGATTGTTCAGTCCTAAAAAAATAAGTCAATATTAATAAAATATTTACAAAATTGTTACAAAAATGTTTCTAAGAAATAATAAAAAATGGTAAGAAAGAAAAATAAAAGTGTAACCATTTTAATTTAGCATTTTAAAATTTATTTAGAAAATACCTAATGCAAATGGTTATTTATGTTAGGCAATATTGGGACATTTTCTGATTGAACCGCACAGAAAATGGGGGTAGATGTCTGATTAAAACCCAAATATTTTTGAAAATCATACCTTTTAAGCACATTCAAAAATCTTCAATCCTAAGAAAAGAATGTTCAGTCCTAAAAAAATAAGTCAATATTAATAAAATATTTACAAAATTGTTACAAAAATGTTTCTAAGAAATAATAAAATATGGTAAGAAAGAAAAATAAAATTGTAACCACTTTAAATTAGTATTTTAAAATTTATTCAGAAAATACCTGAAGGAAATGGTTATTTATGTTAGGCAACATTGGGACATTTTCTGTTTGAACCGCACAGAAAATGGGGGTAGATGCCTGATTAAAAGCCAAATATTTTAGAGAATCATACCTTTTAAGCACAATCCAATATCTTCAATCCTAAGAAAAGATTGTTCAGTCCTAAAAAAATAAGTCAATATTAATACATTATTTATAAAATTGTTGCAAAAATGCTTTAAAGAAATTTTAAAAAAATGGTAAGAAAGAAAAATAAAATAGTAACCATTTTAAATTAGTATTTTAAAATTTATTAAGAAAATACCTGAAGGAAATGGTTATTTATGTTAGGAAACATGCGGTCATTTTCTGTTAAAACTGTACAGAAAATAGGGGTAGATGCCTGATTAAAAACCAAATATTTTAGAGAATCATACCTTTTAAGCACAATCCAATATCTTCAATCCTAAGAAAAGATTGTTCAGTCCTAAAAAAATAAGTCAATATTAATACATTATTTATAAAATTGTTGCAAAAATGCTTTAAAGAAATTTTAAAAAAATGGTAAGAAAGAAAAATAAAATTGTAACCATTTTAAATTAGTATTTTAAAATTTATTAAGAAAATACCTGAAGGAAATGGTTATTTATGTTAGGAAACATGCGGTCATTTTCTGTTAAAACTGTACAGAAAATAGGGGTAGATGCCTGATTAAAAACCAAATATTTTAGAGAATCATACCTTTTAAGCACATTCAAATATCTTCAAACCTCAGAAAAGATTGTTCCGTCCTAAAAAAAACTTAATATTAATACATTATTTGTAAAATTGTTACAAAAATGTTTCTAAGAAATTATAAAAAATGGTAAGAAAGAAAAATAAAATTGTAACCATTTTAAATTAGTATTTTAAAATTTATTTAGAAATACCTGAAGGAAATGGTTATTTATGTTAGGCAACATTCGGACATTTTCTGTTTGAACCGCACAGAATATGGGGGTAGATGCCTGTTTAATAGCCAAATATTTTTGAGAATCATACCTTTTAAACACATTTAAATATCTTCAAACCTCAGAAAAGATTATTCAGTCCTAAAAAAAACTTAATATTAATACATTATTTGTAAAATTGTTACAAAAATGTTTCTAAGAAATTATAAAAAATGGTAAGAAAGAAAAATAAAATTGTAACCATTTTAATTTAGCATTTTAAAATTTATTTGAAAAATACCCGGAAGAAATGGTAATTTATATTAGGCAACATGCGGTCATTTTCTGTTTAAACTGTACAGAAAATAGGGGTAGATGCCTGATTAAAAACCAAATATTTTAGAGAATCATACCTTTTAAGCACAATCCAATATCTTCAATCCTAAGAAAAGATTGTTCAGTCCTAAAAAAATAAGTCAATATTAATACATTATTTATAAAATTGTTGCAAAAATGCTTTAAAGAAATTTTAAAAAAATGGTAAGAAAGAAAAATAAAATTGTAACCATTTTAAATTAGTATTTTAAAATTTATTTAGAAATACCTGAAGGAAATGGTTATTTATGTTAGGCAACATTCGGACATTTTCTGTTTGAACCGCACAGAATATGGGGGTAGATGCCTGATTAAAAGCCAAATATTTTTGAGAATCATACCTTTTAAGCACATTCAAATATCTTTAAAGCTCAGAAAAGATTATTCAGTCCTAAAAAAAACTTAATATTAATACATTATTTGTAAAATTGTTACAAAAATGCTTTAAAGAAATTTTAAAAAAAATGGTAAGAAAGAAAAATAAAATTGTAACCATTTTAAATTAGTATTTTAAAATTTATTAAGAAAATACCTGAAGGAAATGGTTATTTATGTTAGGCAACATGCGGTCATTTTCTGTTAAAACTGTACAGAAAATAGGTGTAGATGCCTGATTAAAAACCAAATATTTTAGAGAATCATACCTTTTAAGCACAATCAAATTAATATCTTCAATCCTAAGCAAAGATTGTTCAGTCCTAAAAAAATAAGTCAACATTAATACGTTATTTATAAAATTGTTACAAAAATGCTTTAAAGAAATTGTAAAAAAATGGAGAGAAAGAAAAATAAAATTGTAACCATTTTAAATTAGTATTTTAAAAATTATTTAGAAAATACCTGAAGGAAATGGTTATTTATGTTAGGCAACATTCGGACATTTTCTGTTTGAACTGCACAAAAAATAGGGGTAGATGCCTAATTAAAAACCAAATATTTTAGAGAATCATACCTTTTAAGCACATTCAAATATCTTCAAACCTCAGAAAAAATTGTTCCGTCCTAAAAAAAACTTAATATTAATACATTATTTGTAAAATTGTTACAAAAATGTTTCTAAGAAATTATAAAAAATGGTAAGAAAGAAAAATAAAATTGTAACCATTTTAATTTAGCATTTTAAAATTTATTTGAAAAATACCCGGAAGAAATGGTAATTTATATTAGGCAACATGCGGTCATTTTCTGTTTAAACTGTACAGAAAATAGGGGTAGATGCCTGATTAAAAACCAAATATTTTAGAGAATCATACCTTTTAAGCACAATCCAATATCTTCAATCCTAAGAAAAGATTGTTCAGTCCTAAAAAAAACTTAATATTAATACATTATTTGTAAAATTGTTACAAAAATGTTTCTAATAAATTATAAAAAATGGTAAGAAAGAAAAATAAAATTGTAACCATTTTAAATTAGTATTTTAAAATTTATTTGAAAAATACCCGGAAGAAATGGTAATTTATATTAGGCAACATGCGGTCATTTTCTGTTTAAACTGTACAGAAAATAGGGGTAGATGCCTGATTAAAAACCAAATATTTTAGAGAATCATACCTTTTAAGCACATTCAAATATCTTCAAACCTCAGAAAAGATTGTTCCGTCCTAAAAAAAACTTAATATTAATACATTATTTGTAAAATTGTTACAAAAATGTTTCTAAGAAATTATAAAAAATGGTAAGAAAGAAAAATAAAATTGTAACCATTTTAATTTAGCATTTTAAAATTTATTTGAAAAATACCCGGAAGAAATGGTAATTTATATTAGGCAACATGCGGTCATTTTCTGTTTAAACTGTACAGAAAATAGGGGTAGATGCCTGATTAAAAACCAAATATTTTAGAGAATCATACCTTTTAAGCACATTCAAATATCTTCAAACCTCAGAAAAGATTGTTCCGTCCTAAAAAAAACTTAATATTAATACATTATTTGTAAAATTGTTACAAAAATGTTTCTAATAAATTATAAAAAATGGTAAGAAAGAAAAATAAAATTGTAACCATTTTAAATTAGTATTTTAAAATTTATTTAGAAATACCTGAAGGAAATGGTTATTTATGTTAGGCAACATTCGGACATTTTCTGTTTGAACCGCACAGAATATGGGGGTAGATGCCTGATTAAAAGCCAAATATTTTTGAGAATCATACCTTTTAAGCACATTCAAATATCTTTAAAGCTCAGAAAAGATTATTCAGTCCTAAAAAAAACTTAATATTAATACATTATTTGTAAAATTGTTACAAAAATGTTTCTAAGAAATTATAAAAAATGGTAAAAAAGAAAAATAAAATTGTAACCATTTTAATTTAGCATTTTAAAATTTATTTGAAAAATACCCGGAAGAAATGGTAATTTATATTAGGCAACATGCGGTCATTTTCTGTTAAAACTGTACAGAAAATAGGGGTAGATGCCTGATTAAAAACCAAATATTTTAGAGAATCATACCTTTTAAGCACAATCCAATATCTTCAATCCTAAGAAAAGATTGTTCAGTCCTAAAAAAATAAGTCAACATTAATACGTTATTTATAAAATTGTTACAAAAATGCTTTAAAGAAATTGTAAAAAAATGGAGAGAAAGAAAAATAAAATTGTAACCATTTTAAATTAGTCTTTTAAAATTTATTTAGAAAATACCTGAAGGAAATGGTTATTTATGTTAGGCAACATTCGGACATTTTCTGTTTGAACTGCACAAAAAATAGGGGTAGATGCCTGATTAAAAACCAAATATTGTAGAGAATCATACCTTTTAAGCACAATCAAATATCTTCAATCCTAAGCAAAGATTGTTCAGTCCTAAAAAAATAAGTCAATATTAATACATTATTTAAAAAATTGTTACAAAAATGCTTTAAAGAAATTGTAAAAAAATGGTAAGAAAGAAAAATAAAATTGTAACCATTTTAAATAAGTATTTTAAAAATTATTTAAAAAATACCTGAAGGAAATGGTTATTTATGTTAGGCAACATTCGGACATTTTTTGTTTGAACTGCACAAAAAATGGGGGTAGATGCCTGATTTAAAACCAAATATTTTGGAGAATCATACCTTTTAAGCACATTAGAAAATCTTTAATCCTCAGAAAAGAATTTTTAAAAAAATAATTCAGAACAAT
This sequence comes from Ophraella communa, assembly GCA_035357415.1. Taxonomy (NCBI): domain Eukaryota; kingdom Metazoa; phylum Arthropoda; class Insecta; order Coleoptera; family Chrysomelidae; genus Ophraella; species Ophraella communa. The sequence continues at coordinate 12,534,558 of CM068980.1, read as the reverse complement.
AAACAACTAAAAGGTTGTATTAGCTTTCACTATTTTATTTATAGAATAAAATAGTGAAGGCTAATACAACATTTTAGTTGTTTATTGTTCTGAATAAGATGAACTTTCACACAGTAAGGGTTAGTACCATAAATTTCTTAAAAAAAAACTCAATATTAATACATTATTTATAAATATGTTACAAAAATGCTTTAAAGAAATTGTAAAAAAAATGGTAAGAAAGAAAAATAAAATTGTAACCATTTTAAATTTTATTTAGAAAATACCTGAAGAAAATGGTTATTTATTTTAGGCAACATTAGGACATTTTCTGTTTGAACTGCACAAAAAATGGGGGTAGATGTCTGATTTAAAACCAAATATTTTGGAAAATCATACCTTTTAAGCACATTAGAAAATCTTTAATCCTCAGAAAAGAATGTGCAATCCTAACAAAATAACTCAATATTAATAAATTATTTATAAATATGTTACAAAAATGCTTTAAAGAAATTGTAAAAAAAATATTAAGAAAGAAAAATAAAATTGTAACCATTTTAAATTAGTATTTTAAAATTTCTTTAGAAAATACCTTAAGGAAATGGTTATTTATGTTAGGCAACATGCGGACATTTTCTGTTAAAACTGTACAGAAAATGGGGGTATATGCCTTATATAAAACCAAATAATTTTAAAAATCATACCTATTATTCATATGCAAAAATCGACAATCCTCAAAAAAGTTTGCTCAGTCCTAAAAAAAACTCAATATTAATACATTATTTATAAAATTGTTACAAAAATGCTTTAAAGAAATTGTAAAAAAATGGAAAGAAAGAAAAATAAAATTGTAACCATTTTAAATTAGTATTTTAAAATTTTTTTAGAAAATACCTGAAGGAAATGGTTATTTATGTTAGGCAACATTCGGACATTTTCTGTTTGAACTGCACAAAAAATAGGGGTAGATGCCTGATTAAAAACCAAAAATTTTAGAGAATCATACCTTTTAAGCACATTAGAAAATCTTTAATCCTCAGAAAAGAATGTGCTATCCTAAAAAAATAAGTCAATATTAATACATTATTTATAAAATTGTAAAAAAATGGTAAGAAAGAAAAATAAAATTGTAACCATTTTAAATTAGTATTTTAAAATTTATTTAGAAAATACCTGAAGGAAATGGTTATTTATGTTAGGCAACATTCGGACATTTTCTGTTTGAACTGCACAAAAAATAGGGGTAGATGCCTGATTAAAAACCAAATATTGTAGAGAATCATACCTTTTAAGCACAATCAAATATCTTCAATCCTAAGCAAAGATTGTTCAGTCCTAAAAAAATAAGTCAATATTAATACATTATTTAAAAAATTGTTACAAAAATGCTTTAAAGAAATTGTAAAAAAATGGTAAGAAAGAAAAATAAAATTGTAACCATTTTAAATTAGTATTTTAAAATTTATTTAGAAAATACCTGAAGGAAATGGTTATTTATGTTAGGCAACATTCGGACATTTTCTGTTTGAACTGCACAAAAAATGGGGGTAGATGCCTGATTAAAAACCAAATTTTTTAGAGAATCATACCTTTTAAGCACATTAGAAAATCTTTAATCCTCAGAAAAGAATGTGCAGTAAGAAAGAAAAATAAAATTTTAACCATTTTAATTTAGTATTTTAAATTTTATTTAGAAATTACCTGAAGAAAAAAGTAATTTATGTTAGGTCATTTTCTGTTCCAACTGCATAGAAAATGGGGGTAGATGCCTGATTAAAAACCAAATATTTTTGACAATCATACCTATTTTTAGAAAATTAAAAAATTTTCAATCCTCAGAAAAGATTGTTCAGTCCTAAAAAAATATCCATTTTCCGAAAGGATTGTTTAGTCCTAAAAATATATGTTATTATTAATCTATTATTTATAAAATTGATAAAAAAATGTTAAGGACAGTGTAAAAAAATGGTAAGAAAGAAAAATTAAGTTTGTAACCATTTTATTTTAGTATTGATTGAGTATTGTAAAACTTATCTAAAACGTACCCGGAAGAAATGGTAATTTATGTTAGGCAACATGCTGACATTTTTTGTTTAACATGCACAGAAAATGGGAGGAAATTATAAACCCTATAATTTTGAAAATAGTACCTTTTAATCACATACAAAAACAATAAGTTAATTTTAATACATTATTTATAAAATTGATACGAAAATGCCTTAAAGATTTTTAAAAGAAATGGTGAGAAAGTCAAATTTAATTGTAACTATTGTATTTTAAATTTATTTACAGACATATTATTTTGCGTTTTAATTGAAAAGAAAACTGGTGATAGATGCCAGATAGAAAACCAAATATATTTTAAATTCTTACCTTCTAGTCACATACATAAATTCTTCTTAATTTGATTTTATTAATAATAAAGTGGAATTTTAAAAGAAGTGAAAATTTATACAGTATTTACGAGTTTGAAGTTATTCTATTTTTATTGACAACTATTTTGACAGTTACAATATTCAATATCCATAACAACCATTGTTATAGGCCAATTTTTGCAGTTATTCATCGTCATTCAGCCATTTGCGAACATCCCCATGACATTCTTTTCGACTGTTCCAAATGGCTGCCATACCACCGAAAATCAGCGACTAACGCCCACGCGATTGACACGCCTGTGCCAGTGGATACTTTTGTTGTTTAACTGTAACCTCTGAACTGTCACATACATACATAAAAATATTAAAAAATGTGGTGAATAAGGAAGATAAATTGTAACCATTTTATGTAAGTATTTTAAAGCTGTGAGTTCACCTATATCGAACTGAGCCCCTAGAGTCGCAGAATGAATTATGATAGACTCGTTTTCCACTTTTCGCGTAATCAGTTCAGGAGCACAAAAATGTATAGCAGCAACTGCTATTTGATAAACAGTTGCATACTTCCCTAGGCATAGCTGGACTTCTATCCTTGGCTTTGTGCCGTTAACCCCAGTTCCTGTGCTCATAACGGTTTTGGTGCCAGCCGTGTACCAAAAAGAGTATCCCTCTTCTACAGGCGAGCTAGTTTCCTTGACCTCTTTTTTCGGTATCGTTAACCGAAAACTTATTAAAGTTATACGTAGGAACCATTCAGTCTATGGGCATCCCTAAAATATGGTCTGCTTTTATTTCCAGATATAACTTTTCCTGGTCTGTACCTTGCCTACTCCTAATTAGGGCCTGACCCTGAATTTGTCTATGTATTATTAACATAGCTTCCCCTTGAATATAAATATGCAAATCAAGTAAATAGCTCCCGTGATGCTCATGCATGCCAGCCTTTGAAACTCACCAAACGTTTGAATAGCTTCAACCTGCTGGATTTTTGCTCCGCGAACTCCTGAACCATCGATCAACAATGGTCTTATGACCCTCGTGTATAACCAAATGTTCATCTTTGGGTTGAGTAACCATGTTTTTCTCGCACAACCGTCTACATCTTCTTATGACAATTGTAGACTATTGTGTGATTTTTGGATTTGTGGATTCCATGTCAGCTTCTGGTCAAATATTATATCTAGGTATTTAGCCTGACTTACAAATGGATCCCCTTGATCGCTGGTGGCTTTAAGCCACCTAGTGAAGGCAACCACTGCTCTTTTATGAGGATTGACCGATAGGCCCTAATCCTCACACCAGTTGTCTACTTCCTTTAGAGCCTCCTGCGTGAGTCCTGAAACTATGCTGCAAATTGTCCTTTTACCATGACTGCCAGATCATCTGCATATCTGAGAGAGAAATACCCTTTCTCGGATAACCTCCTGAGTAGATCGTCCACCAAGGTTACCGACAGCAGTGGAGATTGTACTGCCCCCCGTGGGGGTGGGAGTACTCTTTCGACATTACCTTCCATAGTAACTTCGCCTAGTGAGGTCATGATAATCCTACTCACTAGAGTCGTTATAATCCAGTACACAATATTCACTTACAAGAAAAGTTAAAATTATTCGATTACTAATATTATATAAAAATTTAACAAAAGTTTAAAAATGATGTAAAAAAAGTGTTTTTATACAAAAACCATTAACACAGTTTGTTGTATTCTATGTTCTAAGTTAATAAATATTTTTAAATACAAAACATTTTAATCGAAATTTAATTAAATATATTTTCTTTGTTTAAATAAATAATAAATGTCATAAAATAATTTTTCTTAAACTTGTTTTATTTCTGCTGTTTTTTTAATAATTTAAGAAATTAAAAATTAATTCTAAGAATTTTACTTACTTTTATTTGGTTTTATTTTACTGTGCAGCACTCTTCTTAAAATCCTGAAAAGAGTAATTTAAGTCTAAACAAAATGGTAGGTTTTTATTGTTACCTTTTCTGTTACTACTTTATTGAACTATGATCCAATAAAGTGCCCTACGAACAGGTTAAATAATGTTAGGCAGTTAATCAACCGTATTACTAATAAATATAGAAAACGGAGAATTATTGCCTTAAAAATAATACAAACAATATTTTTTTTCACTTTTTTCAATCTATTCAGCCCTGTGGAAAAATCCTGAAACTGTTCCAGAGGAAACTATAAACGTATTCAACCCTCTCCCCTTACATTGAATTTCCTCAATGACTACATATGCTTATAAACCAATTAATATGTAATCTTAAAGAGAAAATACTACTTTTGTTTTAAATTTAGGTAATAACAAATACAACCTAGTTTATACGAGGGTTGCCTTTTATATTTCGGGATTTGGCAACCCTGGTGTTGCAATCTGGCAACTGACAGCTCTATCGTAAAGTTGGACATTTTTGAGGTTATACGTACTCAGAACGTTTTGACAGTGCATGGATGAACTTAATTCAATTTTTGCCGATGAAGCTCTATCAAGGACCAATGTTTATCGATGGTATGGTGAATTCAATCGTGGCCGTAGTTCACTCCAAGACGAATTTCGTCCAGGTTTTCCAACATCAGTTGTTCCGAAAACCATTAATGCTGTGCGCGAACTGATATTGTAAGATCGTCATGAGACCTAATGTGAGATTGAGACAACCTTAGGCATTAGTAGGATCAGCATACATTCAATATAGCATAAATATTTGACAGTCAAAAAAATTTGTTCGCGTTGGATCCCACACAATTTGTCAATCGCTCAAAAAAAGGCTCGTATCGATTGGTCGAAGGAAATGCTCAAAAAATACGCTCACGGAGCTTCAAAACACGTCTATGACATCCTGACAGGTGATGAATCGTGGATTTACGCGTATGAGCCCGAAAGTAAACTGTATGGGTGTTTCAAGATGAGCCCAATCCAACAAAAGTTGTTCGCGCACGAAGCACTTCCAAGCAAATGGTCGCCTGTATTTCGGAAAAACTGGACATGTCGCAACCGTACCACTAGAAGAAGGAAGAACAGTTAATTCTGAGTGGTACACAACCATTTGTTTGCAAGTTGTTTTCCAAGAAATCAGGAAAACCAACCACCTCTTCACCACGACAATACGAGCTCCCACACATCGGCTAAAACAACTGCATTTTTGAGCACCCAAAACATCGATTTGGCACCTAATGACTTCTTTTTATTCCCGTACCAAAAAAACAAACTGAGAGGTCAACGTTTTTCGACACCTGAAGAAGCGATTGCTGCATTCAGAATGCATGTTTTGGAGATATCTCAATCAGAGTAGCAAAAGTGCTTCGACAATTGGTTCAAACGCATGCAAAGTGTATAGATCTTCATGGGGAATATGTTAAAAAACAATAAAGTGAATTTCGCTGATTAATATTTGTTTTTATTCTCTAATCCCGAAATATAAAAGGCAACCCTCGTATTCAAACATGCCTATTCACTGTTTATATGCATGGTCCTACTTTTCCGATAAATTACGTTGACGAATATTCTATTTTACTTTATATTTATTATTATAAGACCGTTTAATTTCCACAAAAAAAATCTTTAAATATAAAAATGACATACCGAAAAATATACTGTTTTGTATCTTCCACGTTGAGTTTATTGACCTTTGTTAAGGTAGTAAAGTTATTCATTATTAACCAAGGTAGGAAAATATAGTTACTATTTGTTTACAACTAAATCTAAACCTATTTGATAGAATGTGAGGTTAACTGATGCAAGAACAAAATGAAAAAATACTTTTTATATTTTGCACTTATAAAAATCTTCATTATAAAACGCATCTGCGTATCGTAATGTAACTTTTACGCACGCAATTTTTTGTTTTAAATGGTTGGCAACATGAGTAAAGTATCTAATAACAAGACTATTGACAATGACATTTAAGGCTAATAGCACTTTATTAATTTTATATTGTTCTCTAAAAGAGTATTTTATTTATATACCTAATATATTATTATTATTATTATTGGTATATTATTCATTTTAAAATATTTTAAAACTTTAATATTTGATAATTTAAATTAATTATTTAAATTTAAATAATTTAAGTCAAATGTTATAAATTACACAGTGCTACCAACATACTTTTTAAAATAAAAATTTCCGTAACTTAAATACAAAAAATAAATTAATTTAAAAAACGATCAAATGGCAAAATATACATATTATAAAAACTTGCATTGTTTAATATACTATTTTAATTCTTACTCATTTAATACTTATTCAAAATGTATCAATTGACTTATCAAATCAAAACAAAAATTATTGGATATGCTTTTGATTGCCATCTCATTATTGTCATGTGAAACGAGAGTGATCAGTTCAATATTTATAGATTCAAAAACTAATATTTAAAAACATAGACTGTTAGTATTGAAAAAAATGCTATATGAGCCACGTTAGAAAAGTGTATTTATTGTCTCGGATCCATTAATGGATCTCGACAATAATAACTCCCTTTTCAACCTCGGCGCATATTTACTATTTCACTTTAAATTATTCTAAATTTTCTTAGAAAATAACGTTGAATACTTTAATCATTTAATATTTACCTGTTTACTTAACTATTAGAGTTATCCTTGCAATCACCACTGAATTTCTCAAGAGTAAAAATGCCTGACTGACACTTCACTTTTATCTCTTGACATGCCTAGAATTACAAAGCCTACTGATTTACAGAATTCTTGGTGATATACAAAATGGCGTTTGCCAGGATGCGATTGGCTGAAAAAATGTGTCATAGTAAAATCAATTTATAATGGGATTATTAAATATAAAAGTATACTTCATCTAATTCATAATTACGCAGGCACGTTTTTGTATTTTTTTTTAATATATATAAAAATCTTTTTTCACTACTACCTGTAGAACCTTATTGACTTTTGTTGAGGTTGTGAGATTTATCTGATGCAAATACAAAATGAAGAAATATTTTTCATTACGTATTTGAGTCATATCTACCTACCTGTTCAAAAATGAAAATCTATTGACTGATCCATGCATTTTCATAGTGATTTTTACGACAAAAATTATTAGATATGTTATTGGTTGTGCATAACTGTCATGTCATGTGAAACGGAAGTGACTGGTAACCCGTCCAAAATGTTTATTGGTTTTAAAACTAAAACTTAAAAAAATAGAATGCCGGTAGTGAAACCCACAGTAGAAAACTGTATTATTGTCTTACAGGCTTCTATACATTAAAATCTAATAAAAACTCAAATAGTGAAAAAATGATAATGACAATGACTGATAGTAGCGTATTATATATTTAAAAACCATATTATGTTTCTATGGTTACCAACTATAGGCAAGCTATCTTGACATTAAAGGTAAATTTCATAAATAGCGAAAACCGATAAATATATTAATATTTTATTTTTTTACTGTTCTTTTGTGTTTTGGGGTATAGTATAAAATAAAATGTACATCACACGTCCAGTAAACTTTTAAAGTACTCGAATTCCATCTCACTAGTACTGTAAAAGTGTACTTACCGAACTAATAACGCAATTTCTTGGTATCATTATTGGGTATTATAGTTTTAACAGATTTAAAAATTTTCACAGATTCCAATCTATTGTTAAAGTGCAATTCATTGCCAGTTTTCTTTTGGCAATTTTAAGCCTGTACCTTTTTGTGCAGATATATAGCATCCAAAAGTTTGTGTGGGTTTTCAAATATCTGTATGAAATACGTATAGGTAGATATTAATAAAGGTAATATAGAAGACTACCCCACCTTTTTAATAAAAAAAATAATATCAATACTTATTTTGTTTCTTAACATTTATCTAACTTTTCAATTGTTTAATTATTTAATAAATAGTTTTATTACAATACTAAAATAAATCTTCCTTATACATGTGATTTTATAAATAAAAAGGCAAGAATTTTTTGAGCTATTCTGATCCTGACTCACAGTGTACGAATAGTACACATAACAGAGCTCATAAGATCAAGCATAGTCCAGAATGCACAATTATCAAAGATAGGAAACAACAGCATGAGCAGTAACCATTAACTTTGATAGTCGTTCTCCCTTTGCCCCCTTTACTACTGTAACATGTAACAATTACGCTGAAATTTAATCATTCGAGTAGCGATTATCTTACGCTTCGTGATCACAGAATACGTCGCGAGGAATGTCCAGACCAGAACTACGATTAATACAATGCAAATTGTTGACGATTCCACACCGCTCACAAAAATATTCATCAAAGAGAATACACTCCATTGGCAAGCACCCCAGTCTGTTCAAACAGTTATATGGAAACCGAAACTTTTTAATGTCCTGTCTACACCGTGAAAAAATTAAATTTAGCACATACATTTTTAATCGAGTTAATACAATTTTGTTATTTTTACACAATGTATAATTTAATGGCAAAAATGTTATATTGAGACGTGATTCGGTCAAAAGACCATAGTCAGGCTTTCAGAGGGACATAACAGTATCATAAGAAAATATCAACATATCAAGTTATTTAAGACAAAAGATAAATTAAGTGAACTTACGGTAAATACAATGGAGTGCATCAAGGAGGTAAGGACAACAGAGAGAAAAAGATGAGAATAAAGGAGGAAGAGTGAATCTGTAGACTGGAAGGAGATGGTAGGGAAGAGAAGAAGGTTTTTGAGTTACTGAGCCGGATGTTTGAAGATATAGAAAGTGGGTAGTGTTGGGATGCACAGGCTCGAACATATGGAGATGGAAGTGCTAAGGAAGATGGTCGCATGGGTTAAAAAGCGAGGCACATTAATCAATAAGGGATTGAAAAGATTAAGAGAGGGTTAGGGGAGATGAGAAGGAAGTGGATTGATAGACCCAGGATATCAAGGAACAGGGAGGTGATAATGAAAGCGAAGAAGGGGCTTGAGATTAGGGGGATGCTGGGCGAAGTGGAAAGGGTTACAGGAGCAAGGGCGGTGGAGGCAGGAAGGAGAAAGTTTTGCTTGGAAAAAGAGAGGTGAAATTGGGATGGAATAGGGTTACATTTATGGAGGGTAGATGCTTTGGTTGTGGAGTGAAAGGGCAAAAGGTTGCAGTGTCTAAAGCGAAGGGAGTAAAGGTAAAATGCTGGCTATGCAGGAGCGAGGATCACATGGCCATGGACTGTAGACAGGCGTTCCTTTGTAGAATTTGTAGGGCTAGAGGGCACAAGACAGGAGAGCTAGGTTGTAAAATGGGGAAAATGGTTCCCAGTGACAAAGGAAGTGAAGAAAAGAAAAAAATGAGGGCTCTTCTGGACCCCTTAGAGGGGAGTATGATAAAATAGGTGGTAGGGGAAGGCAGCGAGAGGAAGGAGGGCTTTACAAATAAATCTGGGGAAATGCAAGATAGCGCATGATATGTTGGATGAGGTGACTTTTAGGAGAAAAATGAATGTGCTGTGTGGATCTGTGGAGATATGTGGAGAAGCAAGGATGGATTATGGACGATACAGGAGAAGCAGGAATAAGAGTGATGGAAGACGGACTGAGAGTAGATGAAGTAAAGAAAGGAAACGGATGTGTAGGAGCGCGAATGGGAGACATGGTAGTGTACAGCGTGTACATTAGCCCTACTTTTTGACCCAGGTGCTCACTGGACATGGGTCAAGAGTGGGGTATCTACATAAGATTGGCAAGAGACTGGAATGTGCGAGAGGTGTGAGGTGTAAGATGATGAGGGACACGTGTTTAGATGCTGGAAGAACGAGGAAATGTTAAAGCGGTTGGAGAGCAAAATTGGAGAGGTAGTGTATTGGGAGAACATGGTGGAGGTAATGTTGAGAGGGGAGAAAGAATGGATGGAGGTAAGCGAGACAGTGAAGATTATAATTAGGAGAAGGGAACATTCTTGATGGCGTGAGTAGTATGATTATTTGGCGGAAGTGACGGAAAAAGTATTATTTAAAAATGCTATTTTATATTAACATTTTTTACAAGTAACAGGATGGTATTAATATTTGTTTGATCATGTAAGTGATAATTAAAATACTCGGTGTTATTTTATACAGATAAATATTTTTACTAATCAAGATAAAAATTTGTTGAGCTGTTCAAACGCAATTTTTTTAAGTGGCTACTAGATAAGTATGACTGTTTATATTAATAACAGGATGTATACAAAATTTTATCGCAGTTATTACCTATTGATATTATAATGTAAATGCAATTTTCCCCTCAACTCATCTAATAAATAATAATAATTTAATGTTTGTGGATAAAACAGTCTCTTATTTTTAAAAGTAGGTAAATAAATTTCAAAGTCTATTGAAAAATTCAATGACTGTTTCTCTTTCAAGTCCTATTACACCAGTGAACGATCATCCCTGGATAAAAAATTAAATCAGTTTAATTTTAATAAAGGGTTAACGAAAACATAGATACTTAAGAAAATATTTAAAAACTGTAGAGATTTTGCAATAAATCATTCAGAGCTTCCTTATATAGGTATATATAAAAGTTCTGCTTTCCTTGTTTTTGTGAAAAATTTAAGATGTATTAATTAAAATACTATTCTCCACTAAATAGTTTCACTTATTTCGGATATAAGAAGCAATCAAGTTAAGATGTTCTTTTTAATATTGATTTTTTTATTCGAATCAAACTATTTATTTATTGCCTGAATAATTATAATAGTATAAATAGGTAACTTACATGTTATTGCTAACTAACACATTATTTTTAACTTCACAAGCTGTTGCAATAAGCAAATTTTATGATTTAATAGATGCACATGCTTTGGATCACAACACAAAACAATATGGGTGCTACGTAGTACGTTCCCAGTTAAATGTTGACACCAAATTAAAAGATAAATCAGAGTAGGTAAACATTTAGGAAATGCTTTTGTGTTATTTAATCATGTTGTTATGTACAACAAATCAAACTGTCTTGAGCTTATTAAGGATCACAGGTAACTATCATTTTTTCATTAGATATATTTTTAATTGTTATCGGTTGTTGGTTTATTCTAAAAACAAAATTGTCTACTAAATATAACACTAACAAAAAATTTATAAATTTGTGTTAAAATGATTTCCTATTTTTTTTTATTTTCCTATTCAAGCATTATCTATCTTTTGTATAAATAATTAAATTTTTTGAAAACGATGAAATGTCTTAAAAAATATAGGTAACCCGTCTATGGAAGTACACAATTTTTGTGTAAGCTTTGTTATATGTAGAAGTAATAAAATTATTGAAAAAGAAGAATGTCTCGGCAATTACTGGCACGTTAAAAATTTCTAGTTAACAAGAACCACTTCAGTAACAATGAGATTTCTCAACCATCAATAGAGTGGGCGGATAAGAAGTCTTATAAATATTTTAAACAATATTCACCTTTAGAGTCGAAGTTCAAAGAGAAATTCGATAGAGCTCACTTGTATCACACCATGAGGAGCAAACAGCAGAAAAGTTATATTTCAAAATTTAAGCTCCCAATTAATTTTTTTTCATATTATTTACTATAAATATTTAGTTGATTTGTATTTAGTTCTATATTAATGGTTAATGATTTAAATATAGTAATTTAAAAATTATACACATGTATTATATGTATGTAATGCATTTTTTGTTCTATTAGTTTTCTGAAAAACTATTTCTAAAAAAAAATATATTTTTAAATAAACAAATAGAATTATTTTTTATCTTGTTTGTAAATAAAACGTAGTCTTATTGATTTTATATTTGATCTTCTAGGGGTGATACTTAAGGTAGCGAATTTTAAGGGGCGTACATACAAAAGACAATATTTATATGATGTTGTAGCGGGTGAAGTGGACCATGGAAAATTTTCATATAAAGTTGCATTGTACAAGTTGCGGCCCTCTTTGATACAAAAATTCGAAATTCGCAACAACTACCGAAACCCAGCCAGTTATCTTTTCATATTACATGCATGATTTAGTATGTTATTGTATAGAATATTTCAAAGACACAGGTTCGTATTGTTACCTCTTCGTGTCAAATATTTTTCGGTAATATAAACTGACAGTGTGGGTTAGTTTATTTTTTATGATAGCCTAAAACGGGATAAACAGTCTTCTTAGCCACATATTACCAGCATTTCCTAAAAACATATAAAAAATTATATATAAATAACAACCAACTATACTAATAATGTATAAATTAAAAATGTATATGGGCAAACAGCTGAAAAAATTACTAGTCAAAACCTAAAATTTGAATTCATGTTTTACATTATAGGCAGGCAAAAACGACTGGGTTTCATTAAAAAAAAGATGATTGGCGGCAAAAGAGCATTCATTTAATTTGCCCCACGATATCGACACTATTTTCGGTAAAACGCTTAGACAAAAGGCAATCGTGGGCTGTGGAGTCCCTAGGGTGGATTCGAATTGTTTGAATTGTGTCAAAGAGTTTCCAGCTGCGCCCCCCTGCGGGAGGGACAACATCCTGCGGCATCTGACAGACCAAAAAAAACAATGTCCCCTCAGACGATCGTGTTCTTTTAATTAATACCAAATTTTCATATGAACAACCATCGTTCCGAGATGGGCCAAATAATATACAGAGTGATAAACCATCTGAATTATAGATTGTCTTGGAAATAATATAATATACACTCGAGATATTTACCAATAGCGAAAAGCAAGTTTTTAACTTATTTTAGGTAGATTATATTATAGCTCAAATATTTTGAATAATTGTATAAAAACCAAAGCAAAAGGCCACAAGGGGTGTAGTTAAATACAATTGTTAGGTACTGATTCCCTAAAACAATAAATTTAGTGAGGAAATAAAAAATCTTTATCTTCAGTTGTGTGTTTCCTAATGACGTTCAATAATATTATTAGATTTTGGTTAATGTTTTTATCGATTTAAGATAAAAACATGAAAGGTCTAAAAACAATCTTATTTCCAATATAAATAAAAGTAAGTGTAAAAGTTCCAGAAAACTAAAGTAGTATTTTTCTGAATAAGAAGCGACTGTTAATCTAAATAGAATAACTTTGGTAACAATGAAAATAACCGTGATTAATCTATTTCGTAGTGACTTTGAAAACATACGACACAATGACTAGGTTAATGAAAATAGAGTTCGGTTCACTTAACGATTCTTTACTTCCATCGTCTTCTTACGTAACCTTTCATTAATTAATGTAATTATAGAGACACAAGTGATGCAATCAGTATTTTTTTCTCCATACAAGCCATTGAGAACGTACCCGAAGGCAAAACACTACAAAAGTTAATTATAGAGTAAGTTAACGCTGGTCGAGGTTCGAACTCGGTGATTTTGTCTAAAGCGACATATGACAAATGGATGTAGTGTTCTACGCTTAGCGGAATTCTCCCAACTTGCTTGACTTGATATCTTTGACATTGGCTGATCTCAGCTTTATTGGAAGAGACAAACCCGGACATAGTTACTTGTACATGCCAGTGGCAGCGTGAAACTAAATTATAAAAATAGATTATTGATATACAAAGTGTATCACTTTTGTTCAATCGTAAGAGCTAATGTATTTCCACAATGATTAAAAGTAATATATTTTTAAAATCACTTAAATTAAATTAAACGTTGGAGATAATTATATGCGAATTAAAATGAATTCATTTAAATATTTCGAACATTAAAATGGAAGTTTTACAGAAGTTAAAATCTCATAAAACTTGCTAGATAGTTCTATGAAACAGCTGTATTCCATGTGGTTTATGCAGCGTGTCCACGGATGGGGTATCCGATAGAAAAATGTTTAAATATTAATTTTAGTGAAAAATATCATTCTTGATAAAAAGTTTTGCTTGTTCTGAAACCCCATAAAATATAATAAGATTAAAGTATTTCAAAATCCGTCTCATTTTATAGCCAGTTGTATGAAAACCGTGTGAATTTGTGCACTCAGTTCGAAAATAATGTATTAATCTAGTGAGTGACGTTTACGATGTACCCAGTAACTGCCAGCTTTTATAAATAATTTTCAAATTGTCATTATTTAATAAATATTTGAAAACAATGTTAACTATTCAAGAATTATAATCACTATCAAAAATAACAATACAGAATAATAATGTAAGAAAAACTAAGTAAACAAAAAAATCTATTCATCATATCCTCCCCCAGCTATAAAACATCTCTCAATTCTCTTTCTAAATTATTTGTAAGTATTTCGCAGCATTTCTGGGGTAATTTCGTTAACGGCATCAGTGATAGCTCGTTTCAAGTCTTCAATATTATGGTTTAAATTATTTGCGTAAACTTTTTGTTTTAAGTAGCCCCATAAAAAAAAATCTAAAATAGTTAAATCGGGGATCGAGACGGAAAAAATATTGGTTCATAACGTCCCATCCATCGCCCAGGAAAATATTCATCCAGCCATCCTCTAATTAGCAAAGTCGAATGTGACGAACATCCATCATGTTGAAAGTACATCTTAGACCTTTGCTCCAAGGGAATATTTTCTAATTCAGGTATTAAGAAGTTGTCAAGCAAGTACAAATATACCTCCTGATTTAATGTATCTTCCATAAAATACGGTCCGATTGTTTGATCCTGTAAAACCGCACACCAAAGATAAACTTTTTTAGCAAATTGACAATTACAGTTAATCCTGTAGCTCGGGTTTTCATTCCACAAAGTAAAGGTTAACACAATTAATTTGAAAATTGTTTATAAAAGTTGACAGTTACTTGGGACACGTAAACGTCACTCACTAGATTAATACATTATTTTCGAACTTAGTGCACAAATTCATACGGTTTTCATAAATAAAACTGGATATAAAATCAGACGGATTTTGATAAACTTAAATTTTGTTTAATTTTATGGGGTTTCAGAACAAGCAAAACTTTTTATCAAGAATGACATTTTTCACTAAAACTAATATTTAAACATTTTTCACTTATAGGATACCCCATCCGTGGACACGTTGTATATATTTTTTTCTATAAAAAATAGACATCTAGTCAGGTAGTAAGCTAATTTTGCCAAAATACGGAAACATATTAAAAATTTTCTTTTTATCTGTCGGGTAATCAAAATACCAATTATTTTTATAAGTAGTCACATTAGGTATCAAAAAAACGTTAAAGAACAGTTTATTCTAGCAAATTAAATTTTGTTACGACGCTGAATTGTCATTTTAATTCGCATTATTTTTTAATGGTTTTATGGAATTTGTTTACTAGTTAAGCTAATTTCATTTAATTACGCTGCAATTTTTTATGGAATAATAGATTTTCATTTGCATTGATCTATAAGAATTCATTAGTTCATTCATTAGTTGCATTGCGAGCTACAGAATGACACAATTAACTCAATATCCTTATAGTGTTCCTCAGCAGATTAACTAGGTCTTCTGTTTTGTAACAAGCTACCAGTGGTTTAATATACAGCAATACAAAACATATTTTTGAGAATTACAGGCCAAAAGTTTGTTTAATTTCCGTATATAATTCACAAAATTAATAATAAATAAATAAAAATAAAAACAAAATATATAAAAATTAAATATATATACTTATATATAATAAAGGAAAAACAAATAAATAAATATACATATTTAAGTGAGTTGTTGAGAGCAAGCGTCTAAAAATAAATAAATAAAAAAGTCTGGCTAATTGGCTATCACCAAAGCCATAAACCCAGGTAAAAAAAAGACAGTTTTGACATTTAAATTATCCAATGTTAACGTTTAAAAATATTTTAAAATGATTAATACACCAATAATAATATATTATACAAGTAAAACATGATATTCATATTCACAAATACTTTCTTAAAGAACAATATAAAATTAATAAATTGCTATTGGCCACAAATGTCATTGTCAATAGTCTTGTTATTAGATACTTCCCAACCATTTAAAACAAAAATTTGCTTGCGTAAAAGTTACATTACGATACGCAAATGGGTTTTATAATAAAAAATAATATAAAAAAAATATTTATAAGATTTACGGACCAAGAGTTTAATTTCCGTAATTTATAGGTTTAGAACGTGTTTAATTTTTATAATTTACAGACCAAAAGTTTGTTTAATTTTCATAATTTATACACCAAAAGTTTCTATAATTACGGCACCTTTATAAGAAATTATTTTATATTTTTTTTTCTTTTACTTAAAAATATTCAAGTTTTTAATATTACTGTATGAAAACTTTGTTTATTTTCCCCCATAATATTTGTGGAGGATCTCCTCTTATTTCATTTAAGAGGAAAGCTTAAAATAAAGCCTGATATGATTTTTATATTTCTATTTCGACTTGCTGTTAAATATTTGTTTTTGTCTAAAAGTAAAATGGATAATTAATGAAATATTACATTTAATGGTTAGTGAAATTCAAGGATGACAGACCGAGCGGTGTCAGAACCAGGGTCTGATCCCGATTTTTTGATTGGAATGTTCCCAAAAATGTCAAAGAACAGCTATTTTATTAGCTCAAAAAGTCTTCCTACTTACTGTAGAAATTTAATCGTGTGTATTGAATGCGGTGTAACTCTGTATGGGTAATTATCAAGGTATTTAAGCACTGTCATGTTATTGATGTCACGCGTACTTGGAATTATAATAGGTTGTATCAAAGGATGGCAGTTCCTTTTATGTGTTCTAGCCTTTATTTAATAATTTCAAAGGTTGTTTGGGTTGGTAATAAAAAACATCAATCATTCATTTTTTCCTCATTGTAATTAAGGTAAGATAAAGCACCTAAGCTTCGTCGAACAGTTAGTTATAGCATCAGTACCTACTTCACGTACAATAATGAACAATCATAAAGAGTGCATAATAAGGATTATTTCAATTAAAAATAGTTTATCATATATGCGTCGAATAATCAAAAATTACAGAACTAATTACATTTTAGACTGAAAAAATGTTCGCACATCTGTTTCAAATGTATTAATAATTATTAACAAAGTATCTTATCATTTATGTGTTATTTTACTTTTAATCTCATTATTAAGAAAAATATTGTATAAATACAGTAAACTTAGAAAAATTGTACCGTATTCAATAATGAACCTTCAATTACTTTCCACCAAATGTTTCCGCAATGAAGTATATTTTATCCAGCATTCTCTTTTTGAACCAAAGTATAATCATTTTGTCGCATTTTTAGTTTTAAGGCGGTAATAAATTAAATGACAGAGCCATCAAAAAGAGATCGGTAAGATGAGTAGATGAACCGTGCAAGAAGGGAAAAATTATAGGTATGTACCACTGTTTTTATTTATATTCTGATTATACTGGAGGGTCAAAATTAAGTATTTATTTTACTTATCAAAAACATATGAGTTACATGAAGAAATTAGAAACCTAAGACGGTCAGTTGTCATTGAAACAGAGCATTCATTTCTACATTTTTCATTTTGTTATTTAAGATTTTTATTCATTTATTATTATTTATATATTATTTATTTATTATTTCATGGGAAAGTATGCCCCAAAGGCGAACCAATTTTTAAAAATGGTACTACGGGAAATTATTGTATTTGTTGTGACCAAGAATCCTAAATAATACAAATATTTTTCGACAAGAATTAGCTTCAGAGAACCCTCATTGCGGGTTTTGATTTAATTCTATCTCCAAGTGGCTTTTTACGGTCAATATATTGTTGGTATAGGTAAACTAAATGTAAAGATTTAGAAAAAGAAAAAGTTTATTTAGGTTTTGCAACAAAAATTATATTTTAAAATACCAGCGGTGCTCGTACGACTAAACCGCACTAAATAAGCACCACTATACGAAAAGCATAAATACATAAGACATTGGTGTAAAAATTTACCGACCGTCAATCATGTTAAAGTTGTTTCAAAGTCGTCAGATGTCAGATGGCAGCATTGCTGTATTGTTACTTAATATATCTATCTATATCAAACAAAAATCTTACATATTTTCCTTAAACACAACAAAAGCGGTTTAAACAATAAACCGACAGCTTGAAAATTTAATAAAAAGTTTACTTCCCTTGGCCAGTATCCTGCCTACAATCCCAGTTCTTCCTAGGTCCATGTTGTTACAAAGTCGTCAAGTTCAGAAGCCGGTCCTGTCGTAACTTAAAATAACGGAGAATGCGCCTCCACATTGTCGATAGAAAATCTAGAGAAGAACATTCGAGGCGTTATTCTAGGTGTTATATAAATATAATATGTGATAATATATAAAAATGCGACACACGCGACCGTAAGTCAGTTATCATATAGAAGCCTTAGTGAACAGTGCGCGGAAAGCAAGCGAACAGGGTAATAAGTGTGTATAAACATTGTTATATTAGAGTAGTATAAATAAATTAGGACTAGTATATAAATTTGTAGACAATAAAGGTGTGTAAATAAATTAATAAATTTAAGAGTGTATTCTAATATTCTATTAAATAAATAAACAGTGTTGCGTATAATGTATCTAACCAACAAAAACAGTATAAATGAATAAGAAAAACATTACACTATCTTCAATTTTTGTTTTTTCTATCTATATCTGTATATTTAATAAATATGCAAAAACAAAAGCAATAACAATTTTTTTAGTTGTTGGTGCCGGTAGAGCAAGCAATTTTCTATAAAATATAAATGGTTTTTTGTAAAATGGGTTGCAAACACCTTTAAATTTAACGCATATATATATATATATTGGTAATATTCACATAAACCATTTAGTTTTTCAATATTGAATGGAATTAAACAAACCCAACTAAATTCTTTTTTATTCACAAAAAAATATAAGTAAATTTTTATCAAAATAAATTAGAAGGCATGGAATTCCAAGTGGAAAGTTTCTAAACTGTAAAAGATTCGAAACAATTTTTTTTGGTTTGATACAGGCAAAGTGTAGTTCTTGGTTTTGTAACTTTTAAAATTCTTTCAGGAGGTATAATTTATATGTTGTTTTTTTATTCAAAATTGATTAATTAATGGGATGAAAATACATCGAAAATAGAAAAGACAGGTGTGAAAAATTGGTGTTCAATAACTTGTACCAAATTATTTAATTTACTTTTTAAAATATTTTAGTAAAGTAAAATGAATGTTTATGAAAACATATCTTTTAGAAAGAATATTATAAATATCCTAAAAATTTTATTAAAAAAGCAAACAATTTTTTTATTTTGGTTACATGATTGTCAAAAAAGTGTTGGATATTAAATAATAAAGAAATAAAAATATGTGTTATCATTTACGTAATAGTTGGTCTGCTGTGTTGTTTAATGACTCGGTATACCAATTTCACGGTCGAAAACAGTATAAGTCCAGTCGTTCGGTTTATCGAAAATCTTTATTTGGTTTTTGGTACGCAATTATTTTAGAAACGGTGATCACGAAAATTCCAAGCCGTCAAATTAGATGGTGAACAAGATTACCAAATGTCGCAATAGAATGAGTTTGAGAAGAGTCCACCGGCCACTTTTATGATAATAATTAGACCATAATTTGGAGGTGTAATCATAGAGCCACATGTTTCGGAGATGTCACGATTCTGAATCGACATAGACATTGGCATCAAGATTGGAGATTGTTGGTTAGGCGACGATCATCGAAATAAGAAATTCGGTAATAAATCATCGACTTCAACATTCACATTATACAGAGTGCTAACATAAAAATTTACCTTTTTTTATACTTGTTCATTTGCTGTTAAAATTGCATGTTTCTCTTTATCCCTCTCTTTTCAAAAACCATATAATTAACTGCTTTTAATCAAAGTTGTTACCTTTTGGAAAACTAAAAAAAAAAACAAAAAAAATTACAATTAAAGGAAATTAACATAAAGTAAAAATTTTGAGTTGCTGTTTTAGTGTATTTGGGCAAATTTATTGCTGATACAAGCTTACTTAACAGTGTATTCTTTAAATAATAATTTTAACATCGCCGTTCTTTTTTGGCTGAACTTTATGTTTGATTAAGTTGTAGTAATTTTCCGGTATTGCCACCAAGGTAAATTTTACGACCGTAGACGAGTGTCTTAAATCGCCCAACAAATAATACCTATTATATGCGAGTAGAATACTATACTTTGTCCACGACTAATCGTTATTTTTGAAAATACTTTTAGGGAAGCATATATTTATTAATACATTTTTATCACCTATTATATGAACAATACTATAAATATTAATGAATAGCTTATTATATTCTAAAATAAATTATTTATGTTAAATTTATGATTAAACAAATAGTTATGTTAGTTGTGGGAAAAGAATTAACGATCTATTTTATAACTAATGATGGATTTTTGTAAGATTTTTTTAGTTTTTAGAGAAATATTTTATATATTATGTTAATGTCAAATATTGGTGTTCAATTTAAGAATTAATTCAACTTGTAGGTGATACTTGGCCACTGGGTAAATATGACATATTATGGTTTACATACTATATCATCAGTGATAAAAAGTGGTGAAAAATGATAATTACCCGCTTATAACATTTTAAACCAGGAAGCTATTATGAAATAACTGCATTTTTAAAAAGTTGTTTACAATAGTATATTACGTAACGCGTTGGTTAAGGAGTCAATTACGCACGAGCGACAACGATAACGTTGCGAGGGCGTAATTGACCTTAACCTACGAGTAACGTACTATACTTTATCTATGACATATTAAAAACTAAGAAGGTACTTATATATACGTTTATCTTTAACAATTTATAGAAACTATAAATATATACCAAATTTAATAATTTATAAAAACTATTTTGTATCAATGTTAATGATGAAATGAGAATATTTTTTTTAACATCTCTTAGTCGAAAAAATCATTATACAATTGTATAAATAGTCGTAGTATAACGTACAATTAAATCAAACTAAATTGATATTGTATAAACTTTTTTTTGAGATTTAATTTAACAGGTAATAAATGAAAATAATCGTAACACATTTTTAGAAAATAACTTTGTTGTACGCGGGAATCGAAACCACGTCCCCTCGCTTACAAGACGAATGCTCTAATCTTTGAGCCACTATCTGTTAGGTTATTTCATCTACGACATTTTAAAAACAAGAAGGGGTTTATGTACACATTTATTTTTAACATTTCAAAGAAACTTTATAATTATATACCAAATTTAAGAATTTATAAAAACTATTTTGTGTTAATGTTAATGGTAAAATGAGAATTATAAAAAAAACTCTTATTCGAAAAACTAATTATACACATGTACTTTTAAATATACATAAAAATATAAATCTAATCAAGCCAATACTGATATGGGAGTAGATAAAATATATATTCTACAATATAGAAAAGTTGACATAGAAAAATTGAAAACTTAATTTAATCTTTATTTATAGAAGCATTTCTAAATTAACAAAGATGATAAAAACGTAATGTTATAATTATTAATTCCTGCTACCAATTATAGGATACATTCGAGAAACCTCAAGAAACTTCCGACATCCAAAAAAAATCTAAATTTAAATTTGAGCCCAATTATGTCACTCTACCCTTATAAAAAGTTAAGTTATTTAATAGCTCTGTCCTTATTCCACTTAAAAGAATCTTTCTGTCGGTTTTTTTTATGGGGGAAACTGAATGTAAGTCTTTTATAAGCATCGAGGGTGTTTTTTATCTGGCCACTTTGTCGTTGACGCAGTGTGACATCCACTTGTTGAATAACATAGGCGCACCTACATTCGAATTATATATACATGAAATATAATTCTCTATATTTGTAAAGGACCTTATTGTAAATAATTTACTGTCTTAAGATAAATGACTAATAAGATAAAATAAAAACTAAGTAATTTAGAATTAGAAGATTCTATGGAGAGCAGGTTGTGCTATAATTACCATTTAATCCCACAATCGCAGAATATAAATATATATTCAAACAAATTTGTTACAGAAATCAATGAAAGATTTATATTAGACAAAGAGATTAGCAAGGAGAAATAATGGTTTAGGCTTGGAGTAGGTGCTGCTTCTGTGTTTGGCGGTTGTAAACTAGAGTGCTGACAGCGTAGTTAGTCAATCATAGTTAATAACTTACATTACATAGTTAACAAAGAAAAGAATACAAAATTGTTCAAAAAACAATGTTAAAATTATACTTATTATTACTCAAATTTAAAATTATGAAAAATAATTATTATAACAGTAAGCTGGAGAGCACCTATATATATGTGGATTGTAGAATCACAAAATTAAATTGTTAAGTGAAAGATGAAAGTAATCAATAAAAAATTATTATTATTAAGTAACTTTGGGAAATAAGGAAGGACATATAAGGATTGATAATTGCATGTAGATTTAAAACAAATAATGTGAGTTGAAGAATAGAGTGGTTTTCCTCTAAAATATAATTCACAAAAGAAGGTGAGTTCTTAGCCTCCAAATCATAATATCTCTTAAACAAATTCATATGTTCCAGAATCTACCACATTGGCTAATATAAACATCATTATAATAATCACAAGATAATTTATATACTCCACATTTATGTAGAAGTGGAATGACATCTTTAGTATTAATCAATCTAGTAAGAGTATTATTAGTTTTAAATGCTATATCAATATTAAATTTCTTAAAAAATGTTTTTAGTTTTACCTGTATAAAGGGCCTGTATGAAGTAAAGAACCTAAAAAATTTGTTGTGATGTGTTATTATTACTATTACACGTTACCATATAGAAAGAAAACCCAAACTTGTACAAATATTTTGTATACATTTTTTGGATTAAATCTAAAGGGTATTAGCTATTTACTACTATTTTATTCTCTAATTGTTTCATTTTCAAATTTCAACATTAAATAACAGTGGATTGATTTTGGGTTTTATTGCTATTTTTTGTACCATCCACATATGAGATATGGATAATGATTTTAAAGGGTTATCTATTATTTGCGTGAGCTAAAGTTTGATAACAATTAGCAGGTAAAAATTAAATGTATACATTTATGGTTTTGTCTAACCGATAATCATCGTGGTATAAATATATTCATTAAACATTTTTCAGAAGAATAGGTTCCTCAAGTTTTTTGCATGTATACTAGTGCCGGTGCCGCTTTCCGCCAACGGCACAAACGTGTTAGCATACATTACACAGTGACAGGGGGGCTGTGCGGTTGTAGGAGCCTTTGTTGCGACCGAGACGGTCTTAATGTCATCCTGAGGCGCGTTCTTGCGTTATGTTCTCTTCGTTCAACCTCAGGACAATCCCATTTGCTGTCAAATTGGACTCGGCACTCAACCCAACAGCACTTATTTCGCGTTTCGTACCCTTCTTAGACAATCACATTTTGCATGTGTTCTTCGCGACATTCACTGGATCATTATAATAAACGGATATTTTACATACAACTACCTAAGATGCGAGAGAGAAATTCAAATTATCTGTGACATATAAGCGTTGCTTATTATAAAAAGAATTTGTAAAATTTTAATCTACGAGGGATAGAGCAAAAATTCAAATGAAATCATTTTCTAAAATATAAATTTATTTATCCACGGCAGTACTATAAAACTTTTATTATACATGTACGTCCTCAAGTATAATGTTATCTATTATCAAGATCTATTAGAAACTAAGATTACTTTTTTTTTTAAATATTAAAGGCCTTTTCGGCATCGTCGGGAAAAAATTTTAACTTTTTCGAGGGTACATTTTTTTACTTAATCCTGTCCTGAACAAAAACGGAGAACTACAATTAAAAGTTATCTAAAAGGATTTTTTGTAATTAGACAAGCTTTAAGATGAAATTATTTTTTTTTTAATTTTTCATTTTACCTCCTCCATAATGGAAACAAGATGAAAATTTAAAAATTTCGACTTAGATTTTT
The DNA here is from genome assembly GCA_035357415.1 of Ophraella communa. NCBI lineage: Eukaryota > Metazoa > Arthropoda > Insecta > Coleoptera > Chrysomelidae > Ophraella > Ophraella communa. Next base: position 12,510,439 of record CM068980.1, on the reverse strand, counting down.
ACATCATTTTTCAACTTTGGTGACCAAAGTATCAACCCCATCGAAATCGGACCACCACCAACCGATTCCCCATAAAATTCTGTATAAATTAGACCCCATAAAATAAATAGTATAATTTAAGTATTTATTTAATATTAGGGTAGTTATAGATTAATTATGTTAATATTTTCATAAAAAATGAAAATTGTTTATAATTACTAGTAAATTTTATTTGAAAGTCGTGGACAAAGTATACCTAGTATTCTACTTGCATATAATTGCTATATATGCTCGTTGAATAATATATCTAATGTATTATTACATCAATAAACTTTTATGAAATAATATGATTAATTAGTAAGTTACTAAAGATAATAAAAAAGTCTTTGTTTTAACTTAACTTCCAAGTTTAATTGAAAAAGATGGGCTTCCAAAAAGTAAGGGCTAGAACAATAAATTTAATTAAGTTTAATAAAATTTACCTATAATTCTTTGGTATTATTTTATTCCAGAGCAGTTCTATTCACTCCTGGTACTAATTAAAGATTTTTAATAAGATGATAAGCCTGGATGAAAATGTTATCTAAATAAATACTTTAAGATGCTTAAAATTTAAAATAAATATTATTAAGGATGCTTCTAATTTAACTATCTATTTCAGTAATATCCCTTTTATTTTTACTCACACCATCAAAAACACAAAAACATATTTTTCTTTGGTACCCTGTATGTTGAGCGGGATTTGTCACACGATCAGATATAGATCTTCGCCGTGAGTTACGATTTACGGCTGAGTTGGATCGTATATGTAGAATCTCGCGGGGCCGCTTCAATAAACCTTCTACAGCTATAAAATAAGGATATGCCAAAAGCCGAATGGCAAATATGATAAAGTAATGATGGAGAATTCACGTCGGCAACGCAAAACACCCACTCGCAATAATTGTGATCTCGCAATTTCGATTCCAATATGTATAAAAATATAGTAGATCTACATTTTCGTCTTGCTAATTTATCAATAATGATTTTAAAAAAAATTATTTGGGATTAATTGGAGTCACGTTGGGTTGTTTTTTGTAACCAAGTACGGATTTTGTAATTGTTATTAAGAAACGAAGACATTTTTTCTACTCTGTTATGCTTGCTCTTTTGGTTTGATTAATTTTACCAGAAACATTCTACAGAAATAAAAACGCAATATTTAAAATTTGTGCTAACACAAAAATCTGAAAGTGCTTCTGGAGTATTCTCTAATCTGTTCATTAATCTGGATATATTTCCCTCTAAGATCAGTATAACTGTATCAGTATAATCCCTTAGGGCTAATAACATCTAGGCTTTAATATTGTTATGTCTTATTACTTTCATACTTGGTCTAGCCCTAATACTATCTAATCAACATCGGGTACCTAGCTACAAACAAACAACATGTAACTTCAATATGTCAATCTGACGATGCTAATTCTAGCGAAACGGCCGTCATTGCATTTAAAAAAGTATCTTGCGAATCAATAGTGAAAGTTTAATTCAACCGTTTAGTGGTTTACTGTTCTTGATAAGATGGACTTTCACATAGTAAGGGTTAGTACAATAAATTGGATCCTAGGTTTATGGATTTTGCTTTAAAAATCCAGTTGCTAATGTCGGACATCGTCATGGAAAGATATAAGATTTTTAGTAAGATGCAAACACATATGATACATTTGAGTGCAAAACTGGCTCATTAGTATCTTGAAAAAGGTCTTATTTGTATGATTTTTCCTAAAAAATATTTCTGTTCCTTTTGATTGTATTACATGATAGATTTGATATTTTTTGTTTAAAAAAGTGATAATTTCAAAGTATGGACAATTACAAAAATAATAAAGAAGATTCAAATTACGGAAGAATCTGCAATATTCTTAAATGATAGAAAAAAATCGTCAGTGCTTTTAAAATAAGTAGGAACATCATCACACCAGCGTTCAACGTGGATAATCTAATTTTACGTAATTACACTTTCACAGTGGTACTGTAATAATGTACGCGCTGGCCTTATGGTATCTAATAACAGTACCATAACTCTTTTTTTTAGTGTAGTGCTCTCGGCATCATAGGTGTTAAATTAACCCACGTGGTGTATTTTAACAAATACATTATATAAATTTTCTATTTCTCATTGTATATCGGATTGAATTCGCACACAATTGACTTAGACATAAAACGTATTCCGTCATCAGTGATTTTAAAAGTGAAATGTTGCTTTAATTTATTATTTTTTTAATGACACGTCGATACGATTTTCAAGGATACATCAATTTCGACTAATATAAATTCAATTTATTTGAATTTGATCTTACGAAATCACTTATGATTAATGGGCGATTGTCATTCTTGGACTAAAAAATAATAATGATTACCTTTCGCATAAAATAACTAATATTCATATTTAATATTGTTAGCAACCTAAATTATAATTATCCTTTAATAGGAAATTAATGGTTATTAATGTCACAGGGTACAATGCATTAACAAAGATTTACTTTTTTAAATGATTTAGAATACCTTATGGTACAAGGAGGTCCAGACTTTTCTTTGATGATAAATTTTCAAATTAATTTTAATCTTTGTTTGTAAAACCTCTTAAAAAGATAAGGCCACAAGTCAAGCTTACCTTATGCAATACTACATTATTTGTACAGTGTAATGGTCATTAGTATCTCCATTCTTTGTAAACGTAGCTGCTCTTGTATCCCTTAAACCAACCATTAGACACCATGCAAGTTAAGTTTGACTTTGAGACACCGTTGGAAGTGGTTATAGGAAACCGCCATACGGTTAAAGAAGTCGAACCAGAGCTGGAAGAGGGCTCACTGGTGTGGTACACAGATGGGTCCAAGATACATGATAGGGTCCAGGAGTGTCCGTAGAGGCATCCGAAGAGCAAACATCTGTCAGGCAGCTTTAAAGGTTTTAAGTTCTTTTACTTATGAATCAGAGCTAGTCTGGGAATGCAAACAATCCCTTAAGAAACTGACAAGAAACAACAAGGTCACCTTGATGTGGGTGCCAGGTAACAGAGGGATAGTAGGTAATGAGGAAGCTGATAGACTCGCAAAAGAAGGGGCTAATACCCCTTTTCTTGGTCCGGAGCCCTTCTGTGGTCTTACAAAAAGACACATCAAAAAGGAACTCTGTTCCTATGAAGAGGATAGACTACGATCTCACTGGAGGAATACGCCAGGACTGAGGCAAGTTAAAAGGGTTGTAAACATATCACCTGAAAAAGCAAAATGCCGTCTCGAAACGGAGCATAATTTTGTGTAAATGCAGAGAGTTCGGAAGATTAAGCACCAATAAATTTGGCTAGCATCAATTCGAGCCCACGGACTTAATAACAATGACAATGATAAGCTTCATTAGAGGTATAGGGCTCATAGAACGACAGTAACCAAGGGTAAGCCACAATAGACCCTTCAGCTGGCAGTGGAAGGGACATTGATTGATCAATAAATCTACAGTCAACATAAACTTGAGTTAGTCTTACATCATGGCTAATTCTTTGTTGTACTGACTTATAACAAACCCGATTAGGTTCGTGAATAATTTTAGCATAACAGTTAATCATGTAAAGTAGAGGCTTATTTTTTAGATAAAGTGGTAGGAAGAAGGTCTAAACATCAAAAATCTTCTTAGGAATGGTTCGGTATATGCAACAGCTTTTATCTGTGTTCGAGACTACATTTTCTCTTGGACAACTAATTTTTGCTTTTCAAAAGTATGTATTTTTAATCTAATTTTTATGAAATATAAAAGATATCAAGAACTTCCGCATTTATAATAATATGTATATATCTTTATTTTAAAGCTACAAAAAAAGATCATTTTAAAATAAATTATTGAAGTATAACGTTTAATAGAAACACCCGATACGTTTAATGCGCTTCTAGGATTTAGATTCCATTAAATTTGCATCTGATTGTGTTTAAATTCCATGCGATATTTTTCAGTTTCACGTTTTGTGGAGTGAAAATGACGTTGCGACAGAATTTTGCATGACAAAGGGCCACTTGACAGCCCTGTAAATATGTGAGGAATTATTCATGAAACCACGATACGGGATGCTCGACTGACACTGACTCTGACTTGACTTGCCTTGTGCCGTTTATACGTTTTACATTTGGCGGTTCACTACACTTTCTATTTTAAAAGGGCCTTTATAGCATAAAAGTTAACTGAAGCCGTTCCTCGGGGAGTAGGGAATTATTGATGGTAAATATATTGTCCAACTATCGTTCTTTTAAGCTTCGCGACGCTTATTTCAAATACTAATATATCAATAATTTTAAATGAATGTCTTCAATTAACCATAAAGGTACAAATTGATGAAAATGTTTCATGAGAAAAAAGAAAAAACACATTTTTTTTATACATTAGGCAAGTAAAACATTTTCTCACGTATACGGGAAATGTATTGTTCAGGAAAAATTATTTTTTATATTCTGTCATAGTCGTAAATATAGGAAGCAAGAATACAGTGAAAATTATAAATGCATGGAAACTGCAGTTGTGTAGACTTATGAAGGATGTGATAAAGATTAAAGGTTACAATGCAGAGCTTACATGTAACAAGGAAAATTAATTAAAAAGGCCAAAAAAAGATCGGAAAACTAAGTATTAAACCTACATTATGAAAACTATAAATAAGTGTAAGTTATAAGTTCGATATTAAAATTAGTAATAATGTAGAATGTATAACTTTTTAAGCACATTTTGCTAGCATCAATCCAATTGTATTTCAAGAGTTAAGAAACAAATACAATCATCTCACTAAGATGTTGTGAAAAAGAAAACATTTTAATGCCATATTTTAAGAACCTTGTACTTTGCAGCCTGAGGATTTAATTGTATTGAGCGAGCGCTGAATATTAAATGAATACCAGCAGAATTACTATTTTTTCAAGTGTACGAACAGTACTGTAATTATTTTGTCAAATTTCAACATAATTAGCGTTTAGATAAAAATGTTAAAACCATAAATGTCCTTGAGGTTGCCGTGTTATAATTGAAAAAAAAACATTTATTCTTTGTGTATTATAGTATTAAGTAATAACATATGTCATTATATTACTGGCTTATGGCACAAAATTCACCTAAGATTGTAAAAATGATTTTACCTTCAATAGAAAAAAATTATTATTAGTTATTAAAAATTTATTATGAAAATTTTATCAAACGTAATTTTTAATCTCTTTCTCTCACTAAGATATATTTAGTGGTATTTAACTGTAAATTACTTAGGTCGAAAAATGCTTTATTTTTTTTAACTTTTGGCGTAAATCGTCGAATAGTTTAAAAGTCCTAATTATGGTTCCTATAAACGGTTATTATTTTTTACAACACGATTAGTTATTTTCATCAATACAGATGTTTTGGCTGGTCAGAGACAGGGACTGAAGTAGCCTTTACCGTATAGAACAATAAGGTCTCTACAATCGTCAAAGCAGATGTTCAAGCAGATGCAACCGAAAAGATACATCTAAACGATATATACTACCTATGAGTCTAACCCAAATATTGCGATTCACGCACCCGTCCATAAAAAAAAAATTATGGCCAGCATGATTACGGAACTCCCCTTATGTTAAATATCTTTTTAAAATCAGCTTATGAGACGTGAACTATATTCTTTTAATTATGTATGACCAAAGATTTCTTATTGTGTGATACTGATAAGGCGATACAAGGTGTCAGCAGACTAGTAACTATTAATTTTTAAACACCATAGGGTGAAAAGATTTAATTAAGTTTGGCAAAATTTTTAATTTAAAGATGGTTTTTAAACCAGTACATATTTTCATCGCAATAATCAAAACTATATTGTTTTGCTACAGTATTTTTTAGGAAAAATTTAAATGGCATTTGTATTCGTGGATGAAAGTAGATTCGAGTACTCCAACTGCACTTAGACCAGAGTCAACTTAGTTCATCTTCCAAGCTACAAATTTAAAGTAATTGACAATGTTTGCAAAAAGTGTGAGCATTAGCAAAAAACATTTCGTTTTATGTATGTTTGAAAACCTCTGTGTTTGATTAAAATCCTAGTCACTATTTTGAGCTGTTTTCCATCATCTCCCGAGATATTTTGACTTCATTCTTGTTCAAATAAATAGTGCCATTAAAATTTGCAGCTGTCTTTGTGAATCTGTCCTGAATATCATTTTTTATGAGGTCCTTATTAGGACATACGACTTCGTAAGGCCAATTAAAGGGTCAATTCAGCCATTACTCAGTACTAATCCTCCTACCTTACCGGAAAACCAATCATATGAACACCAAAAATAGCGTGGAAAGTATTGTTTATCAACCCAAGGGCGGAAAATTCATAACGTCACGATTTGACATTTTTAAATCAGAAATAATAATAGAATATAAATTTTGACCAATTCCACAAAGTGAGCGCTTTGCTCAAACAAAATTCTATAAATCATAAAGCAAAAATCTAAAACACTATCACAAGAAGAGGGCATTCGATTTTTAACAGAAGCATCCGATTCTGAATACCTCATGATGAAGGCGAGCAAATACATAAAAGTATAAACCATGCTATATGAGCCTAGTCGTGGCGCAGTGCTCTCACGGAGAGAGCTCGGGTTCAAATCTCAACTATTACATTTTTTTTTAATATTCTTTAATGGTCATTTAGGCAGGCGAAAAACAGTTGTTTGTCACACGTGCGTAAATGTATTAGCACCCGTTAGCTGGTATTTGCTGTTCTCGTTAAACTCAGACAGTAAATACAGCCGCGGGCTGCTAATGCCCACTTTTCGCCCTCCTGACACAATATACTATTTCAGGTCTATCATATGCTACAGTTTAATTACCAGTGACCTTTCCTTTGCTTCTATAGTCATCTTCATCTGGATTACTTTAACGTAGTCGTAGTCTAATTTATTTTTATGGCCAATGCTTCGGAGTATACCCCACAATCTGTTTTATATTTTATTTTAGGCACTTAGATTGGCAAGTTTAACGTGGGAAACATGGATTGAGGCAACTCTGAAAATGGTTGCGCAATCAAGGTGCAGCGACACCCCCTGTGAGCTACAGAGAGTCAGCCACCAGGCACCTAAAGATTGCGATCATTGACCAGGATAACTCCTAAGGCAAAATGTCTGCCAAAAGGCACGTTCTAGTGCTGAAGGAGTTGGACAAGTCTATCATGTCTGCCTCCAGAAACTGAACCAAATCAACTAAAACCATGGATAAAAGCTAAACTTAAAGTTTTGGGTATTGATGAACTTCCAATGCTGACCAAAGTCACCTTTTGGATCCCAGTTAGAGCGAAAGTGGAATCTGAGGAAAAATAGGATGTGATACGTCGCTTAGAGGGACAAAACCCACACCCTCAAGTGGCCAAATAGTGTGTTTCACCATGACGCCCAAGGCTGACCCCAAAAGACACCACTTCGTCTTCGGGTTTGGAGACGAAAACCTGGCCGTCCAAACAAGTCAGGTAAAAAAGAAATACCAGAAGGGAAAAGAAGAAAGGTGGGCTATGGAAACCTTGGGAATAGACATCTTATTGGACGAAGCCAATCGGAGCCACCGTCCTTAAATAAAGATGGTACCACACAGAAGGTTGTAGATTTAGCTACACGTACAAAGTCAAAAGATTCCTGGATAATCAAAAAAACAACTCAGACTTGTGACGGTGATGCTAAGTGGTCACTGGGGTCTCCGAAAACACCTACACAGGATAAAAATATATAACACACCTCTATGCAGAGCATGTGAACAAGAAGATGAACCCGCCAAGAACATCCCGTGTGACCGCTCGGCTCACTCAACTTAACGGAGGGACTTTAAATTCGTAGATTGGATGACGAACTAAAGGGACAGTCTCACGAGGAATTTCTATTTACAGTTACAGAATATCTCTTGGAAATAAAAATGTTAATATTTGACATTGATATTTTTAAAATTATGTGCAAAAGTAGGGTGGTTTGTAAAGTGAGAATATCGGTCAAGTTCAAGGTGAGTTGGGAGGAACGAACCAAACTCAATCTGCTCTAACATTGGCTAAACAAATTTGTAAATCATTACTACGTTTTTCACTCCCCCATATTGTATTTTGAACTGTTTTTGAGATAGCACTGGAAGCCGGTGTTATTGGAACACCTAGTAAAAAATAAATAAATCAAAGTCATTTTACTTAACTTATCAAAAATATAGTGCAGCTTTATCATTTAAACGTTTGTACAAACGCATGTACACATACCACGTAAATGTATGGTAATGTCAAGACAAGCGTAAAATAAGGGGAGTGAATGAAATTAGAATACAACTAAATTAAGATAAAACATGGACAAATCTGAAAAGAAAGCGATTAAGGAATATTTTACATAATCTAAACTTCGTTAAGTAGTTTTTCGACAAAGAAATTTCATCGAGACCATTATAACAAAAACTCCATAAAACTCAAAGTTAATTTTTTAATAAAATGAAAAAAACTTGACGAACAAGTTGAAGTGTGGCCACTGAGTTTTACCTGCTTAATATCATTATTGAATTATGGCACAAATTGTATGACTTAGCTAAGGAGTTTCTTAACAGTAGAGGATTAAAAACTGGACTTTTTTTCCGAAAATTTCCAGCAGGAATAAAGTATACTCTTTTAAACAGAAACCTAATAAGGTGGTAAGTATGATCAGATTTGCTTGAAAAGGAGACATTTAATAACTGAATATCTCAAAAGATATTACTAATAGAAATTTTGCTAGGGTAGGAAAAGTATGACTTACTGGAATAATTCAGTAAACAGTCAGAAAACAACAAATAAAAAACGTAATTCAATCGAAATAATCGAAAATAAAACATGTATAAAGAGCCTTAAAAGAGAAAACATAAATGAGATTGAAATATAGTCGGATTAAATTCTCGTCCCCTCTTTATTGTCCCATTGCGAAGCGTATCCACATTCATAAGTGTTGTTACTCTGCAAAAATGACAAAAAGCGAACGTAAATGGGGTGAAAAACGTTTCGTGTTTCACATTTCATCCTCTTTACCACAGAGAGGGTGTCTGGCACTTGCTCTAATCGCATATGCTATTTTTCTCCGCTGTGGAAAACAATTTTTCTATTAAGTGCTATCTGAAAGACTTTTATTTTTAATCCATTGGAATGAATTTGCGATTTGTGTGTATTAAGGGAAATTAATTACATATAAGAACTACATATTAATACCAGAACGGAATTAAATTATTTTCTTTGATACATTATTTTAATATAAATCTAAATAAGTAACAAATAAATATGTAAATCGCTTAGGCCCCTCTGTACCGGTATTTTTTGTATCAAAAACACAAAATCGGGAATTGCTTACATTTCGATACCCTTGATGACATGACCTAACCTAACCTAACCTAACCTAACCCTTGATGACCTGGCATCCATGTAAGGGTAAGCAATCCCAGGCTAATTTTGATTTATCAATGAAAGAAATCAGAACCTTTAAAACTGCCTGCCTATCTTTAGAAATATAGCACTTTTTCCATCGGATCTTCAGTTGTTTCATATATCTTGGTCCTTTTTTAACTCTGGTACAACTTCTCCAAAAGTCCGGCCTTAAAAACACCTAATTTGCATGACGTCAAATGATTAATGGATATCAGTGGAATTTTTTCAGGAATAAATAACAAACCATATCACCAGGTTTGGTGTCTGTTGCAAGGCGCCAGCTGCTGCTTTGCTAATGGGGAAATTCCGACACCAGATTCCACTTGAATGGCCACCTTCCATACGGTGAATACTTTTAAAGGGTTTGGACACAAGACTCACTGGTTCCAAATAAAAATTTATTTATTACCAATACTAGAGTTATTTTCCTCTCAGGTTGAGACACAACAATTACACTTTATTAAAGAGGACATCACGATTAATAATGCAAAAATAATGTCGAAAGCTGAAACCAGAGGCGCTATTCTGGTCCTACATTTTATAAAAGACACCAATATTTTATAACATTTTAAAAAATTTCTAAACACTTATTTGTTTAAAATGTAAAATAAAATATAAAGTGTATTGCATGTAAAGCGCATTAAACAGTAAGTAAAATATTATTGTTTTAAAAATTCTTGTAAACATGTTAGATTCTATAGAACATTTTCAGAGCAATAATACTTTTTAACTGGAGGATGTATTTATCTGTATATATAGATTATTTAAATTTATTTTATAAATTATTAAAAAATTATTTAAAAAGAGCCGTTGTTTTTTTGGCAATATGCCACTGGTACTAAATTAATTCTTTAGATCTATATTTTCACCTTCTCTTTAAAGTCATAGTCAAATTTGGGAGGTCTCTAAATTTTAGTTTGGTTTTGCAGTACTTGGTTCTTAGCTTTCCGCTCCTATCTTTAAAGTAGATGATGGGAGGAAGTGGATGAGCTACGTAGAGGTTCTTAGAACTGGATATTATAGTGTCGCAATAATCTTTATTTTTAACAGCATTTTTAAACAATTGTGATTTCTCTATGTTATTCCAATTAAACAAAACCAATATTTTGTAGATAGTCAGGCCCCGTTCTCTCTTTCTTTTTTATGTTCAAGTCGAAATTGTGAAATAGCTTTAAATAATTGCAATGTGCATAAATGAGAACATTACATTCGAGTTGTTGGTGTTTTAAAAGGACAAAATGGCTTTTCACAGACTTTATGCACCATTAACAAGACATAGTATGAATTTCCTTAAAATTATTGAGACACATGCGTCTTGTTAAAAAAGCTGTGAATCCTAAAAATATTTAACCGAGCAAATAATTCAAATATTTTTGAAGTAAATGTATGTAATGTATAAAATATTTATTTATATTAATAATTAAATGCAGGTACTTTAAAAACAAAACATTTAAAATATCAAGGAGGAAATAAAATTACAGCTTTTTTTAAGAAATCTATTTACTTCAAATTTCTGAGCAAATTGGACAATGTTAATATTTTATATACTATGTACTTTTGGTCAACTTTTATAATCAGCTGTTTTCTTGCGTTGGGTTAGATTACATAAAATAACAGACTTAGTTATTATTATTATATTATTTATTTGGGTATTATGTCCATGAAAGAGACAACAGGCGCAAAATCGTGAAAATATATTCGTACCACCATATATGTTTGCCATCAGTTCTGTCTTAATATTTGAATAATTATTTTAATACATTGTGATGTACATTTTTCGTTTTTCCTTCCGGAGAGAAAACAAATAGTACTGATAGTTTGCAGACTCTATAGCTCGGAAAGTAGAAAACTGTCTATCAGTAAAACATGATAGTTCAAGGTTTACTCCACAAACTGATGAATCATCTTGCGATTTATTTATAGTCCTTGCGAATGCATGGATCACTAAAAACTGGAGAAGTTTGAATTGAAAAGGACTATCAGTTGGTATTAATGGTGTTCTTGGAATAAGCACATCCTCGTTTTTAATCGTTATATATTCAGTCCGCTAGACAATAAGTATTTTTGATAATATTGTTAATTTTACCAATAAAGAATATTACGCGTTACTTTATGAGCACACACAAAACTATTGTATTTTTGCCCCCCCCTGTACCAATTGTAATCGACATGTGATACATTTTTGGAGACAAAATGAGACAAAATTTAAAAAAAATTACGATGACGTTATTACTCGAAAGTAATTCACCCTGTATATTAGAATATTATTTTAAAATACGGTCAATTTAAATCAAAAATCGACGTGTTTTAGGATTTTTTCTTTAGCTATGAATATGTTCCGTACTTTATGGACACATACATAATATTAATTTTTGTTTTATAATGGTTGTAGGTCCACTGTTACTCTTAATCGTTTCAATTGTCAAAACTTGGTTAAAATAATTCATTTACACTTATTTCAAAAGGTTAATAACCAATGTTAATTTAACCCTAGTTTGTAAGATGAAGATAGTTAGTTGTTCCGTTGTAAAGCATGGATAATCAGGGTTTTATCGCGATTAGTTCACCTTCAGAAAAAATTGTAGAACGGATCGGTATATTGAAATGTCAAATTCTTAGAATGTAGAAGAATATAGAATAACAGTCTTATTGTAGACAAAGAAACGTTATATGATCGACCGATTAAGTTTTTTTTAACTTCGAAATATAAAAAAAAACGTTTTTATATTTGTTGCCTTAAAAACTAAGCCCGAGAAGGGATAATATTAATATAAATACACACATCGGAAAAGTCTAGGGGTAATTTAAAATAATAAATAATAAGGTAGAATTAATTTCTATATCGATTAAATTGCACGTTGAAAGTAGCTATTAATTCAATTTCTGATGATAAATATACCTGTTTGTTTAAAAAAGTTGCAAAAAGTAAAACAATCCTGAGATATGGAAAAAGTAGAAATGCTACACTGTTTAAGTTTTAAATTAATTTCTAAAACAACGACTCAAGATAGATTTTTAATTTTAACAGTCAGGAGGCAACCAACAATAACTGCTCATGAGTTAGTTACAACTTTACAAAGAGCGCATAACTTGGTCGAGATACAGTGCAAGATCATCGTCATGAAGCCAACTTGTTTAGTAGAAATCCCCTAATATGTCCACCTCTGTCTAGAGGTAATCCCGCTTCAAGACTGGAATGGGTCAAGAATTTAAAAATTGGGCAACTAAAAATTGGGCTACAGTATTATTCAACGACGAATCTAGGTTTGGATTTCACCCAAACTCTCGTTAAATAAGAGTGTGGCGACGATTTGGAAATGTGGAACGACTAAGGCATGTTCAGTAAGTGAGTAGATACAGATAGCACAATCATTGGATGGGGTGGAATAATTATAGAAGACAGGACCGATCTAGTTTTTCCTAATTCATTTCTAATGGGTCAATTGTATTTAGATACCATTCTTCGGCCGATTGTGAACCTATTTGCAGGCGCAGTTGGTGAAAACTTCGGCTTAATGTATGAAATATCCGTCCACATGCTGTACGTATTCTGACCAACTAGTCGGAAAGCGAGGAAATTGAAAGTTTTGCCATGGCCAGCACAATCTCCGAACCTTAATCAACGTAGAATCACTCCAAATATTATAGCAACATTTATGGACCGGCTCAATTTCGAGAGCTTCAGAGAGCAGAGTGGGCGAATATACGTTGATTTTTTACTTTTTGGAAAGATTTTACAAAGATACAATATGAATTAATGTTTACTCTTACATACAGTATGATGCAAATGTATGGAATAAACTCATTATTTCAGAAACAGACGACTTTTAAACAAAAAATCAAGACACGTCAATTTTAATTTTTGAATAGCCATCACCGACGATTTTTTAAATATAAACCGAGGTCACGTGACAGCTCATTTGAAAGGTCTCCTTATCGCCTTTGCAACAATTTAATCATCTAAATATTTATTTCTACAGGGTTAACCAAAATTATGAACTTTGTTAAGTAACATGGCATTACAATAAATATTCATTCACTGAACTAAAATACACTAAGGACCGCCACTGGGAATAAAACAAAATAGTGTTTATTGTTGGTTCCGAAAAAAATACATTGATAAAAACAATGCTACATTATAATTTGAAATTAATTATTTTAGTAAGTACTCGGAATTATTTTTACAAAAATATTTAAATCAATATTGTCATTGACTCGTCTTTATTCGTCTGTGAATCTGTCAACTAATAGACGTCAAATTTTTACTCTTCCAGTTTTTTGCCGACGTTAATAACAGCATTTACAAAAATTAAACTAACAGAAACAGAACGAATCGAGATTTTAACCATGATTGGTTATGGAGATAGAGTGAGGACTTAAGCAGAAGTTCGTAATTTATTTAATGCTAAATATCCCAATCGCGATCCAATTACTCAATCAACAGTAAGTAAAATTGAAAAAAAATTAGAGAAACGGGCCATGTTAAAGATCTTTCCAGAAGTGGTAGAACATCAATATCCGAAGCCAAAAAACTGGACGTTGTACTGGCGTTTCAAGAAAATCCTCATACCAGTTCTAGGCAGGTCGCACTAGATAATACCTAATGTTCACCAATCAACTGTTGCAAGAGTGCTAAAAAAGAAGAAGTGGCATCCATACAAAGTACATCTGGTCCAGGAGCTATAAGAAGATGACTTTGATAGAAAAATCGAATTCTGCGAAATCGTTATGGAACAATGTAACAGAGATCCGGGTTTCATACAAAAGGTACTTTTTTCAGATGAAGCGTCTTTTATGCTGAACGGTCACGTAAATCGCCAGACATGTCGATATTGGCAAGTAAAAATCCACATTGGATGGAATAGTATACGACACAATATCCCGAGGCCGGCATTATAAACAATCAAATTGTAGGGCCATATTTTTTTGAAGAAAACCTAACTGCTGCTAGTTATCTGAAATTTCTTTAAAATTATCTGTTGCCACAGCTGAATCAGTTATTTCCAAATAGAAATGATTTATGGTACCAACAGGATGGGGCTCCCCCACACTATGGCGTTGAGGTACGAAATTACCTTAACGTTTTCTCAGGAAGTTGGATAGGTAAAAGGGGGCCTATCGTATGGCCACCAAGTTCTCCAGATTTGACTCCGCTAAACTTTTTTTTGAGGGGATATTTAAAGAGCAGAAATCGACCGAATAATGTAGAAGAGTTGAAGGAGCGAATCCGAACGGAAATTGCACAAATAACACCTGAAATCCTCAAAAAAAATAGTAAAGAATTTACTACTCGCCTTTCTCATTGTATCGTTGCTGAAGGTCGGCAATTTGAACATTTGTTGTAATTTAATTGTATTTAACATTTAAACATTTATTCTAAGTTAATTGTATTAATAAACCAACAGTTTTGGTTAACCCTGTAGAAATAAATATTCAAATGATTACATTTTTGCAAAGGCAACAAGGAGAAAGGAGACCTTTTTTTTAAAGTAGTCTTTTTTTGAAATTTATTCCATACATTTGCATCATACTGTACATACCAAAATATTTTCTTTAAAAAACATGAAATTTAATTAAAACAAAAAATAATTATATAATATAACCAATAAATCTAATGACTTTCTATTGAATTTGATAGTAACAGTGCGCAGTTCTTGATAACATTTTTAAAATTGTATACCAATACTACTTAGAAGAAAAAAATTTTGTTTCTTTGGTTATTAATTATTACATTTTTAGCTTTTTGTATTTGATGCGTTATTATAAATATTGAGTAAGTGAAACGCTTCTCATGCAGTTCTCAATCGACTTCGTAATCAGTTATAATAGAAAAAAATCTACCTATACGTTAAATAATTTTGTTTTGCAGGATGGGATAAGACCGGATTAGTTTACATACGTCGGAAAGTTGATGAGAATTATATTTGCGTGCAATTCGCAAATGAGTGGTGATATGCGAAGGTGTATCATAGGCGATGTAAGCACCATTGGCATAAGCAGGAAATAGAGAAAATGAATCAAGAGTGCTGCTCTCAAGCATAAGCACCGGTTTTGAAAAGTTCAGAAGTTGTAATTAGTTTTGGCGAGACCCGAGATCGGTCGTTTCACGTACACTCTTTTCTGTTTTGCTCTGCTCTGTCCGATTGGGATTTTTAATTAAGCTTACCTCGGCTTTTTATATTCAGAAAGTGTTTTTCGACCGGAAAAATATTCAGTTCATTTGCTATTTGGCCGTCATCGCTACCCTTGGTTTGTTTTCTTGCCCTCGTCCCTTGCCGCTTATTCCCTCGCCTTTGGCGATTCATTCTGCATTAACTGACCACCGTTCAATGTTCACTAACAAAAACCGACCGCCACGGGTCAGTGGCAGTCCAATCTTTCTCCCTCTAAAATTCCAGAAGGTGTAAGCTTCAAATAAGGATTCTTAATAATATGCTATCATTTAGATTGTGTATAATATATTTAGTTTACTTTCTGGTTATACTACTTGTCGCATAGTGAGTTTTCTTTGAGGAGTAGTCTCGTCAGACTTAGTTAGTCCAGTGCAGCTAGTGGCGTAAGTAACTTAAAGTTATAAATTCGTACTAAACCCCACCCTTCCTAACCCATCCTCTTTATGTTCCTTCTAGGAAAAAAGTAGTAGGGTAACATCACTATCTACATATCAAGTTGGATTAAAGTAAATTTTAACTGCATTAAACAAACAGGTCTACCAAAAGAATACATATGTATCGAATACATATAACATAAACACGAAGACGAAGTAATACACAAAGCAACCAACGCCCTCATGGTGTGCAGGAACATTGCAGGAAAGAACTGGGGATGCAATCCACGTATTCTGCAATAGATGTACACAGCAATAGTGAGACCAATAATCACATATGGGGCAGTGGCTTGGGGAGCAAGGGCTAATCTGAGTACGACGAGGAAAAATCTCTCGAAGATTCAGAGACTAGCCTGTTCATGTATCACTGGAGCAATGGGAACTTGCCCCACTGCTGCAATGGAGGTGATTTTAAACTTGACCCCACTGCACATTCTGTTAGAAAGTGTAAGGAAGAAAACGATATATAGAATGATCAAGGAAGGAATTATCAGAGAAAAACCCCGATCACTTCTTTTTGATCAAACTTGGGAAATGCCCCAAGATGATATGCCAAAGAAATTCAACTTTGTGAGAAAATTCATCACAAGGTTGAGTAATAAATCTGAATGGGACGAAGAAACCATACAGAATTTAAATCAGAATACCATAAAGTGGTATACGGACGGTTCCAAGCTGGACGAGGGAACTGTGATAGGAGTTTTTGGACCGAGAGCCAAATACTCAGAAAGCTTGGGCACATACCCGAGCATCTTTCAAGCTGAAGTCCGCGCCATCGAAAGATGTGTGGAATTCAATATTGGAAGAAACTACCGCAGACAAGAGATTGTGATCATGTCGGATAGTCAAGCAGCCATCAAAGCGCTGAGTTCAAATATAATCAGTTCGAAGATGGTTTGGGAATGCCTAGGCAAACTAAATGAACTGGGCCAGAAGAACACTCTCACCCTCCTATGGGTCCCGGGACACATAGGAATAGAGGGGAACGAAACAGCAGATAAGCTGGCAAAAAAAGGAGCTGAAACCCCACATTTGGGACCAGAACCATCTTGTGGGATCAGCAGTAGAGTAATCTTAGGAAAACTAAGGGAAGAAATGGAGAAAGAAAAATCCAAGTACTGGAATCAGCTGGAAGGACTGAGGCAATCTAAGATACTACTGGGGAACTATGACCAGAAGAGATCTCTTAGCTGCCTCAACCTCAGTAAAAAAAGGCTACGAATTTTAACGGGAATATTAACCGGGCATTGCCGGTTAAGAAGCCACATGAAGAAACTAGGGTTAGCAGATGAAGCAAAGTGCAGATTCTGTGAGGAAGAGGATGAAACCTCAATACACATACTCGCAGAATGCCCTGCCTTGCAAAATTCTAGGGCTAGATACCTAGGAGCACATGGAATAGAGGAAGGGGATCTACCTGACTTGAAGCCCGACGATGTCCTAAACTTCCTCAGGAAAATAGGACTCGAAGAGCTGCTATAAGTCTGAGAAAATATCAGAACATGGCAAGTAAGGGGAACACAATAGATCCTATAGGTCGCAGTGTAATTATCACCCCTAACTTATATATATACATATACATATATACATCGAATACATATTAAAAAAGGGCTACATTTTTTCCTTTATAAAATTTGTAGTAAAATTAAATATTCTACACTTTCCTGAGTTTTCCAAATATTTTCAATACAATAAAAACCAAACCTGTTCTGAATATTAAAAAAATCAGAATTTTTTGTACATATATCACAGGTACATTTTATTTACCCATAATAAAAAAAACGATTCTATGTCACTGTTGTGGTCCTTTTATTCCTGGGATTTCATTTCCTCGGTCGCTGTTTTCCCATTTCTCGTATACACCATCAATTTCTCCTTTTTTAATGTAGGTATTTGCATACTACAATTCACCTTCTATTGTTTTTATGTGGGCCAATCAATGTAAGTGAATCTCTAACCATGTTTTATCGACATTACGTACAAGTGTTTTAGAAGACAGAATCTGGTTTTAATTAGGTTCACCTCCTACACATTACTTTAAATATATATTTTACCTTGTTTTAGTTTTCTAAAAATATTTAATTACCATTTTATTTATTTTGTTCATGCTGGAGGAGACGGTATGGTTAGGTCTATCCTGCAAGTAAATAATCAAATAGATTTGATATCAAGAACTGTTTTAACCTGAGGAAATTCCAATTAAAAATACCTAAAGAATTTGCTAAACAGTCACACAAATGTCAGTGCAGGTGATATGATTTACCACAAGCCATAGGATTTGTTACACTTATTATTATTTGAGATTTAAGAAATGTGTTTAGTTATTA
Source organism: Ophraella communa (assembly GCA_035357415.1). Classification (NCBI taxonomy): domain Eukaryota; kingdom Metazoa; phylum Arthropoda; class Insecta; order Coleoptera; family Chrysomelidae; genus Ophraella; species Ophraella communa. Next base: position 12,492,087 of record CM068980.1, on the reverse strand, counting down.
GATATAATTAATTAGTATATTGTGCCCACAAGTGAATAAAGTAATCTATTAAACACGATATGTGAAAGTTGCAAGGGAGGAATAGGTTTTTTGCAAGAATAGCACACTATAAGTATAAGTATTTAAAATGAAAAATATATTAATTCAAAGGTAATACCGAAAATTAAAATTTTATCGATAATTTTTTAGTTTCAACGAAAACTTTTTTATTTGGCAAAAATACGAAACTGAAATGAAATCATGAGTCCGTAGAACGAATGATTTTATCTTATTCAGTTTGTTTGAGTAGTTTTGCCCAAAAATAAAAAAGTTTGAAACTTTAAATATAAAAAGTAAAGATTCAACAATGACAAGATTTAAATTCAAATTGCGTGTATTTTTTGATACCTACCTATAATCTAATTTATTAAAACATTAATAAAGAGACATAAATGAAGTGGGTTTACACATAATAATATTTAATAAACACATTATTTTTCAAGAGAAAATACTCATAATCTTTGGATCTTTCAATAACTTTAACAAATAATATCTTTTTAAGGTTACGGCTACAGCTATACTAGCAGGATAAGTAAATGGGAGGGATAACGATTTTCGGTGGTATTAAAGAGAACTGAAAGAGGGCAACTGAAGTAAGAGAAACGAAAAAGTCAAAGGAAGCTGGCATTAGAGCTCTAGAATGTTTTGAATGAATTTCTTTTTTCTTTTTATGACAGTTTTATTAATTTATTTCATTCTTTAACAGGTGCTACTTAATCAATGCCATTACGCTTCCTATTGATTTAACATTTACACTAGATAGGATAGTATTGACAGTTGTAGTGAGCACCGTAAATACACAGTTATAATTAGAAAAAATATTTATTTATTTGAAATTTACCTACAAGACCAAATTTATCTATAGGTACCTATTTAAAATTTTTAAATGCTTGCAGAAGAAGGTTAGTTTTAAAGTACCTATCAATTTGATTTTTTATTGTTTAGATGAATTGAATTATGACAACATTATCAATATTCTAAAATATATTTAGATAATATAAATTAATGTTGATTTATAGTTACAAGAAAATTAATTGTTCAATATTGTTATTTAATTTTTGAAAGTTCTATGATTTTGCCAATAGGTACTAATAAAACGACTCGTGGTTTTGTCAGTATAAAACGGAATGATTGGCTAGCATTAAGCATTTTCACTGGACGAAATCACAAAACTGTAAAAAACTTTAAACCATAATACAAAATTAGGACTGCAAAAATTTTGATTTACGGTATGCCGCAGCTGCAATATTAATTTCAGATAAATTTTCACTAACTAAATAGCATTGTAATAATATTATTAAGATACCCCATGTAACTTGATATGAAAATATATAGGCAAACATGTTTACGCCTTATTATACTAAATATACATATAATGTGGTGATGTAGGTAGTGGTTATTTTCTTTAGTTTGACATAACAGTGCGATAATGGCAGTATAGAATGATATTTCATAGTTAAGAGCATATGTATGGAATTTACAATTTTCTAGTTCAAATAGTAGTAAGGAATATGAAACTTTTTGAGTCGATCGTAAAAATAATATGTTCCTATTACTAGTACTAATGAATCAGAAAATAACAATCTTTTTTTAAAACATTTTATGGCAAAAAATGACAGAAGGTAAAATACATTAAAATACTAAATTATTAGTTATTATGTTAAACGCCGAAAAGCATTCTGTTTGAATAAAGGCCCATGAGACAGTAAGTATATACATTACTCCTTTTATTTCAAGTTTAATCGACCTGGTGGGTGGTTAGTACCATTTGACGAATCATAAACATAAAACAACCTCTTAAAGCCACACATTTGAACACCTTGCACAGTGCTTATTCAAAACGTTTTCTTTAAAAATAAATAGGTATGAATTAGTAAAAATTTTCGTAATACCCGCAAATATTCAATGCTCTCTAATAATATGTACCATTTCTATAGACTTGATGTAGCAACAACAGTAATTGCAATATTTTTAAGAGGTGTACAGATAAACAGGAAATACTTAGATCTTACTAGCTGCTGAATAATAGTGATTTAGGGTAAGCACCGGTAGGCACACTATAAGCATAACAATACGGACGGGATATGAAAAAAGTGTTTAAATTGCTATAGAACTGAAACAAATCAATTTGTATAAATTTTAACCACATTACTTCGGGTTATGTACAAGGTGCCTTAAAGAAAAAGTTAATTTTAGCTGAAAGATATATAAATATACATATATTGAGATGATTTTATAATCTCAATAGAGAATCAAATTTTGAATTTTAATTTTCAATTTACTAATTATTTATAGGGTAGAGTTCCAACAACAAAATTTATTTTATTTTTCATCATATTAAAATTTAAATAATACCAAATAAACTCTTTATCTACCTAAACTGATGCCTAACTAATTCCTTATTCCTTATCTATACTATCTATTTACCTAACTAACTTATCTATCTTAAATAATTAAACTAACCTTTACTACCGCTTATTTTGTCCTTTAATTCCCCATAATATTCTTCTCACTTCTTCTATGAACACCAGATTACCACCATCTTCCTCAAAGGTCTAGTTTCCAACACTTTTGTCTTCCTATTCCTTTTTTTATTTGCTTACTTTAGTTTTAATAAGTTTATCTTTTTATTATTTATTTTCTGAATACACTTACTTTTCAAGTAAATATTAGTACTAACTTTACTTTTCTCTTCTTAAATCTCCTACTGAAAAGTCAAAAATAATTCTCTCTCCATAAACTGCAACTGCTTTACTATTTAAATAAACGTCTATAACTGGGTTCTTTTTATTTATTATTGATTAAACTTACTCTTCTAGACTTTTCACTTTTTAAATTATTTATTTCAACTCTTTGACCAACTCTAAACTATTACAAAATTAAAACATTACAAAAGTTTTCTTAACATAATAAATTATTTTTTGACTTTGACATTTCACGTCAAATTTTGACTTTTCTCTCAAAAAAACTAAAATACATTTTTATGTCACTCTTTAACATACATTCTCAATATATATATACACTTGAATCGCTGAAAGATTACCCGTGCGTCACGATTCAACGATCATATCATCGACACCTTTTCTATGTGCTGTCCTTTTCTATAAATATCAAACGATAATATTAAATTATAAACTGTTGTCTTCTCTATCCATTTCGTATGCTTACATACAATGACGCACGGGTAATTTTTCAGCGATTCAAGTGTATATGGCTTGTCCAGTATAAATATCTTAGAACAAAAAGAAACAGGAAAGAGTATATGCAAAATGACCTTGAGTCCAGAAAGGAGCGTGCATATGGCAGCCAATTGTCAATTTTAATTTCCGTTTCCAATGCCGTACTGTAAAAAAATAAAATTTATATTAGGGTCTTTATTTTGATTAAATTCCAACCAATCAAGTATGTGAACACATTTAGTGTTGTAAATCATTTTGTGTTTATAAAAACCGAATGATAGGTACGCCTATGCGCTCATTTTTGACATTTATAATGCAAGAATTGCTTTGACAGCATACTGTAAACATAAACAATGAGTCATACAAGGAGCTTCAAGATGGCCGACTTCCGACTTCTTAAAGTTAATATATGACAGACTCCTTCTTGTTTCTTTTTGTTCTAAGATAAATATAATTGCACGTCACAGCTGTCAGAACGGGACTATGTTGCCAAGCATTTAAAATAGTATTAGAATGTAATAAATGTCAAACGAAGTTTCTCTAATACGCGCCAATAGAGCGCAATTTTGCCAACATCTAATAGCGTTTTCGGCTGGGTGCTCTGGGTCGCTCTCAGAGTGCTCCGAGAATGTTCGGTTGGCCTGATTTGTCACCGAGCATGGTCGATTTTCTTGTTCGGCTGATCGACTGGATCGCTCTCGGGTTGATCGGAGTTGATTTGAGATCGAGGGTCAGATCAACAGATGCAGAGCAAATATGGCGGGTAGTGTTCAAAATAATAGCGAAGAGTTTTTGATGCTTATGAAATTGCTATCGTCTTCAGAAGATATTGACGATGAGTTGGGTTTCCTTATTTTCAAGGAAAGAAGGAAAATAGTAAAAATTTGAACATTTTATAGGTACTAGGTACCTACATTTTATATTCTGCAAAAATCTAGATTTATCACAGTTATCCAAAAGTAAATAAACAATTTAATATAAAAGTAGGGTTAGAATATTCGAATAAACTTTTGTTCGGGCAGAGACATGTCTCTGGTTCGGGTGAATGATGTTCGGTCACAGAACTGTATGACTCTTTTTCCGAGCGACATAGATTTTCGATCAATCTGGGAGCGATTTCAGATCATTTCATCCGAAAACGCCATTAAACATTTTAGCAGGAGGTATGTTCGTTTGAAGTTTATATTTTATTAGTCCAGGAGTTGTATTTGATATAAAATTAATTACGTAACCTTTCTTAAAGCATTTATTTATTATTATTTGTAATAACTTGCGGCCTACGAATTTAAATATTTAGCAAATTTACAGTGAAAAAAGATACTGATTGACAGTAGCAAACGAACGAAGGAAGTCAAACGAACAGAGCGATTTGTTCACTTTGATGACGTGCACTTATATGTATACTGGACAAGCCATAAATAATTTAAAATATTTGCCAACCATTTTTGGGATGTGGCAATTAAACCAAAGTGTACTTACTCGTTTTAGGATTTATTTACCGAGCTTTCGAACCTCTATGGATTCATTTTCAAGGTATATCTCAGTGAGAATATAGGTAAAATATTTCAAAAATTGTAATAAATGTGACAAGTATATACTTAAAAACTCAAAAAACAATATAATATATAAGACATGTAAATAAAAAGTCTGACTGACTCAGATCCTAACTACTGATAATATATTACTAAGGAAGAAAACATACTGGAATAAAAAGGGTTTTTGAAACCCTTAACATTCATTTTTGATATTTAAATCTAATTTAATTATTCTATAATAATAATTCTAATTTAAATATTTGTCACCGTAAGATTACAAACACAGCTAGTTTAGGTACATATCGCCAGATTGTATATTGTCAAAAAATTGTCAACTGTTGTATGTATGTATGTATATAAATTAGGGATGATAAGTACACTGCGACCTGTCAACTGTTGTAAACCAGTTAGAATTGAACGCATTATTTCTGGTTAGCTTGCAATCTGTTCTTAGTAAACCGATAAATTTTGAAATACGAAAAATATTTATTGAAATTGATTGTGTTAACCTCTACTTTTTGGAAGTTCATCTTACTAAGAACAATTAATAACTGCACAGTTAAACTAAACTTCCACTATTTATTTGAAAAATTCGCTTTAAAATCAATTACAGCTGTTTCGCTATCACTAGCATCGTCAGATTGACATATTGAAATTACATGTTGTTTGTTTGTAACTAGTTACAAACTAGTAATTTCAATCTTCTCGAAGATCGCAAAACATCGTGGTGAAAACACCTTTCAATAGACGTGCACTAATAACGGGATGAACCCAATATTTACGAGGTCTTTTGTAGTGTAATTTATAGAAATAGTATATTAGACAGATGTCTTTACGGCGACGTCTTACCCCGGCCATGTCATTTACTGAACTACTGCAAAAAATAGCGTCCACTTTGTTATTACATTGTCGTCGGTCGCTCGTCTGAATTGAAACAAGCAAATGACGCGGCGTCACTGGACGCGAGCGCCAAATGGATGTTGGTCGCCCGTCTGCACCGGCCCTAAAGAAGCTTCGGGAATGCTCCGGGCGGAGACGAGACGTTTGCCGAATTGACTAGAAGCAGTGGTGTGTGTATATACTCTCATGCGAAGAATCAGTTTAGTTTTAGCTGAGACTTTATATAACAAAATTATGTGTGCATACAAATCAGTATATTGTAAATAAAGTGTGTTAAACAGAAGTTAAGTTGTTTTAGTGCACAAATAAATTAAATATTGGACTGTAAAAATAAATAAACGTTACAGCAGAAATGATATTTTTAAGAAAGACCAAAAAAAAGACCAAGGTCAAAATAATAGGTAAAAAAATGTATAAGAGTAAAAATCAAAATTTAATTAATCCGCAACAATTCTGTACCCTATTTTTTATGGGGCGGGCAAGTTATACAAAAAGAGTTATTCTAAAGAGTGTAAATATTAGACACACGAGATTGATTATAACACATTGTGGTATAGTCTTTACAATATTAATTACTAAAAACCATTTAAAAGTGTTATACAGATTGAGTTAGTTTACTAGGCTTGAAAGTAGAAAAAATGGCATGAAAATAACATATTTGTCCCGTTAAACATCCACTGTACAGCGCGACAACAAGTGCTGTACGCACGCGATTCGTTGACGGCTTTTTATTTTATTGTAAACAGTGTATCTGCGATATTTATATTATTTATATTTATTCATCTCTTTTCTTTATTTTTTGTTGATTTTCATAAAAATAAGTCAGTTAGACATTTTTTAATGCAAAAAGTACAAAATAAGTACTTACGCTGTTGCTTTTACATTTCGAAATTCAGCTGCATTGAAACCTAACCCAACCTAACCTAACCATGAAAATGTCTAAGGATGGTAAATTGTTTGACAATGCTTTCACAAACCCTACTGACGACATTTTATGATTGCATAACACAAATAAAACCAATAATTCACAATAAAATCAAAAATAAAAGTCCAACTAATTACCACACATTAAATGTAAACAAACTGTCATCGATATGAGATTTGACGTCACGACCAATGAAGGTGCGTTTCGACTTCTATTTGAATTTATCGATTTTAACTTACTTTCAATTTGATATTATATAAAAAATAACCAGAATTGTTGCGTTGTAATGAGTTTAGGATTAAATATTTATAATTTACTATATGATTACAAAGGAATTTCATTGATTTATTTCTAATGGAAACACCGAATTACTAAGAAGTATAAAAACGCTTATGTGATCGACAATATTTGTAATACACATGGACATACACGCCTATGGAGAGAATGTTCCGACAAAGCAAAATTTGCCGCTAGGCGGTACCCTTTGTACCAACTTATTTTAGTTATACTATATCAAATTCTGTAAAAATAGATGTTTTAAATTGTACAACACACAATTACAGCTTATTTGAACTAACAGCATTTCAATTTAATTCAAGAAATGTAAAGGTTGACAGTTCTCAAATGTCAACGACAAAAAAACTCAGTTTCTCACTGAAAAATAAATTACTACTAGGATTAAACAATTAATTTTTTTTTATATTAGTCTTCTATATTATAATACCATTTCCACAAATAACCCCTCATTTCATCAACCGGTTGATTAATTCATTAGAAATTCATTCGTTTGAATTTTATCACAGGATTCTTGGCCGTCCAATAGTGCGACATGGGTGTTTCAAATAATAATCAGAATTTCAAAGTCGTCGACCTTGAAAATAAAAAATGTAGATGTGATGTCCATAAATTACCAATAGAAAAGCCATTAGCGACGACAGATACAGATGACTTTTTTTAATAAGGTTGGGACAATAAATCGATTGAATATTTATTTTTTTACCAGCTGCTTGATTACTGTCCTTGTCTGAATCTGATTACTGTCTTTGTCTGGTCCAGCCAACAATGGCTTTGTTGGCTCTTCGTCGATCACTACCAAATAGACATCAGTAAAAGGTTATTAATTTTCACTAAAATTAGTTTTTCGAAAGAGTTTTTAAATGTTGAGGACCAAAAAAGGGCAGGTTTAAAATAAGGTCCAGGTCATCTATAAAATAACATTATAAAAATATTAAATTAATATACTAGAATTTATAATGCATTCTTAATATTTAAAATTAAATAAAATGCATGGTATACTGGGAATGGAAAAATTTATTTAGGGATTCACACTCGAGCTAATAATAGGCAAATAATTCAAAATATTTATTTAACTAGGGTCAGTAAATTATAATTTTTACATTATTATTGGGTGTGGCAGAAGCATAAATGTGTTTGTGTGACAAATACAAAAATTGTATTGTAATAATTTGCATTGTGTTATGACTATGTAGACCTATTTATTATAAGCAGGAGAGAAAACTTTTGATTGATTTATGCTATAAAACTTAATGGAAAGTAAAATAATAAAATGTTAAATTTAATAAATGTGCCTGTTAAACAAATTTTGAAAGTTCCACAAGAGACCAATGTCAACAACAGTCTTATCAAAGCAATAAAAATCATCCTATATCACATAAATTAGCAGCTTATAATTCTATGATACATAGAGCATTTTCAATTCCAATGAACAAAAATAATTTTAATAAAGAAATTGAGATTATAAAACAAATAGCAATATCTAATGGCTATCCAATACATCCAACTAATATTCCCTCAACAACCAAAAGAAATTAAAAGTTATAAAAGTATTACATATTGTGGAAATATTTCTAATACAATTTCAAAAATAATATCTTCGGCAACATCTGCAATAATTTCATTCAAATCACACAATAATGTTGGTACAAAATTGTTAAATGTAAAAACAAAATTACCTAAATTAAAAAAATCTGGTGTTTACAAAATTAATTGTCCAAAATGTAATGCTGTATATATAGGTCAAACACAAAGAAATTTTGAAATAAGATTCAATGAACATTTAAGAGCATATAGATTACAACAACCAGATAAGTCAAACTATGCCAAACACGTTCTTGAACATCCACACTCACTCATACACACTAATGACATTCAAATATTACACACCTGTGATAAAAACAAAATTTAGATTTCCTCGAAGAACTTGAAATCAAAAGACATCTAGCAGATCAACAATATAAAGTAGTTAATGAACAAATAAATCTTGGAAGTTCACCACTATTAAACTGTTTACTTTGATTGAGTCTTCATTTTATACATAGATAAGACGTAATTATAACACAAATATATTAAGTTATTGTAAAGATCAGCAGGATATAGTTTTTCCTGGTTTTTCTATATCATTGCACAGTTATACTGATCTTAGAGGGAAATACATCCAGGATAATCCCTTAGGGCTAATAACATCTAGGCTTTAATATTGTTATGTCTTATTACTTCCTTACTTGGTCTAGCCTTAACTACCTATCAACATCAAGTACCTAGTTACAAACAAACATGTAATTTCAATATGTCAATCTGACGATGCTAGTTATAGCGAAACAGCTGTAATTGCAATTTATAGAATAAATAGTGACAGTTAATACAACCTTTTAGTTGTTTATTGTTCTGAATAACATGAATTTTCACACAGTAAGGGTTAGTACCATAAATTTCAATAAAAAACCTGTACAAACCATCCCCGAATGCTGCAAACTGGTATAATAGTAACAATAGTAAGTATTTTCTCTCCTACCTAGTTATGACACAAAAAATATTTAAGTAGTTATTATCAATGACTGTTTGCAAACTAATTTTGGAAAATATTTATTGGAATATTTTGGAATCTAGATATTTTGCAAGGTATAAAATAAGTATACGACAGCCGTAAAAGCACATGGACCTAGAACTAAACACTGTAACTGTAAGTGATGCTTTGAAGCTTCTGATGCTCAAAATTGGAAGAGGAACAGAAACACTATCCTGTTATAAGGAAAATTTTGGAGTGGAAATGAACAGACCGCCGTCCACTATGGCTGGAATGCACCACATGCGCTGCCAGCATTGGACCTAACCGTAAACCTTAAGCAGAGATGCAGAAAGAGATTCTAAGAAAAGTAGATTACCTTGCGACTTGATATTAAGAAGCAGACCTGGTGAAGTAGCACCCGCTAAAGAATATGTCAAAGATTTTTAAAAGAAGATCGAAAATATTCATGAACTAGAGCTTGATAAATTACTATCAAGTGACCGGATCAAAAGGCACTACGATGCACTAGCAACAGGGAATACTTATCTATCAAAGGAATTGGTCTGGCTCTATAAACCCCGATGGAAACCAGGCGTGTGACCGAAACTACAGAAAAAGTGGAGAGGTCTATATATTATCAAGAGGAGGATCGATGACGGAATCTGTCGAATTACAAGAGTCCCTAATAGAAATCCGTTGTATAGCAGTTTTTCGCTTTTCTAAAAAGGCAACGAATGTCGAAAACCGTAGAACCTTCCTGTAACCTCCACATGTTAAATCACATAGCCGACAGGTGACATACTAACTTAAATAATAATAAAATCGTTTCATTATAAAAGTGATAATTAACATTTAGCTTATAGGGAAAGAAGGATCTTTCCTAATAATTATCAAATTGACAAGTAAAATTCAACTTAATATCTGTCAAACTGACAACTAACGTCACTAAAATGGTTTCTTAGTTCCTAACACTTCCCCTCCTGGAATGATGCACCATTTCATATCCTTCATCTTCCTACAAACATCTACGACATATTCTTTTCCAGTCCCATTTCTCTACCATATAGGACCTTCGCAGGTGTTTGTCCAGAAGATTCATCAACAGGATGGCATAGCCATCAGAAAGAATGGAAGGTGTTGATTCCTATCTTTCTGGTGTTCCAACACAATCTTCGACACTTAGTAAATTAGGGATCAGATTGTGGTTGCATTGCAGTGATTCTGGTTTTTCTAATGTCCAATTTTTGAAAAACTTTTCAGAACAAGGAGGAGCCTTTCTAGGGCGTGGGCAGGAGCTTCTTATGTGGCCAGGTTTAAGCTAGATTTAAAGTTCAGACTATTAACAGGGCATCTATCAAGGTTTTAGGACGTGCCATCAGCACTGCTATGAATCTCTACAGGTTTCTCAGAACCTCAGCAAAAGCTTGAACTGCCATAATGCTTTTCCAGTAATTTTACTAACAGCTCGAAATCTTCTTCGTTTAATTTTAGTGATTGCAATACATCCAAAGCTTCTCAAGAGATATGGCTTTTTCCCCTTTTTCCAACCATTACCTCCAGCTGCAGGATTAAATTTCTTTAAATACCTCGGGCCAAGAGGTTTTTCTATCAAATATTGGTGGTTTGATGTTAGTTTTCATGTCTCTGGACCTCCTTCACCATGATGGATTCTTGGGTCTTGCTGTTTCCGAATTACAGCGTAGAGCTCTGATCTTAGTTGGACATCTATTGGACCATCTCTTTGATCACCTCCTCTCATGGAGTACTGATCTGTTGGGCCATCTCCTCGTTGAGTACTCATCTATTTGGCCATCTCTTCTCGTTGAATACTCATCTTTTGGATCAATTCTCCACGTTGATTGGTCACAAGTTGAGTAACCTGTTCCATCGAAAGGACTACAACAAGCTGCTGCAGCGAAGTTGTCTGGTCTGCAGAGAACTGCATGCGTGGCCATTACGGGCGCTATGTCCACCACTCCGACGGCGGCAATGGAGAGACTCCTAGGTTTAACTCCACTCCCCATTCTTTTGGAGAAGGAGGCTAGGATGGTCTCTTACAGAGCCAAGTCGATAGGTAACCAGATAACGGGGGAGGCACTTTGGGACCACGCGGGACTAGTGGGGAAGTTAAATTCCCACCAAGTCCTTGGAATGGTATCAGACATGCTTGCCACACGTGTACACGTGGAAAGGGCCTTTAACGTCCTATTCCCAAGTAGGGACGAATGGAAAGGAGGTGCAATCTCTTTCTCTGGGTCCGAGTGCGTTGTATACACGGATGGCTCGAAAAATTCACTGGGTGTGGGAGCCGGGGTGTATAGCAGAAATCCGAGAGTTGACATTTCAATAAACCTTGGTAAGTACGCTACTATCTTTCAGGCGGAAACGTTTGCTATAGATTTGTGCGCAAGGGAGTTGATTGCCCAACCCCTGGTAAACAAATGCATATACATAATTTCGGACAGCCAGGCAGCGTTAAAAGCACTGAATTCTACCCGGGTTGATTCAAAGCTGGTGTGGAGCTGTATCGAATCCCTTAACAACCTTGGAGCAAATAACAGAGTAACGCTACTCTGGGCTCCAGGGCATGCGGGAGTGGAGGGCAATGAAAGAGCTGACACTCTGGCAAAAAAGGGAACGGAGTCCGCGTTTATTGGACCGGAACCATTCCTTGGCATAGCAAAAAGCACTGCCAAGGACATTATCTCCAGCTGGGCAGCGAGGGAAACCCTTCTGCACTGGGAGAATATACCGGGGCTTACCCACTCGAAAGCGTTTATATCTCAACCTTCGAGCAGAAAAACAGCACAGCTCCTGGAATTGAGTAGAAGTAACCTACGCATTCTTACTGGACTGTTGACTGGACACTGTCGTCTGAGAAACCACCTGAGGAAGCTTAGTCTGAGCAATACGTCGGACTGTCGCTACTGCAGTGTGGCAGATGAATCGGCAGAGCACATTCTTTGCTATTGCCCCGCGTTAGAAATGATCAGGCTCCGCTCGTTTGGCCTCATACGGCTAGAGCCTACCGACTTTAGACAAGTCTCGCCAAAATCGATCTTGGACTTTGTTAAGAAGTGCAGACTGGATGGCGAATTGTGACCCTTAGGGGTGAGCCACAATAGGCCCTAGTTTGGCCGCAGTGGAGGGGTGGGAAACGCCCCGCTCACATTGAACCTAACCTAACCTAACCTAACCTAACCTGTTCCATGATTTCAGACCTTTGATTGACTACTTGATTCAAAGAGAAAGAAGAATCTAGCCTAATGTATATAAAACTGATAATAAACATTCAACTTAATATCTGTGAAAAGACAACTAACGTTACTACAATGGTATATTAGTTCGTAACAATACTTTTACAGTCGGCACCCATTTTAGCGTACCACCTCTGATTTTAATGCAGAAAAAAATATTTTATTAATTTATTAAAACAATTTTACTGCTATCTTAGTTCTAGTTGAAATGTTTTATATCTGTTTTGTCCCCTTTAGTGTCCCAGAAATCCGCTAATGTCGTCGTTAACCGTGACAAACGTTTCTTTAGCATGTAGGCAACGAAGTAAATCTACTAATTTTGTAAATGAAATTCAAAATTATTCATTTTCATGGTGACTTGATTCTTGGAATAAATATTAGAGATTTTATAGGGAATATATTAGTTATGGTAGACGACTGTCCTGCTTTGTACTCGCAATAATTAAACATCGCATCCGTTATTGTTTAATTTAAAAACTTACTTATCAGTTCTTCAAATCAACATCGCTTAGAAACAACAGCGCCGAAATCCATAACAGTTTTTATTAAAATTTTCAGAATAGCATAATATCTACTTCTATTTTATATATTTTTAAATATTATTTTATTTTCATTGTTAATTTTATTATATTATTATTGTATTGATAGATAAAGTGGGAGATACTGTTAAAATGTTTTAAAGAAATATATAAATATTCGAATTTTGACTAATTCAACTAAAATTATGTCACGCCAATGGCTAAGATTGTTTGATTTCCGACGAGCAATCCAAAATAGACGGGAGGATACGTAAAATGTAAATTATTCAGAACGGACACTTCGGTATCAGAGACCTTACCTTGCATTTGACTTAATTTAACTAGAAGATTTCCCAGCGATATCTGTAGTGTCGTTAAGGTGGTCACATAGCGAATCAGATATGGAGATTAGTCAACTATTCCAGAAACAAATGAATGTTTAATTAAGAAATGAAAACATGCGCATTTTAAAGAGCGTTATGAGAACGACGTTCTAGCGAAGAATAAAGAGGAAGTCGCACAACAACAAAGTCGATTACATATTTATATATTCAGTGTCGTTAAAATTGAATTGAATTACTACGAGGTGCGAATATCTTCACTGTTAGTTCATCTCAATTTAACGATTTGTCTACCTTTCGGTTATTTCAATATCTAACAGTTACATTGTAAGAAAACGGTTTATTATATCAACCATAAAAATAACTCTTCTTAATTCCTTTATCTATTTTTTAAGTGTCGAATTTAGCCCAAATTTCTCCATTTTTTGTTCTATTATATTTCCATGCTCAACCTGTTTAATGGACTAGTTTAGTAGGATCATATTAATCAAAATGATAGCAATATATATTTAGGATAAGATACCTACTTACTTATATTGGTATTCATTTTGCAAGTAATTTTTCTCATTTCGTAAAATTTAGCAATAAATAATTAGTAAGTTTTAAACGTAGCGCCAAGTAATAACCAGTAATGAAGTGTGTTTAAAAGTCAACGTTGTCACAGTTTAGCTACGTTCGTTTCAAGTATTCTCAAAGAACTGGCTGCACAAAACACCGTGTTCTGTGACTAACTGATTGTACCAGTTGACAAGATATATGACAGGAGAGAAAATCGTGTTTATCTGTAATAAACAAACAAGACCCCTATTCTTGACGGTGATAGAATAGCACAACCAATAGAAAGTGGGCGTGGTTCTATTGAAAATGCCAAAACGGTATTCTTGAAATTCGTTCTTTCACTGTACCGATAGAAGGGTTGCTCCCCGAGAGAACAATTATTTCTATTGGTTATTTTTGAAGGAACCGCTATAACACCAAGAGAAGGTGTTAGGGAATTTTATTTTCGAACCAAAAATAGTATAGAAGTAATTTCTTTCATAAACCAAACACAACCAAACAACAAATTAAACTAACGAAAATGACAGAATATTTTGTCAGAGAACAAAAATATCAATATGTTTATCTCTTTTTAATGACAACAAATAAGAGAGAGAGATAAGTTTCTCGGTTAATATTAAAGCATATCGACAACATCGCAAATTTTCTACCAATCTAATTGAAACACGTCACTTACCACTTATGACGTATGTAACCATTAAATTTAAATTTCAAAAGCCGATTATGGCTAGAGGATTAATTTTATAAAAATTTTATTTGTACAGCTGAACCACTAAAAACCTATTTTATAAGATGCATATATAAAAAAAAATCACTAAACTAGTCCATTGTCTTTTTTTATATAACCGCACCAAGGTTATTAGAGTTCAACTAAGAACATTGAAAAATAAAACTTTATAACAAAACCAAATTTTAAAGTTACATTTTGTTTTTTTAAGGTAGCTATCTGAAGTATGGAAGAACTCTCAAGATTTATTTGTTCATTAAGAATTTAATATTGCTGATCTGCTAGATGTCTTTTTATTTCGAGTTCGATAATGAAATCTAAATTGACAGATGTCACGTAATACTAGGTACGTTCCGAAACAGTAAAAAATATTAGTTTGTTTAAAGAATGTTAGGGCACTTTTACACTTCCCAGACTTTTTATTTTAGTCATGTTTTAATCATGAGTGGGCATAATGAAAATTCACTTGAGATCACTATCTAATCAAGTGGAACATAGCTTGCATTTGATCTAGAGTAAGGTCTAAGGCAAAAAAAATAAGAATAATAAGAAAAAAAATTATACCAGAAAACAAAGACATAAAATGTTCATCGGATGGAATAGTTGGATCACAATCGGAAAATGGTACAATTCATTACATTTGACTTAAATGTTTAGTTTTCCAAACTTGATCTTTCACTTTGAGTTATTTCCCGAATGAGAAGGATATTCGAAGTCTGTTCTCCGAGAAATTATTCTATTATCGAAATGCTGACGGAGTAAGTCTAAGGTGCGCACAGCTGTATGGCTCGTTGCACCACCTTGTTGGAACCATTGTGTGCGAAACTGTAGATTTCGTGCACGGCAAAAGTTATCCAGATCTCTCACAAAAGGTATAATAATAACGTTCTTTGTTGACAGTAAGTGGATTCTGATTATCATCTTCAACGAAATAAGGACCAATCATTCCATTATCAGATACCGCGCACCAAACGGTAACTCGAAGACTGTGGAGTGGTTTCTCTACAATGACATCAGGACGTTCAAATCCAAGGAATCTGGTTGTTTGTCGATTAATATAGCCGCTAAGATGAACGTGACTCTCGTCTGAAAACCATATGTTTTTCAAAAATTCGGGATCTTTGTAAATTAAACTCAACAAGCAACCACAGCAAATTTCTCTTGCACGTTTGTCCGCAGCATTTAGTTGTTGTCCAACTTGAATACGGTATGGATAACCACCAATTGATTTGAACATGCGACGTAAAGACGTTTCACTAATGTTGGGTTTACATGCAGTTCTTACAAGACTTCTTTGAGGTGATTGCACAACTTGGTTAAAAACACGTCCTTCATTTTCGTTAGTGCATACTGTTTTTCGACGACCTGAAGAACCTTTACGTTGACACAATACACTACCAGGGCGACGAAATTTTTCAACAACATCTAACAGCACAGTTTTACTAAGAGCTGCTTTTTTAATTTTTTTTTGATATAATTATTGACACCTGTTCTAAGCTTGGACCATCATTACGACCTTTTCCGTATGAACGAAAATAATGCTCTACCAAAAACACTTTTTCTTCCGTTGTTAGAACCATTTTTAAATCAAATTTAACTGCAGCGTACTATTAATATATCAACTAATGACAATTAAGTCAAATATGACAAATCCATATTACATAAACAACTCCACAGCACTCTCTGTTTCAGTACTGTTTATTTTGGCGGATACCGTACTAGATACTTTCCGTGGTATGAAAAGATGTATACAATAAAATGTGCATAGCACGGTTAAAATCAATTTTTTTTTAAATGCAGAAAGAAAACACGCAATGAAATATAACCGGTTTTGTTTACAGTGAGTTAAAAAAACCAATTAGGCCAAAAATGGACATTTTAAGAAAAGGTTTGCGTTGGATAAATCCTCTCCCCACACCAGGTATATTTAATCCTATGGGTAATTTCAAAATCGATATTTTTATGATTTATTAATGATGCTCCTTCTTGTTAAGGATGGATTATTTTGAACCGACAAATCATAAGTACCTCTTGTAACCTAACCTAACCTAACCTAACCTAACCTAACCTAACCTATTTTGAAATCAGTTGTCCTATGATTTTTTTCATTTTGTATTTTTGTATTTTTTGTGTTTTTTCAATAAAACTTATACTACCTACATACTCTTGCTTTCACTTCCCTTTTTATATCACATTATGTTAATATGAGACAATAACAAAGTATCTAGCAATAGATATGTTTAAGATATGTGAAAGGACAATAATTCTCGGGTGGCGAAATTACTGGTAGGCTTAGCACGCCATTAAAGATTGGTGGCGAATTTACCTGTAGTATACTAACGCCTTAATGATACTTGGTGGCGAAATTATCAACACCGGCCTGCTGGTTAATGGATATCCTTTGAAGTGTCCGGATAGTGACACCAACTACAGATTTTGTATCTGCTCAAGTTTGATATTATGAGTAGATACATATTCAAATAATTTTTGAACTACGTATTTTGTGAAAAATCGTTTAAGTGAGTCTCGGAAAGGTAAGCATGTAATATTAGCATGTTCTGTTTTGGTGATTGAGTATGAGTATTGCTTTATTATTACAAGCGCCAAAGAAAACCTAATCTAACAAAATAATGAATAAATAAATTCAATCGGACAATAATCAGAATCTCATCACTTTTTAACATTTCTTAGCGAAGTGGCTGCCATTAATTTAAAATATACGTGTATTCTAATTAAGCCATTATTACCTACCTGCTGCCAAACACGTAATGACCAGTTTAATATAGAGGGGGGAGAAAAAAATACCTTACAATGATTTATTTGCAGGTGATCAAACATTCCGACAATCATGGCAACCTGTTTCTTCCTCCGAATGGGTCAACCGACCACTGTTTCGCTTAAACAACAAACGACTTAAGAAAAATCCCCAAAATAAACCACCAACATCTCCATCATAACAATGTGAGCTCTTACACATTCGTCAAACAGGTGAATTATTGATTGCACAGTCGTAACATCGAATTGATGACTCATCCTCGATATATTGCTGATTTAGCACCCATTCAATTCTTCTTGTTCCTAAATATCAACTGTAAAGTACAAATCGTTTGACAGAATCCAGGAGTGTTTTGATCGTCAAAGGGAATATTTTGAAAAACAATAAGGCCATTATGATTATTATATTAAGTCAGGCACACTCCAGTTCAATTATGTTTTATAATAAAGGTTGAAATAAGTGTTTACATGTTACAACGTTAAAAAAGCTGGGTTAAAAGGGCCAGTTGCAATCGTAAAATAAAGGTAGGAATCATTGTTTACCTGTTTTTTATATGATTTATATCTCTAAGTGGGCATATATTGATTGCGCACATTTTATTACCTGTCTAAGTAATCCTTCTAATCCCGGTTATCGATTGCGCCCCGGTTTAAAACAAAGATAAAATGAGGTGTGTCAATAATACTTACCTGAATATTAGAATATGAAAACGTACTGTTATTTTCAAATTCACGATACTTTTATATTGATCATATTAAATGTGTCAATTTTATTAATTATACATAATAATATACTATATTATACATGTATATGGTTGACATTAAATAAATAAAATATCCAAAAAATTAGTACCTAGAACACAACACATTTATTAAAAAAGATTTTATACTTAATCTAACCTAACCTAACCTAACCTAACGAAACGATACTCCGTTGATTATATCTCTGTTTTCGAAAGGTATAATTTTTTACCAAAACTAAGTTTCCCAAACGATCGCTTTCTATTCGCGTGAAAACTATAGAACTCAAATTTTTTCACAGGTAGCAGCTAGTACTCACTCATGCGTAGGTAGATAACTAATGACGACACTATTATCTCACTTGGGGCGCAATCGATGCAAACGTTTTTCAGGTAAAATTCGAAAAGGCAGATTATCCTAAGTTTTATTGCGGGTTTGGGCGCACTTCGTAATTTCCCTTCTAAGTATAGTTTGTTTAACCATCCTTTGCCGTTACGTCATACATTGTCCAACTTCATATCTCATTCATGAAATGCATTATCTCTCACATGACGTTATTAACGTATTTCCAATTTAATGTCGACGTGAATTTTATTTGTTACTTTTGACAGTTCGGTTGTCACATTTTGCATCATTATAGGTTATTGATTATAATTTTGAGGTTGTGTGTAAAATAACATTTAACTAATATAACATAACTTCAATATAATTATTACAATTGTATTATAGTAGATGTACTAATCTACATAAAAAATGTGATGTGATTTATTTATAATACATACCTACCTGCAATAATGTTCATCACATTAAAAGAATGAAATAATTGTAAGAAAATCCATTATTTTAAGGTACAAAAGGTTATCTACCTGAAGAGCCGCCGTACGCCAATGTACTATTATTTGCTAAGTGGTTATTGAATTGGAATAAATTTAATATTTTTGTTGTTAATTATATCTAATTATTATATTTGTTTCTTTGTTTATACACCTGTAGATAAAGTACATAAAAAATCCAAAGGCTGAGTATTTATGCACTAACAGCTGCTACGTCCTCTTTTTCATGTGACATTATTTAATAACATTTTTATTATTTTTTTTTCTGTCACATGTATTTATTATACATAATATATTATGCATTATAATGTTAGCGAAAAACTTTTTTTATTAATAAATCCTTTTAAACTCTCTTATACAATATACCCAAAACAACGACCATACAAAATATTTCTGTTGACACAAGTTCATTTAACTGTGTAGATCAAATTTCAAAATATATGATCGGATAATTCCTTCCCTCCAGGATGTAAACCCGGGCAGTAGATATCACGTCCATCAAATCTGAAAATCCTGTAAAATCATGACCAACCAAATCGTAACCTGTCTTTGTCAATAAAACATCAAAAACGTCGGAATTGTTGTATTGTCTCATTATACACCGTGTTGTTTTGAATATAGCGAGATACAGCGTCATCTGCATTCGATGTACCGGATGTTCTGTCAGTGTTGATTTGCCCTAAGGCGGCGATATTTTCGGTTTTGCAGTAAATAATCTGTTGCACAATGGATTTCCAGAGGCGGAACAATGTATTTATGAACGAGACTTTATTAGAAAACTTAAAATTTAGGTGCATAAATTTTAAACCAACAGTAAGAATTTTTTTATTTGTTACAATCCAATTGGTTTCTTCAATTATTTATATATAGATATCAGTTTAAAATATGGTTAAAATCCGAATATATAATTGAAGAAGTTATATACTGATGATGAAATTATCTGTTTTCGATTCATAATTTTCTTGTTGTGTTGGTAATTGCTTAATTTCACGTATTTTAACAATTTTTTAAAATCTTTTCCAAATAATCTGACTTGAAACAGCCAATGTACTGATTTATTTTGCACGTATGTAATATTTTATGGAATAAATGTACGTCATTATTTAGATTGTAAATTGCAACACACTAATACTGGATTCCCTCGGAAATAAAAATGTATTTTTTAATTTTCATATACTGTTAATAGCTATGTAAATATAACGTACTAAACTTTTATAAGATAACCTTTTATAAACACACAAATGACGTCCCATCTGTACTTCGTACACAGTCCCTAAACAAGGACAGGCAGTTTTTTACGGCGACCCCTTTTTTCGAGGGGAGGGGGTAAACACTGGAATGGTTCCGTCAGAAACAACCTCATGGTAATACGAAGAAGATCCGAAACATGATGTTTAATTTCCTAGCAAGAAGATCTACAATAAGTTAAAATATATTGAAGAGTTATAATTGCCTTTACAAAAAAAGGTCCAACCCTCCTTGGAGCAAATTTTGACGAAATCCCCTTGTTTTTTGAACTCAAAACATGGGTTTTTAAAAGACCTTTGTTGCCGACAGTAAAGGTTAAAGATCGCCCATGTTTATTAGTATGTAGCTTACATTTATATTTGCATATTGTTTCCGAAACTTCCTGTAGCCTTTGAGCATCATTTTAAGGTATAAAAACATCTTCAGGACACAATTCTCGGCTTCCACAATCTGTCGAAGATCATAAATTAATATTATCACAAGGCGTCCTGAGTAACCTCAGGCGTCTCTATAGGTAGACACTAAGCATACCCAATTCGTATCAGATAATTTGGACCAGATAATTTACCCAAGATACAATTCAATTTTCCTGGTGTATATAAATCATTTTCATATAAAGACCTCTATAGCCCATCTTTAGCAAGCGCTTCTCTTTCAGAGCTGTGGACAACTGGCAAATTCAATTACGATTGCAATAGATGATCTAATGCAAAAGTAACTTCGGCTCCCTCTAAGTATGTACTAAACTTTTCTACACTCCAAGCTACAGCAAGCGCTTCTCTTTCAGAAACGTTGATAGACTGGTAAATTCAATAAGACTATCATTGACTCCATCTCCTTGCAGTAAAACATCTTCTGAAGGTATAAGGCTCACCTGGATTAGCTTCAATTAACCACTATTTTAATATTTCAAACGATTCGTTTTGGAACTGTCCAAATTGAATCGTTTTTCTTAACCCAGTCTGGTCGTGAAAAATGGTTGCTTCTGAAAAATTAGGAACCACGGTAACACGAACTAGTCTTGATAACACTTTGTCCTTACTTTTTATTGCGGGATGGTTTAGTATTGATAATTGCGGAAATCTTTTAAGGATCCGTGTCCAAGAAAATTAATAGAGAGGGCCAGCGTTGTTGGCTCATGTTTTTGTTCGAATGTATCAGTATTAGTAGACACTTGCTTTAAAATATTTCTGTAGTTCCGCTTGAGACCGAAGATGATGTTTTCCATGTCAAGAGTTTGTAAAAACATGGTACATTTAAGTGTTTGACGAAGTCAAGGATTTTTCGTTGACCAGTAGTGGCAATTTTGACGATTAGCATGACCGTTAACGGAAAAAGTGCACTCATCAGAAAATTTGTTAGCAAACATTTTTTCTTCTATCAAAATTGTCTTCCATGAGTTCCTGAATCGGTATAATTTTATAGGGATGCATTTTATTTTCTTTCAATATGAAGTATCGTTGTATGCCTGGCATACAACTAGCGGATGCTAGTCTACTCGATGTATGTGGGTTTTCCATTTAAAAAATTAGGGATTGTAACTATCAGTAAAAAGGGGTTGAAGGTAGGGATCAAATTTTCACTTTAAAGGATGTCAATACAAATTTGACGTGTTTCGGGATTTTTTATAAACCTGTAGTGTAACCGAAATAATGAATTTATTCCATTTGGCTTTTCCACAATGTATAATATAGTTGTATCGTACCTGCAATCCTTCTATCAGCGCCACAGTCTACAAATCGAACACTATAAATATCTCCTAATACAGGAACGAAAATATTGTATATTAATTTTAATCATTCACATACTACAACCTAATACCCAATATACCTTAAATATTGTATTATATATGTATTATATACGACGTGTTTTTGTTACCACGATACAGGTCACAGTTTTTATCGGGGCATTGTACAACATTGATGGAAAGCTACCATCCCACTGGGTCTGCCAAAGGCGCTGTTATAGTTAAAAAAAGATTTTTTCTAGTAACTTGAACCATTTGCAGAACAATGCTATAAATTCCACTAATTTATTATTTTAATATCTTAGCGTTTTGCAGAAATAATAATAATCGCTGGTATTTAAGAGCATTATCAACTTTATGTCTTCTTTGCTTATTTCGAGGAGATTCTTTACTCTTTCTGATATGTAAAAAAAACGATTTTTCTTTTGCAAAATTCTAACGTATTCACACAGTTATGTCGGATTGTTTATAGTTTATGACACAGAGTTTTTTTGTTGTTGCTTTTTGTGCAGCATATAAAAACTTCACACTAAGGAACGATGCGTTGGCACCATCTATCAGTCTCCTTTTTTTGTGTAAATGTAATTTTTTTCTTATTAGGTACTTTAACCAACCAAAAGTATGCATGTAATTCGATTCGAAGATATGTTTCTTAAATTAATTTTCTAACTGATAATTTTATATAAAAAAATTTTCAATGGTATATCCTGCGGTTTGACACGCGAAAGTAATAAAATTAATAGAGGTGTCAAGCCCTTACGTAACTGTAATGAAAAACAAGCCGTTCGTGTATTACAACAGGAAATAATAGTGACAAAGTGTTATTTTTGCAGAACAGCCTCGCTGTCATAACAACCATTCAGACGTCATGTTAAAAAGCTTGGACACGACACTCCGAGACAAGTGACAGAGAATACGTGCAAAGCTTGTCGCTTACCCAGAAATACACTCTTTAATATTCAATGCGAATGGTTGGAACCGTATGCATTATTTCACATGATTGCCTTTCCGTTTTTTATTCTTTTTTCTATTTTTCATTTTTAACTATGAATCATGAATTTGATTAGGGGTTTTAAATCTAAAAAAGAGTACTATATATCCCTTTATTTATCAGACTGCTTTTTTAATTATAATGAATTAAAAAACTAGTATTGTAATGGCTAATTTGTATACCGAATGCAACTTTACACTCTAATATTGTTTTTTTAGTCTAGTAGTTAAAATATCTAGCAAATGTATAGGTAGGTGAGTGGAAACATAATTGAGGCTATCAGCGCAAAAGTGGTGTAACCCACTATTTGTGTTGGTTGCAGTTTTGGTGTAAACTACATTCTATACATTATTAACTTTGAATAAAAAAGTGGAGTAAGCCACCTTTTGTTATCAAAACAAAAGATGGCGCTAAATAAAAAATAAATTAATAAAAACAAATCTATCTTAGCAAATTTTACATCCTATTTTTCCTAAGTGCAGTGCCGGGGGTTACACCACTTTTGCGCTGATAGCCTGAATTATTTACATAATTACAATAGTTTATCCAATAGTATTAAAAAAAATGTATAACAATTTCTCACAGTTTTTGCAATTTTCTCTAGGTATAGTAAATTTGAAGTTTGTCTTCGTTCTCCTGGAGAAACAACATCATTGTGTGTATCTTCTAAATTTACGGATGATTTCCACATTGGTAGCACCTTCTGCTTAAAACTATAATTTGATATAATGGTTTACATTAATGATAGCATATACTGAAGTATTCGGCAATATTTAACTGGTTTGTAGGAGACACTTTCACTTCGGAAAAATGTAACCACATTTTATACTTTTTTTTTCGGTAAAAGTATTTTTAAATTAGCTATCTGTAGTTTGCCTAATATCTATAAGCAAATAATTATACTATTAAAGAATTGTAATAAAAAATGCAACTAAGTTGCATTAAGATCAATAATTCAATCTTACTTAATTAGTTTTCATTTCTTAAAAATGTAAACTGTTAAATCAGTACGTTTAACAATAAAGCATGTTTTTTTGTGTAGATAAAACCGAATTAATATTTGCCCGAGGCCAAATTAGGTACATGAAACCTTCCGTGGCACTAATCGGGTATTGTGTATACGTTATTGAACTTTGGTTTCCCATCATGAGGCTTGTCATTTCCACATCAAAGTCAAGCGAATTTTTATAAAAGTGTACTTGAAAATTTCATTATACATCCTCCGTCAATGTAGAGCAAACATTATTTCAAATAAAAATGGCGTCTCGAGAGCAATGTCCTGTACGTTTATTTAGAAGAGGTCACAGAAAGTTTATGGCGTACACATATATGTCAAGTAGGGTCTCACATCTGTCATATGACTGTTCCCATGCATTGGGGTTCAAAATAATAGAAATATACCCTTTATTTGAGTACGCCGAGTGCCCAAGTAGGATACAAGGGCAATTCTTTTACCAATCAAAAGGGTATGTTTAGTAGGTGGAGCTCTTTTGTATTGACAGTGCAGATTCAATATGGACAATTTTTTTCTTCTCAACTTCATCATGCACGAAATTAAGTAGTGTAAGCAATCACGTGCAAAGGATGCAGTTGGGAAAATTAGAAACCGAAATTTGCAGGAAGTTTGATCGGTTAAAATAATGTTTTAGCATTCAATTATGTTGTTACGTTATGGACTCCAAATTAATTGGATAATATTGGATAGATAATATGTTTCCATAAATTACCTCTTTTATTACACTTATTTTTTTGAAGAATTAGAAAATTTAAAAACAATGGCAGAACTATTTCATTATCTATTTTAATTCAATTTTGTTTAAGTAAACTAGGCTTTCGTCTAAACAAATAAATGATCCACATGTATAGGGTTAGTTCATGATTTTACTGTAGTACCTCACAGATCTAGTGAGCCTTTTATTTTCTCCTTATAGTTTATTTTAGCATTTAACATTTTCATTGTTAAAAGACCCTAACATTTTTTATCGAACTTCGTGTTTCTATGACATAAACTATAAGTAATAATGAGTCACAAAAATAAATAAACAATTGCAGTAACATTGTACGAATACTCCGGATTTTAAAGAAAAAAATTTCTTTAAAGTTTTGATTATTGACAAACGAAAAAAGTATAGAACTGTCAAGAAATTCAATTTTATTTATTACAAATTTGAGCTAATGGGATACAGTTTACCTGACAGCGATAAATTAAACTATCTCCATATTTCAATAAACAAAAATGATTCCGCAGTTTATTTAATAAAATGTGTTATTTAAACTGATGAGTTTGTCATATCTAACGAAGAGGTTTCAAAAGAGGGGTTATTCGTATCTACACTTTAGGGTCTACTTTGGACCAAGCCACAATCTGCCTTAATTCGAAATATTCGTGCGGTTATTGACATAACTCGCTCCAGCGGGGGTTGGCAAAAACCCTTTAACGTACATAAGGGTTAATATGGACTCAATAGCAAAGACATGCAGAGATGGCTTTACTTTGGAAGATAGGAATTATGTAAAATATTTTATACAAATGTTTTGTTTCGGTTTAAATAATAGTAATACTAATAAAGTTTATTCAGATACTAGTTTTTTACAATATAAGTATATAAGTATAAATATAAAATATAAAAAAACTTAAACATAGATATTTCCATTCATAATGAAATACACAATAACATATAATATAAATATTTAAAATTACGGTAAGCACAGAAACAGAAAAACCACTTGTACATGTGCTGGTGCATTTTATTTACTAAATCGTGAGAAGAAAGAGTATATTTTAGGAAAATTTTTGACAGAACTAAAAAGAAGCCTTTTTTCTTTACTCTCTCTCTTTACTAGTGGATAGATAAATATTGCCCCTTATTCCGTAATAATATATAATTAGGCACGGTGTCAAAAACAATTGTTATGTCCACACACATAATACACATAATCTGCACAGATAATTGAAACCAAATTGACGGCTGGATAGAATTTCAAATCTTTTTTAAAACTTTTTCCAAATTAGAAACTAATAAAATGGGTCTCAATTAAAACATTATAGGGTATATTTGATTACTTTAGACTCTAATTAAAGAAAAAAACTACAATAGATGATGTCAGTCTATTAAAACATCATGTCTAAATTTATATTAGATTCCCATAATTCTTTTGCTTTCACTGCAACTGTGATTGCAATTGTTTGGGGGTTTATGTCTTCTCTTTTGTAAGTAATTTTTAGTAGTAGTTGGTATAATAAGCATTAAGGGTTCGTTCAGGATTGAGTTTTTTTAATTATACTACTGGAATAAAAAAATTTTGGTTACCAGCATGGTACAGAATAAATAACAAAATAAAATGTAAATCAATCATGAAATTTACTAAAGAAACTGTAACAGAGATGTATTATTGATTTCCTTATGAACATTTTGAAGTAAAAGATTTAAATAACAGACGACAAAAAATAAAGAAAAATTGTCTATTCAAATAATAAATCTATGCTAAACTTAAAAAATATTGGTATTGTAGACTTCGGTAATATATTTAATACAATTATTTGTAGAAGTTTTTGAGTTGCTAATATAACATGGTAACTATATTTGCCATCAGTAATACTATATTCATATTTGCATCATGCCAAATACTACAAATTTTATCTTAAAACCATTTTATTCTGTTGCCGTAGAAGAAAGTCTGCATCCTGCCCTGATTCTTAACTAATTATCTCGGTTGAAAGATCATAATCCCCACATATAATGGCCAGTTTTGAACTTATCAAATCTACCATCATGGCTGCCATTTATGTACATAACTGAGAGACCCTTGTTAGCTGTCTATTATCTAATAAAATTGCGACACTATATCCCTACAAAATTAACAAATTTCAACCCTCATAATGTGCCATTTCTACTCAGACGTATAGACCCATTAACTGTAATGTTATTAGTCTAGCGTTCTAAGGTTAATCTCTCATTTTGGTCACCTGAATGCAAGTATACCTTCTTATTAATATTAATATCTGTTTATATTTGCAGAACAGGGATTTAACTTTTATACTCCTAAAATTACTAATATTCCCATAACCAAGTAATTTAAATGGTATTAGTTTAATTAAATAATAGGTATATAAACACCAATTTCTTTTATTATCTATTTAAAAAAATAACTATGTTTGTGATTTTTTGTATTAAACAATAATCGTTAGATTTGTTGAATTTAATAATTTAAATTTTAAAATAAAAAGTGAAAAATGTTGTATAGTTGTCTCTTGTTAAAAACATAAAACAACTAGATTTGTATTAAAAATATTAAAAATATATTTTCCACAACTCAGTCTGAATTTATTGCAATTTTTGTTATTTCTCTGTCATTGATGACTAATTACTGGTCATGCTGATGTACTTATTGTTTTTAAAAAAACTATGCAAATCATACGGAATAATCAGCATTCACTATAAAAAAAACAGTACCTTTACAGTAATCCATATTTTTGGTGAAAATGTTTTTTAATGATTATTTTAAAATATGAAGGCTATATGCCCGAAGCATCTATCGTACAATAAAAGTGCTTTTCTATTGTCTTTTATTAGAGAATAATAATGAATCTATTTTCAGTTTTTTTTAAATTAATGTGTGTTATTTTGATAGAAAACAATAAAAATTATTTTTATGGTTTTATATTAAAAATAGTCCGAACGAATATCGATTAGGCATAATTATTATACACGAAATAATCTCGTTAAATAATTTACTACCCATTAAATAACCAGAATTATTCAAAATTGAAGACCTCAAGCCAAGATTTTTTATTCTCAAATTGTTACAAATACTACACGTAAATTTAAAAGTAGGTACTAGCTTTACATCATATACGTACTATGTAATTATATGTAGAATAAGAAGTACAAGCACATAACCCTTTTATATATCTTACATTATTTATTCTTTAACTTTGTTAACTTGTATTCATGTTTAACTATTTTAAGGCTTCCCTTTAACATGCTTTTATTATGCACTTTAATTAATAAATTAAGATGATCCTTTATCAGTTCAATTTGACCGTAGTTAAAAATAAATGTAAATATTGTTAAATAAGTTTGTAAAAATTTTATTCCCGTTGGTTATTTGTTTAAGGAAGTGTTTAGTACAATACTGAATTATATTATTCAATACAATTAAATCTGAAGGAATGATTCCTTGGATATTAAAAAATAGCCTGTCATTGGTAGGAATAAATACGAAGGATGATTAAACAAACGTTGGAAACGTTTTCTCGGGTAGGTAATTGATATAGAAAGAGCAGCAGGTAAAAAATTTTCTAACCCAGCCATATGCTCAGGAAGTAATAAACGTAATATTTTATTCTCTTTTGTCGTGCCCATTTTGTTAAATATTAATAAATGACAAAGGAAATCTTGATAGTGTCGTTACGTAGTTAACTAGTTTATTATTAATTGCGTGTAATCTTAATTTAAAATCTGTGATTTCCAACACGCATAATTCCCTTTATATTATATTCATACCGTACTCAAAACGGATACCTACCTAAACTTGACCATCTTTCACCTCTTGATTAAACATTCATGTAGGCATTTAGACATACATGGTGATTCTAAATGATTATTTAATACGTTTCATAAGCGGCATTATATCAAGAATTTATCCATATTACCATGTTTACAAAATGTTCGATGATCTGGTACAAAACAACTCATTTGAAATTTTTTACAAAATCTGGAAAAGTTTTAGCATAAACTTGGTGGTGGAATAAGTTGAGAAGAGTATGTAAAATTCATTTGGTAAAAAAATAAAGCAATGAGTAAGGAAATAACCTAATAATTACCTACACTTTAAAACACAAAAAAAATTAGAGATGAATCCTCTATTTTAATAGAAAAAACAATATTTCACTTCACGTTTGTTGCATCTCGATTAAAAATTGCTTTAATATTTAAATGTAAGGATTCGGGCCGTGACGTCAAGAACCGTGTTGTCGAAACCAGTTCTAAATAGTATTTACACATTTTACTGATGGTTACTAAATTGATAAATCTATTTATGAATTAGGTTAGTTTCATACTTTTTAAGAAGATGCATCGGAAAAGTTTAATAAATATAATTTATCCCAGTACATTGGTCAGATATGGTTTAAATTCTGGCTGTCGAAAAACTATAAAAGATGTCATATTGAAACTAAAGTTGCAGGCAAAAAATATTATTAGCATAACAAAACCCAGTCCGAAGAATTCTTGTCACAGCTTTGAGAGTTGGCCAAGACTTCCATGGAAACATAGTGCGGAGAAACAAACGCCGGGAACAGCAACACATTGATAAGACTTACGTTAACAGAAGCCTCTCACTGAAGTTGACAAATAGGGCCCTAATTGCAGCTATTAGATTAGATTAGATTGTCTTAGGTCGCATATGACAGATAAACTTCTCTTTTGTGACTACCTTAATCTACTTAAATTCTAGAACGCCAATACATTTAGCAGCTTTTTAGAGAGCATATTCCTAATTTGATAGGGAGTCAGAGCAACTTATTTTGGGAATTTGAGCAATTTACAGAACATACGCATTCGCATAGTATGTGTTCTGCCGTTTCTTTAGCTCATTCGCAGAAACGACACTTTTCATTTTCTGATTTGCCTATTATATTGAGGTGAAACTTCAGGCCAGTGTCGAATGAGAAGACCTATAGTAAATTTTATATATTTTTGGTTCATTTCGAGAAGGCACTTTACTCTCTCTACCTCTTTGCTCTATCAGCTTCCTAATTAGCTATTATCCCTCTGTGACATGGCACCCATATAAATATGACCTTGTTGTTTCTTACCAGTTTCTTAGGGGATTGTTTACATTTCCGAACTAGCCTTGACTTAGAGCCTTTAAAGCTGCCGGACTGTCTGTAAGAATATAGATGTTTGTCTTTCGAGTGCCTCTACGGAGCCACTCCTTGATCTATAGCGTGTAAATGGCAGTGGAGGTGGAATTAACAACGCCTCTATAGCTGCAGTGGGGTACGTTCACATTGCGCCTGTTATTCCTACACAAGCCAGCCATTTCACTTGCCGCTGTTGAATTTTTGGCCCCCGAAGCACTTATATAACCAGAAGATCATTTTCGGTTTCAAGCCCCGTCTTCCCAAAGGACCTGCGGCAAGTCCATGATAGTTCCATACTTTGCTCCAGGATAGCTCCTAGATATTTCACTTTGAAAATTTAGTTTAATATTGTTCATAGTAGTTGAAGCGGTCAGAGAGTATCTGCGTCTCCTGGTGAACGGTATTAAAATTGTTTTGCCTGGATTGACCATAAGGTCTTTCTCCTGGCACCATTTTTCTATGATGTTTAGGGCAAGGACCACAGCAGAGGCGATAGGACTCCTCCTCTCCTACATTGGCTATCATAATTCTGGTTCTGTATCCATTGTACCAGGAAGCTCTCTGTGTTCCTCTTTTCCATTGCCCTTTTGAGGGATGTAAACGAGGTGTTATCAAAAGCACCCTTTATGTTAATTAAAACATCAAGGGTTGCCTCTTTAGCAACTGGTGTCTTCTCTATGCTTTCAGTTAAGTATTGTAGAGCAATTATAGTGGATTTGCCTGTTTGATACGTAATATGCCTTTTCTATTTCGCAAAATGTTTGCTTGCATGTAATGATGTATTCGTTTTTCCATAGTTTTAAAAAGAAAAGAGGTTAGGCTTATGGTTATGTATGCGAGAATAGGACTGGCTTTGTGCCCGATCTGAAGCTATGACATCCTACATATTTATCTGAAAGCTGACCCCGTTTTTATTGATTATTATGTCTTCAGTCAACTATAAAAACTATTAGGTTAAAATAAATTTCAAAACAATGAATAAAATTTAGGTAATGCATGACCCGCTGTACTCACGATTTCCTATTAGTTCATATACAAATGTATTTAAAAATAAAAAAATTGCTAATATGAAAATTAAGAATATAAAATGTCGAGGTACTTCCGCTTCATTTTCGACAGCCATCTTCTACGATGTGTAACTCATAATGTTACGCCAATGTAGGTAGTACCTATTATTTTTTTATATATATGCATCAAACAACTAGTAACTGGTAATAAGTGTGAAAGAAAAAAACTACCATTTGTCATTATGTACAAAACATAAAATGATTATTGCGCAATCAGATGGGAATCTTATTTAAAAATTATATCTAATTGTATCAGGCTGTGAAAAATGATACCGTTGCGCATCTAAGTTTTATTGTTATTGGCTATTGTTTTGGGGACGTACACGGTCAACTTTGTGTGCGTACAGAAAATTATTTATATTCTGCCTTGGATTACAATACGCAATTTGGTAAAAAAAAATCCCACAGAATGAGTTCGACTTTTTACTATCGAACAATCTTTTTGTATTTAAGTTTTTATTATACCATACACAATCTAAGTCATATTTAAAATGAAAAATAAATGCATTTGCATCTGAAGAGAAAAATAATATTTTAAACTGGCAATTAAGATTTCAACAAGTGTATTTTAATGGATCTCATCAAGTATACATTTTTAATCAATAAAACGTTTATTTACATGAAAAATTTTCAATTTTAACTTTCAGTAAAACTTAAACACCAGATATAATATAACGTGCCATCTTAATGCTGCAAAATCCCGACAAATTTAAAAAACATTTTTCACAATCTATTGAATGGAGAAACAATACTGTGAACAGTTAGAGAACAAGCAGTAGGTATACTAGCCTTTAATGGACATTAAATATTTGTAGCTAAATAAACTAATAATATTTCATATTTTAGAGCACCACCAAAAGTGATTTAATAACAGTAAACAACTAAAAGGTTGAATTATGTAAACTTTCTCTATTTATTCGTAAAAAACGTTTTTAAATGCAATGACGGCCGTTTCGCTAGAATTAGCACCGTCAGATTGGCATATTGAAGTTACATGTATTATATTGGTATTAGTATTATATAGGTATATTAGGCAAAGTTTTTGAATTAGCATTTCATTTTAGCTATGTTTGGCAAATCTTTAAAAGGATCCGTAAAAAGACGAATCTGATAAATTAATTATTTTAGATTTTTGTCCTTATAATTTCCAGTTCACTAAATGGCCTCATTAAGAAGGCAGAGTCGTGTTTCCCGAAAATTGTTATTTATTTGTTAATATTAAATGATTATGTTTTGTAGTTTCAGGCAGTGATTTGGCCTTGAGTGAAACAATAAACTCTTTTAACTTTTTCCAGCTTTCGAATGTATTCAATTCTTTTTCAGGACCTCTGTTTTATAAATTATAAAGTTAGTAAATCTTATTAATTTATAAATATTATTTTATTACTTACTGGTCGTGAAATTAATGTAAATTTACCGACTTAAGAAAAACTATGCACAGTATGCGCCAAAACAAAGGACACTAAAAAACTAAATCTTTATAAACATGAAAAATTAAATAACAGCATTTCAATGCGAATTTTAAGTTAGGATGCAGCATTCGTCTGCAAAAGGTCAAAATTTTTAAACTAAATTCATCATGGCTTGTTTCAGCTTACCCCATAAGTAAGCATCAATAGTTGTTAGAACAGGTGAATGAGAAGGGTAAGGAAAATTTGTGTTGGAACCATTGGGTATTCAACTGTATATTTCTAGCATTACAGAATTGTCTGAGATCAATAAAAAATGGTGTTGCCAAAAAATGATTGCTATAGAAATGTCCATAATAATTAGTTTGACAATTCATGAAATTTCTGACAGTTGTGCGGAAAAATAGCGGTATATTTAAATTATTATATAATGGACAGTAATGCGACCTGGAAGTACTTACTCCTCCAGAAATAAGGGAGGTGGCAAAAAATATAGAGTTGAATTTGTTGCCGGAGAAATCTAGGATGAAATATGAAGGAAATTATAAACGATTTATGGATTATTGCCTAATCCATAATCCATAAATCGTTTAGGCAGGAAAAGTAATACTTTGCTGATTGATATGTGTCAGCAAAATTAATATTTGCTGCCAATTGGAGAAATATATTTTTTCTTGCGTTCTAAGCACTATTTCGAATCTTTTTGACAGTTTGTTAGAATAAACAATGTTTAAAAATACCATGACAACTACTGTCACTTGTTTCATATGACGCGACTATATTTCACAGGCTTCCTGATCCTGATTCCAGTGTGCAAAATGTTATAAAAATTCTTAAATATTTTAGGTTCTTTGGAACATTTGTAGAGTGATAATTTTTGTTCATTGGAGAGAAAGACTTTCTTTTTATTTGTTTTCCTTAACATATTTACTAGTCACTAGTTTATTAGTACATTTAACACATGTTTATTGTTGAAGCTCAGAAGCAGATAAAATAACTTCCCTATTTAAAAACGTATAGTATCAAATTAAACATTCTAAAGGTTATAAAATATTAATGAAAGTAAACAATGAACCACATTGTCCACTATTTTATTAAAAGGATTATTGAAATAATCTGTTACCGACCTGTACTGGAATTTGATCGTTGACCATTGTATCGTCTGTTTAATTGTTAATATCAGGAGAAAAGTACGAGAATCAATCGTACGTATTGGATTGGATTTAAGTAGAGAATGTCTACCACTTGATTGTGTGTGTATCATCGTAGCGGTGTAGAGCCCATGAAAGTTGCAGTGAATGTCGTGACCGGCGTCCATCAGATAGGGCCTACTCATCCATCAAACGTTGGGTGTGAAAACCCGATGAACAAGATAACGAAAACACTTTGTAATAACCTTTGTCTAAGAGACCTTTTACATGGGTTTGTAACAAAAAAGTCATTTATCTAAAATAAGGGTTGTTGTTGCATAAACCCTATCTGATTTTTGGGACAATAAACAGTGCCATTTAATGCTTATTTTGTGGTGCTCCGGTTCGGGATATATGACACAACGGAAACGAACGATGTTAATTGGTATTTGATTGATGGGTCTTTAACATGATTAATTTACCCAGATATATTTAATTCAAATCCTTGTTATAAATAGTTTAATTATTAGACGAAATTAAAGCTTTAGGGTTGGATGCATCGTTTATTTTTTTAGTCTTCCAGTTGGTAATTAATATTTTTATAAAAGTACAGCCGAACGGAATAGTTCGTAAATAATTGAGAGACAGAGGTTAAAACGACACCTGCTTGCCCTAAGGCCACAAAGACTGAGATCTCGTATATTTCTGGTGTAGGTGATAAACGTTATCAATGTTTTTAATTTTAATTTTACGTACTTTCAAGCTGTGTACTCTTTACGATAATCGATCATGGAAAGATAAAATATTTTTGAAATTTCATTATTCGTTATTAAAATAACATTTTTTCAAACCACTATGCAAAACAACAATCTGAAGTCTGATTACCTAATCGAGCTTTGAAATCTTCAATTGCATTTTCTGACCTCCAAAATATTATAAATCTTAATAATGTCATTAACGGTCAGGTCGATAGAATATAGTGGATTATTTGAAAAGTTCAGAGGTTCTAAAACTAATGTACGAGCTGCTTGCATTTTGCTCTGCCCTACTCCTACATTCTAAGTTCATTATTATGCAATTAGTTCATACAACTAATTGTGTTCAAATGGATAGATTTGCCAAATTGCACACCTCAAAAAACCAGCCCTATAGATCACATAGTAGTTTTGGCCAAGCAGGCCAATATGATATACAGTATGATGCAAATGTATGGAATAAATTCATTATTTCAGAAACAGGCGACTTTAAAAAAAATCTTAAAACACGCCAATTTTAATTTTTGAATGGCCATCAACTGCTCTAGATGTGTTGAATATTACGTCATTAGTGATGGCCTAATGACGTCATCGACGATTTTTTAAACACAAACCGAGGTCACATGACAGCTCATTTGAAAGGTCTCCTTATTGCCTTGGCAACAATGTAACCATTTGAATATTTATTTCTACAGGGTTAACCAAAACTGTTAGTTTATTAATACAATTAACTTAGAATAAATGTGTACTTAAATACAATTAAATTACAACAAATGTTCAAATTGCCGAACTTCAGCCATGATACAATGAGAAAGGAGAGCAGTAAATTCTTTCTTAACGTTTTCGAGGGCTTCAGGTGTTACTTGTGTAATTTCCGTTCGGATTCGTTCCTTCGCCACTCCCACATCACTCCCATAAAAAAAAATCTAACGGAGTCAAATCTGGAGACCTTGGTGGCCATTCGATAGGCCCCCTTCTACCTATCCACCTTCCTGGGAAAAGGTTATTAAGGTAATTTCGTACCTCAACGCCATGGTGTGGGGGAGCCCCATCCTGTTGGTACCATATACATAGATAATTTTGAAGAAATTCCAGATAATTAGCAGCAGTTAGGTTTTCCTCAAAAAAATATGGCCCTACAATTTGATTGTTTATAATGCCGGCCCAAACATTCACTTTCTCGGGATCTTGTGTCCTATACTCTTCCATCCAATATGGATTTTCACTTGCCCAATAACAATATGTCCTAGACCAGATGTACTTCGTATGGATGCCACTTCTCCTTTTTTAGCACTCTTACAACAGTTGATTGGTGGACATTATTGTCTAGTGCGACCTCTCTAGAACTGTTATGAGGATTTTCTTGAAACGCCAGTACAACGTCCTGAGAAGATCTTTAACATGGGCCGTTTCTCTAATTTTTTTTCAATTTTACTTACTGTTGATTGAGTAATTGGATCGCGATTGGAGTATTTAGCAATAAATAAATTACTTCTGCTTGAGTCCTTACTCTATCTCCATAACCAATCATGGTTAAAATCTCGATTTGTTCTGTTTCTGTTAGTTTCATTTTTGTAAATGCTGTTATTAGAGTAAAAATGTGACGTCTATTATTTGACAGATTAACAAATTATTGAAGAATAAAGACGAGTCAATGACAATATTAATTTAAATATTTTTGTAAAAATAATTCCGAGTACTTACTACAATAATTAATTTAAAATTATAATGTAACATTGTTTTTATCAATGTGTTTTTTTCGGAACCAACAATAAACACTATTTTGTTTTATTCCCAGTAGCGGTCCTTAGTGTATTTTAGTTCAGTGAATGAATATTTATTGTAATTCCATGTTACTTAACAAAGTTCATAATTTTGGTTAACCCTGTAGAAATAAATATTTAGATGATTACATTGTTGCAAAGGCGATAAGGAGACCTTTCAAATGAGCTGTCACGTGTCACTAATGACGTAATGTCCAACACGTCTATAGCAGTTGGTGGCCATTCAAAAATTAAAATTGACGAGTTTTAAGATTTTTTTTAAAGTCGTCTGTTTCTGAAATAATTAATGTATTCCATACATTTGCATCATACTGTAGAAGTTAAATTTATAATTATTGGTTTTATGAAGAGTATTTTCATATTTTTGTATATTTACGGATAATAAAATGTAGTAGTAAACCATGTACCTTTGTCCAAGCAATTTCAGTGAGCAATATCAAAATACAATGGTTTAAAAAAAAAATTTGAACGATGCATTTTTAAGAATGTCACAAACTACCAACCTCAAACTAAACTATCACCTTCTTATTCGTATAGAGGTCCAATATCCTTCAATTCCTACCTACTATATCGACCGTATCCTAAATAGTATATTGCTGCTGTTTTTTATTAGAAATCTTTATTATATAATTATATTATATAACATAACAGTCTGCTGTTTAAAATATTTACTTTTCCATTTCTGACTGACTCATTTTGTATTTTTGGTCTACAGATTATCCGGAAAATCTTTAATGATACAAAAAAAAAACTATTTTAAAATCATGTTACTGAAGTTCTACGTTCATGAGGTATGGGTGGAGAAAATGTTTGATACTTGATAGTCTGTTTTTCGGTGCGTTGATGGCTTTGGTAGTGACCAATTAGCCGATAGATGGCCCTATACTGTAAAAATTAAGTGTTGATATATTGTGTAAATTTTACTAAAATAGTATTGAAGGTTCATTTACTCTTTTTTTTTAACTTTAAATACTTTAAAATCATTAAGCAAACCTTGCGTGATACGATCTAATCAACGTTTGTCGCCGTTGGTAACTCAGTTTTAAGCTTTCTGTTACTGTCAAAAATGTATGCACGTCCGTGGCCATTGTAAATAATCATGTTCAGTTAATTTTAAATTTCGCGCCTGCAGCAAAAAGTCGGAATGTTTATTTAGAGCGTAATGTACGTTTTAGGTACTGTGAGGTCTAAACAGATAGCCGTGTAAAAAATGGTTTGATTAAAACTTCCATCGCGTGTCATAACTTTTATGTTAACGACTTAATTCCGATGTGTTTTTTTATTTAACTGCTATTGAAACTTTTAATTAATCCAAGTATAAATATTGCAGGAAAAATGCATATACAAGTTGAAAATTCAGTTTTACGTATTTAAATACTTGCTATGAAAAATTATAAAGGCAGTCAAGAATGTGGGTGGAAATTAGAAAATAATTATAGTCCGTATATATAATATATCCTAATTTACCTTACATGCATTATCGATTTTTGTGTACCTATTTTAACTATTAACGTATATTCTTGTCTGCATGTTAGAATGAATTTTTCCTTCAGAAAGTAATTATCTTTCAGAAATGTGTGTAAATGCCCTGGTACGCGCTACTCAAACACGGCTAGCGATCTTTCGTGAGATTTCTATGTACAGAGAAAATTATACTGATTGTACAGGTGTTGCCATGCTGGAACAAAATTTAACTTAGTTTTTATTCTATGCCAGAACTTGAAAACACAAAAATAAAAAGATTTGCTATCAAATGTGCTACAATCAATAACAGTGATCAAGATTGAACAGTCATCGACGATTTCAAAAACAAAATTGGTCAACATTTTATTGCACTTGAGAGCATGAGTGATAGAATCATAACTAATAAATGTGCGAAATGGTAGTTATTGGTAGTTATTCCTAAGGTAACTTAGACCAAATGAAGATACAAAGACTTGCCTGTATTGGAATAACTGGGGTAATAATAACTACACCTACGACAGCGTTAGAAATACTACTGGATCTTTCAACGCTACATTACATAGTAATGAGCGAAGCAAGGATAGCTCTAACCAGGCTGGAAAGATCACCAGACCACAAGGCAACTTATGGTGAGGGACAGTCAGAAATTAGAAATGTGGAAGATGACATTATAAAAATGCCAACAGACCACATGCTAACGGAATACAACTACAAGAATATCGAAGTTGTCATTAAAGATCGAAAGGAACTAGAAAATGACAAAACACCCCCTCTAAATAGAGCGAATGAATTGATCTGATACACAGACAGATCAAAGAATGAGCTCGGTATTGGAACGGGATATCGGTCCATCCTTTTGCCGGCGTATCGTGGGTATAATACCAGGTCTCATACAAATAGATTATTGGTCTTTGTAAAGATCTGTAATCACTTACGGCAGTCAAATATTCAAAATATCATTGCCTAATCCGTTGGGATTCCATAATAACTTGCCTTTTGTCAATTTTGCAGTATTTGAAACCTAGTTTGGATAAAAGTGTCCAAAGGTTTCCAATTGATATCCTTATCTCAGTGGAGCTCCTTAGTCTTATTTGCAATGATCTGATAGTAGGCATCGAGTTTTCTTCGTACATAGAGTAGATAGTTCTTATCAAATATTTATCACCGTCATCAGTGGTTCTGGAAACACCACTATCGTTTCTTTTTCGTCTCGGATGAATTGGCCTAGAAATGTAAACTCTCACTGATTATTCCGGTATCCCTGTCAAATCCCTGGTTTCTCTTACAGCAGAAGTAAAAGCCTAACCCCTTTGGACCAGCTTCTGATGAACATGTCTGACGATTTCTTTGGCATCAAGGGATAAAACTCGTCGTCGAACAGGAACAGTAATTCACTGGATTAACACGCCCAGACAAATACATGAAAAGAAATTCATAACCATCTGAAAAAGGAGGAAAAGAGCTGGTCACAATGAACAGGAATAAACTACGCATCATTACAGGATTAGGTACTCACAGGACACTTCCCCACTAGAGAGTACCTGCATAAATTAGAGCTTTTTAATAGAGAACTTACTTGTAGACAGTGTAAAAACGAAACCGAAATAGCGCTACACATACTA
This sequence comes from Ophraella communa, assembly GCA_035357415.1. Lineage (NCBI taxonomy): Eukaryota > Metazoa > Arthropoda > Insecta > Coleoptera > Chrysomelidae > Ophraella > Ophraella communa. Next base: position 12,452,868 of record CM068980.1, on the reverse strand, counting down.
TGCTACTGCGAGAGCCTGGATCACAGAAGCAGACATTATATGGGAAACCCCAAATGATCCCAACAGACTTCTACCGTCAACCGGCAAAGAACCCTGTATGACCTCATACAGGGAACTGAATATCGGGACAGGTCGTAGTCAAATACAGGAGAATCCACAATAAGCCCAAGGGGTTGAGGTGGGACCGGCGCACGGTCTGCTTCTTGTAAAAAAGGTGCATTAGATAATTGGCGTACAATCAGAACCAACAAAAGTAAATTGGATTAATTTCAAAATATATACAAAAAAAATCAAACCCAATTAAATTTTTTTAAATGATATTTTAAGGAATAATTGGTAGCAGAATCTAAAACCAATACTGTCAATGCTATTCTTTAGAAAAGTTATTCATAAAATATTTTTAGATGTCACACCATAAATTAGAACAAACATAGCCATAAAAATTTTATTTCGATTTTATAGTTAATCGTATCATAAATATCATCTGTGCTTGTTAAAACATCATAAAACATTTGAAACTGTACAACACTAGTTGGCAACGATGTATGGAATCGGATATATAACTAGCGTTCAGTATTTTGATCAGAGACACGAAATTGCGGCTTCCTGAGGTGTGCATGTAAAGTGTCTACAACAATGCCATCTGCATAGCTTTCCGTTTCCGGTAGGTCGAGCTCGAAGCGTGGCATGCAATCGGAACTGGGCCTCTCTCAATCAAACTTATCGTCCTCGATGAAAATGACCTCTAGCGACTCGTCCTTAAAGGTTAGGGATAACCAATTCTATTGTTCTGCCGAGCAATATTTATTTTCGATAAGATCAACGAGTACAAATCGACACCTTGACAACCCACAATTAACTCTATAATGTTTTGTATTGTTTCAAAATGCGTAGATAACCTAATAGATAAAAACCTACTAAATATTGGGGATATGATGAATGTTCTTAAGCTTACGAATCAACACTAGGTATTTATCGTACTTGATCAGGACTGAATTACTTGCGCCTTAAAACGAACACTAGAACGATAAAAACCTCTTATTATAGTAAAAATTCTTAATAAAACGGACACACAATAGATAAGAACTTAAATATCATATATTTGTTTTGTTTCAACAAAAATCTTATTTTACAAATATCATGATAATCGCTATAATATTTTTGATATCTCAATGAATATAACCTAGAAATTCAACAAAAACAAAGTTTCAGTTGTACAAATTTCCTAAACAAAGTATATTGTATATATATACAGTGCTTTTCAGATAAAAAAATCCACCTTTAATAACTTTTATAATACTGGTGTTTAATCCAAAAACACGTCAATTTATGTTGGAAGGGGAAAGTATTATGGCTTATTTAAACTTACTGAAAAAGCCACCCCCTCCCCCTAGCAGCATCCCTTTTTTTAATTATTTCTTATATTTTTTATGTAAAATTTGGATACTCCTCTTTGAGCTGATTTCAAAAATGTATAATACTTGTAGGTTAAAGTGCTTAGTTTATGAGAGGGCAGATGATGGAGTGGCCACCTAGTTCACCGGATTTAATACCCCTAGGCTTTTTTATGGGGGTATTTAAAAACAAAAGTTTATGCTACCCAACCAGAATCTCTGGATGATTTACGAGAGAGAATAGAAAATTAATGGCGACAATTAAATCCAGCCGTATTAAGCAATGTCAGAGAGGCATATTAAAATAGATTATACCATTGTATGAAAGTGAATGGTACTCATTTTGAACATTTATTGTAACTTCAGCTAAAGAGATTACAGAGTTTGAACTGTTGTACAACCCATTTTATTACAGGCAAATAAGGTGAAAGTAAATAATAAGTCAAATTTGTGCTATTAAAAGAAAAATTGTTTATCTCATAAACTAACCACTTTAACCTACAAGTATTATTAGAAATCAGCTCAAAGAGGAGTATCCAAATTTTACATAAGATATGAGAAGTTATTTGAAAAAAGGGATGCTGCTAGGGGTGAGGGGGTGGCTTTTCCAGTAAGTTTAAATAAGCCATAATGCTTGCCCCTTCCAATAAAAATTAACGTGTTTTTGGAATTTTCCTAAATACCAGTATTACAAAAGTTATTGAAAGTGGATACTTTTATATGAAAAGCATTGTATTATAAATAAAACTGATTTTTAACATAATTAATATAATAAGGACTCAAATAATTTTTTATGGAAGATCTTAAAACAGAAATAGTTTAAACAGAGTAAAATTATTCATGGGATTTAACTGGGTTTAAAAACATCCATATCATCGTTTAACGGTGTAGCATAAAAAATTGCCAGGAAGACTTTAAAGGCGCCACCCTTAAACAAACAGTCTGTCACCCTAAAATAAATTACAAACCATTCCTAATAAAAGCATTGTTAAATTCTCCATCAACTGTTACTCTACGACATATGTTTTTCATTGGTTCATATACCGAATATGTGACAATGTGTTAAATACATTAGGTACACTAATAAAGAAATTGTAGATAGTGTTAACGGTAAAACAAAAAACAACCATACCATTTTCTTCTAATTCTGTTTTTGTATAATTTAATATAAACATTTTAAGAAATATTACAAAATATATGAATTAAGGATAAAAAAATGTATCAAACAATATAAAAGCTTATGATAAAAAATGAAACGTATAAAGGAGGTTTAAAAAGTAAGGGTGAAAAAATATTTAAATTATTCTATATATTTCAATTTTTGTTTTAAAATATGCCACCAAACACAAGTATCTAAACAGACAAAACATGCAACATTTTATATACTATTCTTGGTAGGTAGGGAATAAAACGAACACAACCATTGCAGTGACACTTGCGTGATAATTGTGACAATAGCTTCATGAACAATTGAAGGTGAAACGGTTTCCATTGGCTATGAAGATACGTGACAATAGTAACCAATAGGAAGAGAATGACATCTGCAGGTATTGCTATTGGTTCACTGGGAGCAATATAAAAATTACAATAGACTAGAAATTTTTAAATGAATTGCTTACCCAAACACAGTATTATTTTGTCACACAATGCAGGGGCGTATTATATATTAATAATCTCTAAAAATGTTACAATACTATTGTACAAATATTAAATATATTAAAATAAGTGGTGTTGATACATACAACTAAATATATACACCAAATTTGAAATAGAAGAAGACTAAGGAAAGTTAAATTTGTGAAATGTTAAATTTTTTAAATAAATAGGTGGAAGTTTTGTTTCAAAAGTTTCATTTTTAATGTTCTTAGTAAGATGGATTTCCACAAAGTAACAAAATTTTGATTCTTCGAAAGTATCAATTGTCGAATTTGCTACAATCTTTATAAAAAATAAGCGTAAGATGTGATTTTGATTATTAGTTACTTCATATAACTTACATTTTACAATAAAAAATACAGTAAAGACTAATATATTTATAAAATTTTCATATTATGAACAATAAAAACAAAAAATAAAATAGATTAAAACCTTATTGTTTCACAACATCAAATACAAAAGCAAAAAAATGTTTATATTAAAATATTCGACATTCAATAATATTTGATCAAAATAACAAAATAGATAATCAATTCTGTTTAATTTTTACAAGAATAAAGACGAAGTTTTAAAATTATTTTAATATTTGATTTTTCGGCTTTCATTGGAAACAGCTTTACATTTTTTGGTAACCCCGAAAGTAGCTGCGCATCATTTCATCAAATCTCAAGTCTGGTCGAAAGCTGTATGAAGAGAAAGGCAAAAGATATATCTATGCTCCGCCTGAAGATCATCTGAAGATCGCCGATTTTTTTAAGTGTTTTTCCTGTCAGCTGAGTTCGCTGTGCTTGTAGATTCTGTTCTCCCAGAGCGCCGCTTCGCTTCGGGAGACAGCTAAAATCTAATACTTTTTCCCTTGTATAATAAATAAGTATGAAAAAGCCGGTTTTGTTCTGTCCTTAATTTTTAAGTTGCGGGCAACTAAATTAAAAAAATATAGCATTATATACTATTTTTATGAAAACTAATTCTATACCACATACGTTTTATTATAAAATAAAGTGCAATACATTAATTTACAAAAATATTTGAATTCCAAATAATAAATAAAAAACAAAAATACCTTTTAAAGATATTCTGAAAGTTAAAATTGGATAAATGCTAATTATTTTACATTACATGAACGAAAAAAAGAAAAAAATGGCGTCTTTTATAAAAAGTTATTCAAATTGGCTTCAAAAGTGATGATTGAGGTACTAAAACTCTGAATGATTGGAGGGAAGATCTAATTCAAAATTCAGATTTTTCAAACCAATCCATCAAAGTTATTAGTACCAACGGGCCAACCTAAAAGTTTATCAGATTGTGCAATAAATGATATTGAAAAATCGGTTTTGTTTTGTCCTTAATATTCAACCTACGTGCAACTAAAAACAGATAAAATGGCGTCTTTTATATAAAGTTATTCAAATTGGCTTAAAAAGTGATGGCTGAAGTACAAAAACTCTAACGAATTGGAGAGAACGATCTAATTCAAATTTCAGATTTTTCAAACCAATTCATCAAGGTTTTTAGTACCAACTACCAACCTAAAAGTGTATTAGATTGTGCAATTTAAAATATAAGTTTTGTTTTGTCATTAATATTCAACCTACGTGCAACTAAATTAAAAAAAAAATAACAGGATATATATACCACTTTTAAAAAAGTTATTCCATACCCCTTTCGTTTTCTTATAAAATGAAGTCCAAAACATTTACACAAAAAAAATGTATTTACAAATAATACAAATAAAAAGCGAAATAGGTTTTTTGAAATTTAAAATTGGATGAATGCATATTTATTTACAACATTTAATATAAAAAAAAAATTGGAAAATGCTAATTATTTTACAACATTATATTAAGAAAAAATAGAAAAAAGTTGTTCAAATCGGCTTCGAAAGTAAAGATTGAGGTACCAAAACTCTGACGAATTGGACTGAACGATCTAATTCAAATTTCAGATTGTTCAAACCAATGCATCAAAGTTATTAGTACCGACCCAAAATCTATCAGTTGATGCCATAAATTATTTAAAAAAAATAGGTTTCGTTTTTTCCTTAATTCCCAAGCTAGATGCAACTAAATTAAAAAATTATAGTATAATATACTATTTTCATAAAAACTAATTCCATACCGCTACGTTTTAAATTACACTCTATAAAAATATAGGTTTACCTACCGATTTTAATAAATAGAAATCTTTGAAAATTTGCTGTAAACTAAACCTAAATATTTATACACTCAGTACAACTAAAGGAAACTTTTTTTCAAATAGAAATTACAACTTAAATACCAAACTAAAATAACACAGTAAATAATGGACTTGATTACAGTTTTAGACTAAAGTTTTAGTGGAACTTTCTGTAATGAAGACAATAAATAGAAGTTATGTCTGAACTACGAGTGCAACTACATTAAAATATCAGTTTCACATAGCAATTCAGACAAAAACTTATATTTGGCTTAAAAAGTGATGATTGCGGTACAAAAACTCTGACGAATTGGCAAGGACGATCTAATTCAAATTTCAGAATGTTCAAACCAATACGTCATAGGTGTTTGTACCAACCTAAAACGTTATTCCTTTGGGCAGTAAAGTATTTAAAAAAATGGGTTTTGTTTTTTCCTTAATCCCCAAGCTAGATGCAACTAAATTAAAAAAAAAATAGTATAATATACTATTTTCATAAAAACCAATTCCATACCGCTACGTTTTAAATTACACTCTATAAAAATATAGGTTTACCTACCGATTTTAATAAATAGAAATCTTTGAAAATTTGCTGTAAACTAAACCTAAATATTTATACACTCAGTACAACTAAAGGAAACTTTTTTTCAAATAGAAATTACAACTTAAATACCAAACTAAAATAACACAGTAAATAATGGACTTGATTACAGTTTTAGACTAAAGTTTTAGTGGAACTTTCTGTAATGAAGACAATAAATAGAAGTTATGTCTGAACTACGAGTGCAACTACATTAAAATATCAGTTCCACATAGCAATTCAGACAAAAACTTATATTTGGCTTAAAAAGTGATGATTGCGGTACAAAAACCCTGACGAATTGGCAAGGACGATCTAATTCAAATTTCAAAATGTTCAAACCAATACGTCATAGGTGTTTGTACCAACCTAAAACGTTATTCCTTTGGGCAGTAAATTATTTAAAAAAATGGGTTTTGTTTTTTCCTTAATCCCCAAGCTAGATGCAACTAAATTAAAAAAAAAATAGTATAATATACTATTTTCATAAAAACCAATTCCATACCGCTACGTTTTAAATTACACTCTATAAAAATATAGGTTTACCTACCGATTTTAATAAATAGAAATCTTTGAAAATTTGCTGTAAACTAAACCTTAATATTTATACACTCAGTACAACTAAAGGAAACTTTTTTCAAATAGAAATTACAACTAAAATACCAAACTAAAATAACACAGTAAATAATAGACTTGATTACAGTTTTAGACTAAAGTTTTAGTGGAACTTTCTGTAATGAAGACAATAAATAGAAGTTATGTCTGAACTACGAGTGCAACTACATTAAAATATCAGTTCCACATAGCAATTCAGACAAAAACTTATATTTGGCTTAAAAAGTGATGATTGCGGTACAAAAACCCTGACGAATTGGCAAGGACGATCTAATTCAAATTTCAGAATGTTCAAACCAATACGTCATAGGTGTTTGTACCAACCTAAAATGTTATTCCTTTGGGCAGTAAATTATTTTAAAAAAATAGGTTTTGTTTTTTCCTTAATCCCCAAACTAGATGCAACTAAATTAAAAAAAATATAGTATAATATACTATTTTCATAAAAACTAATTCCATACCGCTACGTTTTCTTATAAAATAAAGTCCAAAACATTTCCAAAAGTTTTTTAATTCCAAATAATAAATATAAAATAAGAAAATACGGTTTTATAAGTTATTTTGAAATTTAAAATTGGATTAATGCTAATTATAAAAGGTTATTCAAATTTTAAAAATGATGATTGAGGTACCAAAACTCTGACGAATTAGAAAGAAATATCTAATTCAAATTTCAGATTTTTCAAACTAACGCATCAAAGTTACTAGTACCAACATAAAAGTCTATTTGATTGTACAATAAATTATTTAATAAAATCGGTGCTACGTTTAACTGAATTAAAAAAAACAGTATCATCTACTTTTATAAAAAGTTATACTATACCCTTTACGTTTTCTTATAAAATTAAGTCCCATTTACAAAAAAAATTTAATCTATAAATAATAAAATTAAATAGCGAAATTACAGTTTTTCGAAATCGAAATTTGGAAAAATTTTTAAATTACAAAGTGGCTTAAAAATTGATGATTGCGGTACAAAAACTCTGACGAAGACAATAAATAGAAGTTCTGTCCGAACTACTAGTGCAACTTCATTAAAATATCAGTTCCACATAGCAATTCAGACAAAAACTTATATTTGGCTTAAAAAGTGATGATTGCGGTACAAAAACTCTGACGAATTGGCAAGGACGATCTAATTCAAATTTCAGAATGTTCAAACCAATACGTCATAGGTGTTTGTATCAAATAGTACTCGGCGTCTTTCTCTGCAAAATAGTTGTTTACGAAGGTGATGGCCTCCTCATTCGACGAAAATCTCTGTCCTCCGAGCGCAACTTTTAGCTTAGGGAACAAAAAAAAGTCGCTTGGGGCTAGATCTGGTGAGTTAGGAGGGTGGTCAAGCAGTTCAAACCGTAATTCGTGGATTTTCGCCATGGCAACCGATGAGGTTTGAGACGGCGCATTGTCTTGGTGAAACAAAATTCTTTTTTTCTGCAAATGTGGCCGTTTTTCCGCAATTTCTGCCTTCAACTTGTCAAGTAATGATGCGTAGTATGCTCCTGTAATGGTTTTTCCTTTTTGAAGATAATCGATTAAGATAACTCCATGACTATCCCAGAAAACAGTTGCCATCACCTTCCCAGTCGAAGGAACAACCTTTGCTTTTTTGGAGCCGATTTCCCCTTCGCAGTCCATTGTTTTGACTGTGTTTTTGTTTCTGAAGTATAATGGTGTATCCAAGTTTCATCTGCAGTAACTAATCGGCGCCAAAACTCTGATTTATTGCGCCTAAACTACGCCAACAGAGAATTGGAAATGTTCATTCGAACACGTTTTTGGTCTAAAGTGGGCAAACGCGGCACCCAACGCGCGGACAGCTTTCTCATGCCTAAATCTTGATTCAATATGTGACAATATGGACATGTTTATAGCCTCTGCTATCTCTCTAATTTTAATTCGACGGTTGTCTAGCACCATTTGGTGAACTTGAGCGATATCATCGTCAGTGATTGCAGTGTTTGGACGTCCCGAACGTTCATCGTCACCCAAGCTGTTACGGCCACATTTAAATTCAGCAGCCCAAAATTTCACGGTGGTAAATGATGGTGCAGAGTCCCCGTACACAACGTCCAACTCGTCTTAGATTTGCGTAGGCGTATTGCCTTTCAAAAACAAATATATAATGACAACTCGATACTCGATTTTTTCCATTTTCATAAAAACAGTCACATCGACTCACTCAATAATGATTGTCAAACAACAACTGCGCGTCCAAAATGGCTCTAGTGGGTACCTTTCAAAGCATGCGCAAACACATTCCCCAACTTTTGTTTACGAGTGCTGCCATCTTCATGTTGAGGTCGGAAACTTTTCAGACAATCCTCGTATTAAAGCTATTACTATCAATCCAAACGTAAAGCTTTACAAGACATCCACGGTATAAGTTACAGCAATAACTGGGCAGGATATTTTATGTGAGGAATATCCATAAAAAAAAGTCAAAGAAGAATTTTCGATCACGTTCTAATGTTTTCAGAATAATTGTCAACCATATATTTAAGCAAATTCAGTTCAGTCTAGTTCAGTTATTCCTACTACTGCGCTACCAGTAACCCTACTCGACGAAGCCAATGTGTTAATCAGAACCACGAATGCAGTTCTTGTTTAAGCGTCCCATTTCAGCTCTAAGATTTTAGCGAATACCATGGAGTAGGCACAATGTTTTTACTTCAAAATTATTATGATCCTGGATGGATCCAGGACCCAGAAGATTATAAAGAAAAGGACCAACAACGTCATCTACAGAATGAGTAACTTCTCGTATGAAAAATCATAGGTAATACACCGAAACACCATTCCAGAGTGACCATGATGAGGACATACGTGAAGTTTTTAAAACTTGGAAGCTTAAAAAGGAACTGGAAAAGCAAGATTTGTTATGACTATCAAGGAAACATGGAACATATTCACAGGCACATAGAACAGAGTAAATAAATTTAAAACACTATTACATTTTTTAAATTTAAATTAATAAAATTCAATTTATTTCACAGCACGTATGACAGAATAACAATATAAGATATTATACATAAGTGTTGACAATAACAATAAATTACACTCTATAAAAATATAGGTTTATCTACCGATTTTAATAAGTATCTTTGAAAATCCGCTGTAAACTAAACCTAAATATTTATACACTCAGTACAACTAGGAAAAGGAATTTTTTTTTTAAATAGAAATTACAACTAAACCATCAAACTAAAATAACACAGTAAATAATAGACTTGATTAGAGTTTTAGACTAAAGTTTTAGTGGAACTTTCTGTAATGAAGACAATAAATAGAAGTTATGTCTGAACTACTAGTGCAACTACTTTAAAATATCAGTTCCACATAGCAATTCAGACAAAAACTTATATTTAAATACTATATGTAATTCCACAGCAAAGTACTATTCTTGTATTATTTATTCTTATTTTCCAGATCAATATGTGTAACCAGTCCAATATCTGTTTACCATTAATGATTCTGATTTAATCGTTTTTTAAATAACAATTATTCTGGTAAGGTATAAGCTTTTTTCCTAAATTTTATATATCAAACTTTTAATCTTTAATTAATAGTATTTTAGGAAAACTATATTAATAAAATCACCACATTTAATAAAAAAAAAGTTTATAAAGGCTATTGACAAAAATAAGATCAAGATCTTTATGTGCATATATACTTACCTACCGGCTACGAGAACGAACAAAAGTGTCATTAAATATTATTTGAAAAATTACTCATCATTTATGATTGGCAGAACAATAGACCAACATAATATTTGTTAAAAGGAATATGCCATTCGTTTTTTTAAGTCCTCCAATTGAATGAAAGTCCCAAGTCCCATCCCCATCGACATAGATAAAGCGGACAGGGGCTTTAATCTGTATCAATGGCCCTTGTACCATATTATATTTAATCCATATTTTCAACAAAGCATTATGAGTTTGCTCATTGGACCATATGACATTAGGAAATGTTGTATCAAATTTCGGAACAAGTAAAAATTACGGTCGATGTTTATTTTCTAAATTTCTAATGGTTGGATAATTTCTGCACTTTCTACCGAGCTCAGCTGGTAGTACCTAGGTTACTATTCTATCATTATTATGAATACAGTGCTTCTTGATGTAACTATTTCCTCATTTTTAGATCATTATTATTATCGGCTTTTTTGCAATTGTGTTTTCTATCGTTTTGCTATCAGATAACTACATACCTACCGTCTTACACAAATATTTCAAATTTAAACTATATCTGATTTGTTAGGAAATTTAATTTTACGTTATACTAAATTTCACTATTTGGTTTATATTTAAATTATAATTATTTTAGATTTATTTACGATATCTGAAAGTGTAGAATCATTACTTGAAATCAGTTCGTGGTTATTATCTCTCGGTAAAATTATTATATTTATGTCAATACATAAATATATTAAGTAAAATTTCTATTCTTTTATTACACTTTTATAAATATAAAGCTGTAGCAAATTAACCATATATTTCTCTAGGAACCAGTTGTCTTATTTTGATTTTTCGTAAGAAACAAACTTTATCGATAGATTTGTTTTCCATAATTATAATTAGCATTTTTGTTTGCTGGTATTCACGTTAAATAAATGAAGCTTATACGAGTTGAAATAAAAATATTTTAAGTCTAAAAAAATATACGTATTCATACCTATGTGAAAACTTCTTCATTATTCTCGCGAGGAGAATATGTTAATTGAGACCATAGGACGAGGAGAAAATTTTTCCATTACTTTCGAGAGAAGAAAATTATAGGCCATAGGCTGAGGTAAACTACCTTCTTGAGAGAGTTACCTACTTTTAGTGTAAGTTTGTATATCGATATAAAAATGAAAAACTGAAAACCTGGAACGTGAATAGTTGTTTCCTTCCATTTTTGTTATACGTACTCAAAACGTTTTGACATACGAGCGCTATTTGTGTTGATAGTAACTTAAAAAATTTATCTCGGCCCAAAAATGGAATTAAATCGTGCGATTATGTTTTACATCTTTCGACATGTATTAACTCGGCAACAGTGCATGGATGAACTTATTTCAATTTTTGCCGATCAAACTCCATCAAGGACCAGTGTTTATTGATGGTATGGGGAATTCAATCGTGGCCGTAGTTCAATCCAAGACGAATTTCGTGCAGGTCGTCTAACATCAGTTGTTGTTCCGAAAACCATTGATACTATGCGCGAACTGGTATTGCAAGATCGTCATGTGACCTATCGTGAGATTGAGACAACCTTAGCCATTATGGGACCAGCATACATTCAATATTGCATAAATATTTGACGGCCAATCGCTCAAAAAAGGCTCGTGTCGATTGGTCGATGGAAATGCTCAAAAAATACGATCGCGGTGCTTCGAAACACGTCTATGACATCGTGAAAGGAGATGAATCGTGGATTTACGCGTATGAGCCCGAAAGTAAACAGCAGTCGACTCTATGGGTGTTTCAAGATGAGCCCAATCCAACAAAGTTGTTCGGGCATGAAGCAATTCCAAGCAAATGGTCACCTGTTTTTCGGAAAAACTGGACATGTCGCAACCGTACCACTAGAACAACGCAGAACAGTTAATTATGAGTGGTAAACAACCATTTGTTTGCCAGTTGTCCTCCAAGAAACCAGGAAAACCAACCGCCGAAGATGGATTGCAGCATTGCCTAAAGAATGTTGCTATTCTGTGCTTTTTTTTGATGAGACAAGAATTTGTTGAGTACATGATAACCATTGAATACGTGTGTGGAGAGAGCCGACGAGGACAGCCCAGCTCATCCATGCCCGTCCTGTGTTGTCCTTTTACAGGAGGAAGTGCTATGTTTTGGGCTGAGATTATGTCCGATGGTCTCCTCAGGGAGATTCTATATCGTCACGTGAGATTATAGCGTGTAGCTATTGGCGACGCTTTCGTTTTTATGGACGATAACGCGCGGCCTCATCGCAGCCATAAATGAATATCTAGAAACCGAAAACATCAATCATTTGGACTGGCCAAGTTTATCGCCAGACGTGAATTCAATAGAACATGAGAACATGATTTCCAGGGCAATGGCAGTACGCAGAAATCAACCAAGGAATGTACAAGAGCTTTTTATTGGCTCAGGCTCAGAAGGAATGGCGGAATATCTCGCAAACACATTACAAAAATTTGATTAACAGTATGGTTAGGCGTCTCCAAGCATGCATAGGTTCTACAGGTAGAACTACTCATTATTAAACAAAAGTCTTAATTTATAATTTTTCCTAAAAAATATATCATTGACTTTGATAATTCATTTTAAATGTTAGTGAAGAAAATATTTTTGAATGTTTTACAAGACTTTTAATGAATCCTTATTATAAGATTTTTTTTAATATACTTGATTCTCGAATACCAAATTCTTTTACAGGAATAGACGAGTTTGTATAAAAAGTTGTAGAGCAGATCCAACCCCAGAAACTTTCTTGGAACCATCGGGAAAAATAAGGTTATGCTTCAAAAATAGGTACGTTGGGAAGACAGTTAATAACTGATAAAAATAAAACCCCAAAAATGGACACAGAAGAAAAACCTCTGGTTTTAAGGAGAAAAAAACTGGAATGATACATTTATTAAATTAATATTTAATAAATAAATATTTAATAATTAATAGGTAATCACTACCAATAAGAGAAGGTTTCCAAGTAAGAGAACAAGAGATATATTGTTTGTTATAGTATTTTTTCAAACCTACTCTGCATAAATTAATAATAACGCATTGTATACAATATTTGTTATAATAAAGTAGTAGTGTTTCTGAAAACCTATATGTAATGTAACCAAAATTTTTAAATTAAAACGCCAACAAAAAATTTAGTAGTGGTAGATAAAGTATAGTATTCTACTCGCGTATAATGGCTATTATTCGCCGCGGTTCGTGGCCGTAAACTTTACCTCGTGAATAATAGCCATCATTGTACGCTCATTGAATAATATACTATTTTTTATGCATTTTTTGTCGGTCTATTCAAAGTTCATGGTATTAGGAATGAGTAATATAATTATTACAAGTAACCTGTATGATATAGTTCAAATAGGCTGTAACTGTGTAGTTTCCAAAATTTATAGGATGACGACAAATTTGTTGTAGTTGGTAGTATACATTATCTCATCATAAATACATCCAGTGGTTTTGGTAAGTTATCGACTATGTAAAGCTTCGCGAACTCACTTGTTTTTAAGCGTCTGTTGCATAGGACATGCAAATGAATATTGGAATTCGACGATATTGTCAGTAAAAAAATTATTTATCTGTTTGTTATGTAAATTATTTGTCACGTTGAATCTTTTGTCATTATTATAAAAAATGTACAATCACAATATTTGTTATTTACGAAAAATATTTGTAATCCGATGATTCCTCGAAAAATATTGAGGGGACTGCACTGACGCAGGGCCCTCGGTGATTACTCCCTTGTCATGTGTAATGTTTTGAAACGAGTTTTTGTGAAACGTTTAGAATCGTCGTAGTATTTTACCTAAACTGAAACTAATTTTGAAACGTGGACAATAAACACACAACCCATAATTATAGGCAATCTCTAGTTTATGGCAAAGCGCCTTGTCCCATGGCATTCCTTAAATATATAGAACCATCATTTTTTATTTCTACTATGACATTTTATATTCCCCATTATATTTAATTGTTTAGATTTTTTCCGACTACAGTTATTATGATAATGTCCTTTCAATATTTATGAGGTATTGTAATATAAAAATATAAATATCCTACACGACAAATTATAGTTATTCATACTCGTGTGTTGTCACGACTGATTTTTAATTTGTTTATGTTTGTTTTCACCATTAAAATGTTATTGCTGTGAAAATTTATTTTTTCTACTCGTTAACGAAACAGACGACTGTTTCCCTATTTTATCTTGTTTTTCCTGCACCAAATGTGTTTCAAATTACAATTCCTTGATTACTAGTAAAGTTCACTATGACTTTAATGTAAATATAACTGCTAAAACACTGCAGGTTACAGTATAGTATAAGCAAGATCATTAAGAGCATGAGGGGAAAGTAATGCACTGCAAACTGGCCACAGGGTTGACATTTGACTGATAATTTTTGTCGGGGTAAGACTAACCGATGAATTAAGAAAACATTGCCGATTTAAGTATTAAAAGTTAAGAAAACTATGTATTTATCCATCTAAACACTATAATCACTAATGTACAGAAACTTGATAAATGTAGTGATGTGTCTTGGAATTGGGCCACAAAGTAAAATAGCTCTGGTAGTAGTCCGGGATGCCTACTAAATTATTCACAAGTGCAATAATTCCACCGACTGAAGACTTGCTGTCAGTCATTCCTACATCCACACCTGCGTAAAAATAACATCCACGTGATTCTCTTTGAGCGGTACTGATCGGTATTTTTTTTCAGTTTTTATTAAAATGATATTTTTACAAATTGTTAAGCATAAAGTAGCAAATGATTATATTATATTCCAAAAATGGTTTCATTTACTGTTCAAAATGAAGAGCTGACCCTGCAGAAGTGCGTACCTCAACTTCCTCCCTCACTTCGACCGCGCTCAGCTCTTGCTTTTACTATATACACATGGTGGTGACAAAATAATTAATAATGGTAAATACTCTTTTAAACATTTATCGTTGCTCTTATACTTTTTTTTTATTATGACAAAGAAACCTTAAAGATTTTTTAGGGATTCAAAAAACAAATTTTAAAAAATAGTTAAGATCTTTATTTTTTGGAAATTAATTAAAATTTCTTACAGAATTGACATACAAAAAATGGTAATATTAATATAGCCACTCTTTAATAGAAAGTCCGGCTCTGGATTAAACGTATGATACATTGTGCAGCGAGATGATTAAATGTCATAAGTGTGTGTAGAAGCGTGCAGAAATTTCATCATGGCACACAAGAAACTGTCTTTCACTCTTGAAAGAAAATAGAGATAGCCCATAATTAAGAACGATCAACCACTTGTACAAAAAACTATAATTTTGAAATGGCTGTTATTAGGAGTAAGGTCTTTGACAGGTACGTTAATCATTTCTTGGTATTTCTACTAAGCTCGCAATTAAATGACACAAAATTATTCGGCAATTTTTTTAATTACAGTCTGTTGCGATTAGAAATGGAATGGCATATCTTGAGGTAGGATTATTATTTAAAGGGTTAGCTTTTATAAAATGAAAATGTATTCCCTATAATGTCACCCTCTAATCACATAAAGAATAAATTTCTGTGCCACCTTAACTAAATAATTTCTGCTGACTAAATAGTTGCATAGGTATTAATAAATATACGCAGCGATTTTAAAATTACCACCTCCCATAAATCAATGTAAATGTATAACATGTCTTAACATTGATACATTTATCACCAGTATTAAATTTTAACTACTAATTTTATCGATTTTTTTAATCATAAATATTTTTCAATGATTACTAACGACTTAAATATTTATACCCCTTTTTAGTTAAAAATTTGCTTGAATATGAAAATTAAGAGTGTCATTTTTTTGTATTAATTCCAGTTTACATGAAATCGTAATGGTTTTATTTGCGTAAGCTATTCGATCGGTTGTATAAAAGGGCGCGAACGCATAGGGTGTCAAATTGTGGGGTAGTACGTTAATTACCCTATATCATGAATTGGAAATGAGTTGTCCTCCAGCATTAGCAATGAGATTTACGCACCTGCGTTTCACACATATACATACATACCCGGAGAGACATCACCGATTCCCAATATGTGGGGCATATTCATGGCAAAATCCCACGGTTCGTACCACCCAACAAACTCGGTGAAACTTTGGTAGAACAAAAACTAACAATACAGCTCTTTTGTACACAAGAGGTTAATCATTAATTTTCAGTATGACAATTTTTGCAAAATTCGAATTGAGTATTTAGTTTGGTTTATAAAAATATCAATAAAGTCAGTATTAAATTAAATATATACTTAACTCTTGATAAATAATCCAATTAGTATAATAAAAATTTGCATTGCTTGTACAAGCCATTTAGACTCCTCTGAACTTACCTACTAAAATCTTTTGCGCATACCTTATCTACCTAAACTCTAGAACGCTAACACTTCTAGCCAAGATAAGCAGCTTTCTAGAGTCAAAGCAACACTTTCTAGGAAATTTAGCCGTTTGCATAAAAAAGCACTGATATTCCTAATTGCCCATTATTTTGACGTGATATTTCAAAGGGCAGTGTCCAGTGAGAAAATCTGCCGTCAAGTTCAATATTTTTTGGTTATTTCAAGAAGGTAATTTGTTCTTTCATTATATATCCACAAATCTTTTAGCTTGCCTCAATCCTGGCCTGGCGTATTCATCCAGTAAGATCTTAATTGACCCTGTTCCCATAAACGGAATTACTTTTTAGTTTAGCCTTTTGTGAAAAAAAGGGCTCAGGGCCAAGGAAGAGCGAGTCCATCAGTTTTCTCATTACGTATTATTCCTCAAGGTCACCTTGTTGTTTCTTGTCAGACACGATTGTTTACAATTCCAGAGTAGCTTTGACTCATGACCAAATGTATGTATATGTATGTATAAGTAATAAGTACACTGCGACCTACAGGATCTATTGTGTCCCCCTTACTTGCCATGTTCTGATGTTTTCTCAGATTTATAGCAGCTCTTCGAGTCCTATTTTCCTGAGGAATTTTAGGACATCGTCGGGCTTCAAATCAGGTAGATCCGCCTCTTCTATTTCATGTGCTTCTAGGTATCTGGCTCTAGAATTCTGCAAGGAAGGGCATTCTGAGAGTATGTGTATTGAGGTTTCATCCTCTTCCTCACAGAATCTGCACTTTGCTTCGTCTGCTAACCCTAGTTTCTTCATGTGGCTTCTTAACCGGCAATGTCCGGTTAATATTCCCGTTAGAATTCGGAGCCTTTTTTTACTGAGGTTGAGGCAGCTAAGAGATCTCTTCTGCTCATAGTTTTCCAGTAGTATCTTAGATTGCCTCAGTCCTTCCAGCTGATTCCAGTACTTGGATTTCCTTCTACATTTCTTCCCTTAGTTTTCCTAAGATTACTCTACTGCTGATCTCACAAGATGTTTCTGGTCCCAAATGCTCCTTTTTTGCCAGTTTATCTGCTGTTTCGTTCCCCTCTTTTCCTATGTGTATATTTGAGCTCAGCGCTTTGATGGCTGCTTGACTATCCGACATGATCACAATCTCTTGTCTGCGGTAGTTTCTTCCAATATTGAATTCCACACATCTTTCGATGGCGCGGACTTCTGCTTGAAAGATGCTCGGGTATGTGCCCAAGCTTTCTGAGTATTTGGCTCTCGGTCCAAAAACTCCTAACCCAGTTCCCTCGTCTAGCTTGGAACCGTCCGTATACCACTTTATGGCATTCTGGTTTATATTCTGTATACTCAACTTTTTTGATGAATTTTCTCACAAAGTTGAATTTCTTAGGCATATCATCTTGGGACATTTCCCAAATTTGATCAAAATGAAGTGATCGGGGTTTTTCCCTGATAATTCCTTCTTTGATCATTCTATATATTGTTTTCTTCCTTACACTTTCTAGCAGAATGTGCAGTGTGGTCAAGTTTAAAATCACCTCCATTGCAGCAGTGGGGCAAGTTCCCATTGCTCCAGTGATACATTAACCTCATGACCAAAAGAACTCAGAACCTTTAAAGCTATCTGGCTGTCTGTAAGAATATAGATTTTTATCCAACGAGTGCCTATACGGAGACTCTCAAAGACATTAGCATATATAGCGTGTACCTTCGCCTGAAAGATAATTAGGGAGTTACCAAGGAATTTGGATAACCGAAAATTCAGTCTCCTCATACTCCCACTCCATCAATTTCATGGCTTGATAATGGCCTGGTACGAACAGATCATTTTCGGTTATTTTCAAATATCCTGCTCGCCCAGCAGGCTTATTCCAAATGATTGTTCCAAAATAGGGCATGATTACTGCTAGATATTTTACATCCTTGGAAAATTTTAATTTAATATTATTGTTAGAGCCGTCAGTGAGTATCTGCGTCTACTGGTGAGCGGAAACCAAATTGTTTTGCATGGATTAACCTTAAGTCCTTCCATCTGGCATCATTTCTCTCTGATGTTTAGAGCAAATTGTATTAGACTTGAATTTCCACTATCTATAATATACTCTCTTTAACATTGTAATAACCTATCGTTGAAATGTAATAACTACAGATTTAGCAAAAAATGTGAACATGGAATCGAATTGACCAATATAAATCAGGTATAAAATCGTATAATAGAATGTTTATTCAAATACCTCTAATAAATTTTTAAATCAAATAAAATTTCGTTTATCTGTTTGTACTGTATTTTATGTGTGAACTCAAAAAGGGTAGACTATTTAGGTTATCTGCGAAAATGTATATAATATTTATGAAAGAAAACTTGAAAGTATTTTATCCCATGCTCTTTGTCCCTCCTTTAAAATAGTATCACACCTCCTAATTATCTTAGTCACAGTTTTAAAAATGTGTGTGAAATTCTCTCATGGCTACTTAACGTTACGGAAGACATTTGATACCGAGTAGTAATTCACGCGTAAACAATATAAAATTCATAACCATAGAAAAAAGGTTTCATTCTTTTTTTTTGTATTTGCTTTAGATGTATAATTTTTTGCTTAATTAATTTTTATACCTCGGCTAACTAACAGTTAAATTGATACCATTAAGATGCTATTAAAATTCTTTTTAAATTTTACTCCCAGGTAAGTTACCCGATGATTTAGCATAAGGTTGTTTTTTTATGGATAACAATTGACTAAAAAGATAGTATTGTTACATTTTTGGATGCTGCTAGTATAGAATAAAAGGAGTTAATATAAATTGCGTGATACATGCGATAGAAATTGTTACAGCGGCCGCATCAGATATAATGTGGACGTGATGAAAATTTTGTATTGTATGTATTAATAAAAAGGGTTGCACATTAGTCCTGAACAATGGAGAAAAAGCTTAAACCCTCTTTTTTTGACTGATGCGGAACAGAGATGAACTGAGTAATATTTAAATTGATTTATACAGCTACCCTACACCATACAAAATTCTAAAACATAAAATTCTGCAATCGACATAATTCTTGCACAAGAAGTCAAAAAAGGGAAAACAATTGTTTCATGATGTATACAGTACCTATTATTAACTAACCCTACAACCTGACAAATATAGATACAGAAGTAGTTATACTGAAAATAATATACTGATTAAAGAAAAAAATATTTATTTAACAAATTTCTATATCGTAATTATTATTCGGCTGGCAAAAATCCCAAAAATAAAACTAGAAGATATAGCAATAATTTATGCTACGGTCCTGGGTTCAACCGAAAACATACTTTAGTAGGATGACGGACAAGCTCTTCAGTTCTTCCCCGGATGTTGTTCGCTATTACTTACTCCCTATTGATCTACGATGACTATGTGAATATTAAAAACGCGAGGGCTTCAAAAAAATAAGATGTCTTACTTACTGCATTGTCCGCTTTCATCCGCAAATGGAATTTCCTTCTCATATATCACTTACGCACATTGAATACGTAGATATATAGATATATCCAAGGTTTTATTGATAAGCTATCAGATCTTTCTGATGTTGAACAGAAATGTTGAAAATGCTGCAAGAGCTGAATTTAAAAGAATATGTTTTCAGGGGTCACGAACAGCATCATATTGTGGAAAATCTTGAGAAAAATCAATAACTTTAATCAATTAAATTATAAGAACAAATAAACTTTTGAACCACGTTTATTTTAAAAAATTGTCTTTTTTAAATGCAATGGCAGCTGTTTTGCTAAAAGTAGCCTCGTCAGATTGATATTAAATTAGTAACAATACAATTAATTCCTAATAATTTATTCATTTTCTATTTATTGCTACTCTGTTGAAAAATTTGTTTTAGATTTAACTTGACGTAAGAAATACAAACAGAAAAACTGTATTTACATATTTTCATGGCACCAATTTACTTGTAAAATCAGAATTTCCTCTTGAGCTCTCCATTTGATAATTCCATGAAATAGAAGGCCTATTGTTTGTTGTTCAAAATGAATTTATATCATCCAGAGATTCTGTTTATTTTACTGAACAAAACAAAACGCCAATTTTTTCTTTTATAATTTAAAGTTTTTGGTAAACTCTATTAGAATGTATTTTACTAGTGTCTCCTTGTATTTTCTTGTTAAACCATTTTACTGTTATATTGTGCGGTCATTAGTTATTGACCGGGAAGAGAAATTCAGTTTGATGAGTGTGTTAAGCGAATCTGTGGCGACAGAAAGCAAAAGAGATATGTTGTAAGACACCGAGTGTTGTGAGAAATGTAATAGAAGATGAAGATTGTCACAGTGACTGCCCAAATTTGCATACAATGTAGTGACATGTCGTAATGGGAAGTACTGTTCCGCCGTATTGCGGACGACTGTATGCTTCTTGAACACAATTTTCTATTAATCACTGTTACGATTCGTTAATTAAAAAGTTCATCCATATATCTCGGGTTAATCTCTACTCTGTACTACACTTTTCTTTTTTATTTTAATTTGAATTGACATTCTTCTTTACTAGGAACTATGTCTTCGCCATTCACAATCTATTGTTTTTTTGAATAAAAATCGTAAATCAGCTTTACTTTTAAAATTTTAAAAAGAAACATTGCAAAAAACTATTTAAAGTTAGCTTCTATTCACCAAATAAAGAATATTACATGTCTTCCAGTGATATAAAACTAATTTATTTGTTAAATAGAGGTAAAAGGGAATCAAAAACAATTTTTTTATCTACTAGTCTCTGAACCTAACTTTATTGACTTTTGTTGAGGTTGTAGAGTTGTTTATTTTTAACCAAGGAATACAAAAATACAGAGACTACTTCATGAGAACTAAATCTCAATCCAATTGACAGAATATGAGGTTTATCATTATGCAAAGACAAAATGAAAAAATATTTTTCCTTACTTCTTTAATGGTCATACCCACGTACTTATTCAAAAATCAATTGCTTTATCCATACATTTTCAAAGCGATTTTTACAATACAATTTTTATCAAATCAAAACAGAAATTATTGGCTATGTTATAGGTTGCCTTGTCATTGTCATGTCATGTGAAAGGGGAGTGACTGGTGACCCGTTATTATTAGTTTTTAAAAAATAGAATATCAGT